>CM007341.1:82675-149750 GCA_000333855.2 Endotrypanum monterogeii
AAAATAATTACTATACGTATGCATAATATATATATATATATATATATATATATGTGTGTGTGTGTGTGTGTAAGTTCGGGGAAAAGGGGAGAGGTATCCGCGGTGCAGACGTGGACAACCCCTCTTTTCACACTCTTCCTCATGTTAGTGCACCCGGCCTTCGAGTCTCCCCCCCTCCATCTCCCTCTCACCTGAACCTCCCCCAACTATGGAACATATCATACACACACACACACACACACACCGTACACCTTCCCCGCCACCACCGCCCACTACCTGTCTACACATCTTGGCACAGCGGCAAGCACACGTTGGAACGAAGCTTCATTAAGCAGAAACAGACGGTGGGAGAAGCACGGCGTGCTCACATCCGTCAGGATTCTTGTTTCCCTTTCTCTAGAAGGATCCTCTGTTCTCCCAAAACCTCTGTGCAATAACCATACCTCAGTCTGGGACAACGGCAAGTGTGAAGTTGACAAACAGAAGCTAGCCAGGCGTGTCCAGTGCACTTAACCAGGGACGTGAGGTGACATCGACGACTACAACAACAGCGCCGGAAGTGAGCTTGCTGCGAGTCCACAGACGCGCAGCCTCGCGCAATATTATGGCAGCCGTAGACACTGTCAAGGGCCGGTACTCGTCCTACAAGCTCCTGAATGAAGTCGGCCGCGGTGGCAGTGCGCTCGTCTATCGCGCACAAGACGTTGTGACGCACAAGGATGTTGCCGTCAAACAACTCTTCAATAATCAACCGCAGGATGTGGAGGATTGGCTACGCGAGGTAGAGTCCCTGCACACCCTCAAAACACATCGCTGCCCGCACGTGGTGGAATACCTGGACCACATGCAGCAGCACAATCGTCTTTTCATTGTAGAGGAGCTCACCGAGCACGGATCGTTGCTGCGTCGCTTGAAGCAGAACGGCAGGTTGACGGAGGACGTTGCCTCCCAGTATATCTTCCAAGTGCTGACCGCCCTCTATCGCATGGCACCGTGGGGCGTTGTGCACGGAGACATTAAGGCCTCCAACGTTCTCCTATTCGACGGCGATATCGTAAAACTCACTGACTTCGCATTGCGCTCACGTGGCGAGGACGAACGAGGGGACGCAGAGCCGCGCGCTACAGTGGCCCGCACGCCTTCCTCTGTTGCGTCGCCTACCGCTAGGGGTAGTCGTGCTGCGAGGAGCGCCACCGGCGAGGGTGCCGGCGCTACCCTTTGGCCGTTTCGGGGATCTGCCTACTGGGCAGCACCAGAGGTCCTCGACGGTGCCTCGAGAGCAACGGCAGCAAGTGATATATGGTCGGTAGGATGCCTGGCGGTAGAGTTGCTGACAGGAAGCCCGCCCTACTTTGACCGCAGTGTTCATAATGCTATCCATCACCTCCTCAAGACCTACTACGATGTGCTCGGCGAAAGCGAGACCGGTCGTGGCGATGATGACGGACCGCGGAAGAGGAAAAACAGTGCGCGAGAGGGGGACGCTGTACCCTCACAAACAGCTGACGCAAGGCAGACGTCACCGGTGATGACGGCGCCAAGCACTCACGTACTAGGGAAAGAAGTGACCAAGACAAGTGCATTTGACCAGCATACAGCCTCTCCGCCACCATGTGAGACAACGCTGCTCCCACCTATTCCCGAGGGTCTGCACATCAGCGATGAGTGTATATCTTTTTTGCGCCTGTGCTTCCGTCCCCGTGCAGTCGACCGGCCGTCGGCTGGGGAGCTGCTTCATCACCCGTGGCTGCTCAACTGCGCAGTGCCGCAGCTTCTGCAGGCGGTGAGGGATGGGCGAGTGAACACGGTGACAATCGGTGAGGATAGCAGTGGAAGCGATCGCTTCGGGGTGATTGAGCAGTGGGTCGAGCGCAACTTGAAGTCTGAGTCAAAGGAGCAGTGTGAGTCGTGGCTGAACAGCGATGCGCTTCCGCTGCTCGTGCCAGTGCTGACACCACGAATTATGACTCCTAAGTACATTGGAAATGTGATGCGCTGCTTCTCTTGCTTCGCAGACGGCAACTCAGCCTTGGCGACACTTTTTTTGAACCGGCTGGGATCGACAGAGCTCTGGGGAGTCGATGAGCTAACCTCAGCCTGCGACTCGGACGACCTCGCAACGCTTTTCCGGCGGTGCTGCGCTGCGCAGGACGCGCAGGTATCCGTGTATACACCTACAGACCCGCGAGCACTGCACTTCGTCCTGGGTCTGGAGAAAGAAAAGGCGGTGGCCTGTGTGCGTGCGTTACACACGCGCCTCGTGTGTGAGCCGACGGCGACTACTGTAAGCTCGAGCCTGCCTGACGCTGTCACGGGTCGTGAGACCGCAGTAGAGCTGATCAGCCATCCTGCCTCTTCGCGCTGTGCAGCAGCGCCGTTGCACGGGGTGTCAGGTTATGCGCCAACCTCCCTTCAAGTGCAACACGAGCAACAGCGGCGTGCCCGCGAGCGGCTACTCCGCGACGGCGGCGCGGCGGTACTGTGCCATTACGTGGAGTCGCAGTGCAAGGTCGCTTTCCTGGGCAACACAATGCCCAACCTGGAGTGGGGTACAATAAATTTTCTGATTGATGTGCTCCTCTCGATTGAACCGCTAGTAGGGGGAAAGGCGCTGCTGTGGGGATTGGGTCCTGACGTAAACGGAGGCCGCAGTCCAGCATCTGCTACCGCGGGTACGGGGAGTACGGGTGCTCTCTCTCTTGTCAAATCGATGACGGCTGTGGCCACTCCGCGCGGAGGACGAGTAGGTAACGAGATGACGGATGCCTGGAACAGGTCGTCATCCGCAACAGGTGCTCCATCCTTGTTATCAAAGGTCTCCATGAGCCCGCGGGACGCGATGCCGGCGACAGCAGCAGTGACAAGCGGTGGCAACGGCCCGTTGAGCTCCCCAGCGAGCACCATCGTGGGACCCCAGACCGATAACGGGCTTTCACCGGAGTCAATGCAGTGGGTGACATCCATGTCATGGCTGCTTGCGTTGCAGGAAGCAGCACGGCACCTGTGCGAGGCAGCGGTGTTTCTGCTTACCCGCTACATTCCCGTCGCCAGAGAAAACAAGGCCGAGTATCTCGAGAAGGCTGGCGTCGGCCTTGCTGCGACGTTGCTCCTGGTGGCCTCGAGCGAGGCAGTCGGCAGCGAAGTGCGATGCGCAGCTGCCGAAAGCATTCCGCAGCTCCAGGCCACCTCGCTCCATGCAGCCCGGTACCTGCGCGACCCGATGCGTTCCATTCCTCTCCTGGCCCTCACACTGAAGCGGTCATACGGTGTGCCGACGCTGACGTCGTGCTTGCTCACGGTCATCACCACTTTGACTTCAGAAAAACAAATGCTGGCAGCCTGTACGAGCTGCGCGTGGGTCTGGGAGGCGGTGGTTTCGTTGCTGAGAAAGATAGAAGAAACGGCTGATAACGCCGCCAGTAGAAATAATAGCTGCTCTGTCTCTCAAAGTGCAGTAAGCAACGACGCTCGTACATCTGTGGCGGCTGACACCACGACGACGTCACCCGGTGCACTGCCAGACCCCGTAGTAGCCGAGTCTTCTAGCACAAGGGGCAGCAGCAACAGCAGCGGCAGCAGCAGCGGTGCCATGGCGACCTTCGCTGAGATCGTTCTTCTTCTCACGCATTGGTTCGCAGAGGTATCACCGACAGCGCTGCTGAGCAGCCCAGCAACTGCAGCAGCAGCAGTGGCATCGGGAGGAATACCTGCTCCTGACCATCTAGCAGTGCCGCCACCCCTCCCTGTGCTGCTGCACACACTTCACCGCGAACTCGTGGTGCTCTCACAGAACAATCGGGTATGCCACCACGACCTGGTGCCGGAGGTGACAAAGGCACTGCGATATTTGGCTCCTCTCGAAGCCGCCGCCATCGCTGCATCACCGTCAACCTTGACAGTGGCATGATGTGTGAACGATGGGCAGTGGCACGCGCGTCCGCACGCCCCCATGCCTAAGCCACCCACTCACGCAGCTGTTATACTCATTTCTTATTGCAGGTTGTTTGTGGCACCGGCGCTTATCGCCTCCCCCCCCCCCCCACACACACACCAACACACAGTCACAGACACATGTGCTTTATTTTTCTCTTTTTTTTGGAGAGGGAGAAGATGACTTTGCCGCTGTGTAGAGTCTACAGAAGGCTAAAAAAAAAAAAGAGGTGCGCTTTGGCGTTGCTTCCTGAATCCCTCCCCTGGTGCCTTCGAAGCATCGCCTTCCATGCTTTCAGCCACGACCGCCTCTCGTCACTAAAGCATGCTTCCTCCTTCTCCATTACCAACACAAAGCGCCACGAACAAACATAGCTAATCTACAACAATGGGGCGTGCCTATATTAGTGTGTGTGTGTCTGTGTGTGTGAAGTGAGAGGGAGAACCGCTATTAGGGTTACAAAAAATGGCTCTTGTGCGTGCGTATGCATGTGTGAGGTCCCAAGTGTCTGCGGCCCCTATTCCACACACATACACACACATACTAATATAGACACACCTACCGTGACAGCAGCAACGACATGTCACACTGATATGCAAATCTCCACACTCCTTCCCGTCTTGCCTTTCTCGCCATTCCCCACAGTTTATGTGTGCACGCACACACAGTGTTGTCGCTTCCTGTCTGCGACGTGATCATGTACAAGGTGTTTCCTTCACTGATACCGCGAGCTGCAAAGCTTCGAACCCAGTGGTTAGAGCTGGGTAGTCTTAACGACCACTACACCAACTCTGCACCGCACAGGTCATCGACGCTGGTAACTGCAACGCCGTCCGCCACAAACGTTTACACGCTCGCTTTCGGGGAGCGCGAAGGGCTTGCCCCTGGAGAGCGACTAGAGGTGTATGGCAACACTGTGCGACTTGTGCGTACACTCGCCTACGGCTGCCCCCGAGGCCTCACCCCCGAGAGCGTCTTCACTGGAAGGCTAAAGGATACGGAGCTGGATTCCATCACAAAGCAGTTGGATGTCCTGCATCGGCAGCCGCACAACGTAAACACTACCGTGCGTGCGGCGCCGGACGGCAACGCCTCGAACGGATCCCACGTACATGCGACTAGAAAAGCGGAAGAGGAGTTACGCAATGACTCGGAGTGGACGTTGCGAGTACCGAGTGTCGCCAACAGTCGCGTGCTCCAGACCACGGTACCGGATAATGCAGCAGCGTGCTCTGAAAGGGCTCTAACAGCCCAGTTGCGAAACCTTCGTACCTGCGAAGAGGAAGTCGTCGTGGCGGAGTGGGTAGAGAAGTCAAAGGAGCATGGTGAGGCACCAGCCGCTGCATCAGCTGGCACGTTCACACGCACAGAACGACCAACGCCAGGTAGTGCAGCAAAGGGAGAGATGACGCACGGCAGCTTCCGTGTGGGTACTTCACCTGTATCGCTGCCTGGCGCAGGCGGAACGTTGCTCATGGAGAACGGCGTGTGCTTCCGTGACCCCGCTTCGTGTGGTCTCCGAACCCTTCGCTCAGCCCGCTTGGCATTCATCTCCAGCATCGAGCGCACCGCCAACAGTCTCGCTTTGCGGCAACGTTCACAAGCCGGCGAAGAGGCGCGCGTCTTGGCCGTGCTCGACGCCACCGCGATCGACTTCACCTTCGCTCAGGCCGCCCTACAGTGCACTTTGGAGCTGGGGCTGCACACGGGTGCAGAGTGTCAAATATCTCACGTTCCCCTGACCGACGCAGCGGCTGCGCTGGTGGAACCGCAAGCGGCGAGTTATATCCGTGTTGTCGCCTCCGGGCCGGGCCAGGCGTTACCTCGGCCCTTCGACTACCTACCTACCAACTCCATTGATGTTGGCGCCTACACGGCACACCTCCCTCTGCCTGTAGGACCCGCTATGGACAAAGTCCCACCAGAGGAAGGGAGCAGCAGTCGCCATGATAGGTCGCTTGCCTCAGGGCAAGGACGCAAGTTTCCCAGCAGGGATGCCAAAGCATATCGTCGCTCGATTGCCCTGCAACTCGCACACGCCCTTGCGACGCTTCGCCGTGGCGCCTGCATGCTGGTCACCTTCGTGCCGACGTGCACCAGCATGGCGGCACTCCACGATCAAATGGACACGCAGCGCCGTGCGGAGGTGCTCATTGAACAGAGACTCATGGTCGAAGCGAAGGCGTGTATCGCTGAAGCCATCTCCCGCACCGGGCGGTGGGGCCTCATCACCGACGAGGTGCTTCCCGCTGCGGACAGCGCCCAAGGCAGCTCCTTCTCTCTCGTCGTGATGCTTGAGTGAAAGCCCACCCCATCCCTTTCTTGCTCCCCCTCGCGCTATGGATGAGCTAGGAGTGAGATTTTATTTGGGTATTGCTGGCACACACGCTTACTCGGTTATGTGCGCGCTCTACCCCTCCCCTCCCCCCCCCCCCACCACACACATACTCATACACGCACTTGTTTTGAGCACTACAGATACGCACGACAAGGCATGCAATGAGGTGGAAGGTGAAGAAAAAAAAGGGGGTGCACCCTGATCCACTGCAAACTATATATAAAGATGGGGGAACAGCAGATCATTTACACAAGTCACGGAACCGGAGTCAAAGTGTGGGAGAATACATGGAAAACCGCTGGCGTGAGGAATCACTACATGGCGTGAGATGCCTCGGGAAATTATTCACGCAGCCCTATCCTTCGCATAGAGGGAGGGAGGGAGGGGGGGCCTGTATCGCATGGCCATGCGCCAACGGTGGCCACGTTTGGTGTACACTATTTCCTTCATCTTCCTCCCCCCCCTTTTTTTTTTGCACATATTATTCCACTCCCCTCGAGACTTCATTTCCCCTTGTGTCTATCACGTCCACTCACCATCGCTATACCTACACACAGACACGCACATACGCAGGTAGAGAAATAGTTGAAATACAAGGTGGGATATATAAATATATATATATATATATACATACATATACATACGAAGACCCGCATTGGCAATGCTGAGCAACACTAAAGGATACCAACGCTTCTCCCGCACTCTGGGCTACCACAGCGATGACCTCTCTAAACTTGTGAAGGTATGTCGACACTGGCGTGACACAGGAAAATGCAAAGCGTTTAAAAAAGAGCAGGAGGTGCGCCGTGAAATTGGTGCCGCCAAGGAGGCGGAGCTGCTCAAGAAGGCGACTGCCCTCTATACAATGCAGATGGAGCTCATGGAGGGCATGGCCGATGCCGACAAAGTTGACGCGGAAGCTTCGGGTATGGCGCATGGCAGCTTCTCCGCCGACCCCGCAAAGCGGCAGGAGGTCATCGGTAAAATTGTCGAGGAACTGAAGCAGGAACCGGCCTACCTCAACTGGAGCCTCGACGCCGCAGTGGCAGAGCGACTCGTCGCACTTCAAGTGAAGCCGTGTTTGTACAGTCATCGTGCAGATCTAAACGGGGCACTGAAGCGCAGTCGTGGGGAACGGGAACAAGAGGTGACGCGGCTCCACGAAGAGGCACAGGGAGGCGATGAAGTGCCGAGAGGATCGTCCACACACAGCGCTGCGATGGCATCGTCGCCACCGACCGCCAATGCCGTCATGGTCGATGGAGGGAAATACACCAACAAAGACAACGACAGTGAGTGGGCTGCAGAGCGGCGCCGTATATTCGACACCTTGACCCCGCTTCAACGCTGCGTCGTCTGCCTGCTCTGGCAACGCACATTCCGAGTGGCGCAGGGGGTTATGATGGATGTGCGGTTGGCACTGGATAAGCGGGTGAGGATGCAGTACGAGACCACCGGCCGGGTGGGGCCGCCATCAATTTCAAACGGATGTGCGGCGGGGCTGTCTTTGCCGTATCCGTCGAACAGTGCCAGCAAAAACGACGCAGAGAACGCGGACACTGAAGACGCGTTGGAGACCTACCTAAGCTCTGCTGCCTTCGAAGAACTAGTGGATCAGGAAACAAAGCGAGTGGTTCCACACGTGGCCTTTCGGCCCGAGTTTGGACTAGTGGATCTGAGTGCTCTCCCGCAGCTTGTGGCACACATGAGCACCCACCCTACGTGCGGCGTGATACTGGCTCGCACGCTAACGTACTTCACTGGCAAGACGCTGCAACTCCCCGGTGCCCCTTCACCAGCAACAAAATCGAGGCTGTCCAGGCACAAGCGCGACGACGCGCCATCCCCGGCGAGCTTCCAACACCTTCTTTTCCCAGGCCGCAAGCACATCACGGAGAAGGAGCTGGACCTCAGCACTAGCGCCCGCGCTAATGAAGTTATCGAGGCGATTGAGTGGGCGCTGGAGGTGTATCACCGCGATGCACACCAAAACACTCATACGGAAACGGTCGAAAAGTGTGACGAGAGAGAGATGGTGTGCAAAGAAGATCAATTGAACAACATACAGTCCACCTCGGCGGGATACGTCACAGCACTGTTCCGCAACCAGCGCGTCCGTCTGCACGGGCTCACGCTAGCTCGGTGCCAAATAACTTCTGCAGATGGAATCGTGGAGTCTTTGCACAAGCGGCACATGGAAGAGTACCTGTACGCACTCGACCTTTCAGAAAACCGACTGTGGTCGCTACGCTTCCTTCTTGTTCTGAGGGCCCACTATGCTCGCCGCCTACTGCGCCTGTCCCTCCGCAATAACCCCATCACACGTAAACCTGAGTATCAAGAGCAAGTGCGCACCTCACTGCCCCAGTTGACCTCCCTTGACGGCGAGCCGATCCGCCGTCCTCCGCTGCGGCTTCCAAAACCGTGGCCAACCTCGTGTACGCGCTGGAGCGCCGAGGAGGGAACGCCAGAGTATCAGGAACAGGAAGCGGTTTTGGAGTGTGTCGCGCGCCTCCTGTATATCTGGGAGACCCGCCGCATTCCCCACAGCGAAAAAGAGCTAGCTGCGTTCCGCGCCGCTGGCAATCCTGCTCCGGTGGAGGAGGATCTCAACGAGGACAACTTCGCCCACCGCTACCTACACCCGGCGGCCGTCTTCAGTGTGACTATGTCGCCTGGCCTCAGTTTCTTCGACGCGGACACCATGCGGGACGCCCGCGGTGTGGAGATCGATGGAGCCTACGCTGGAATGCGCCTGGGCGCGGTGGACGTGCGCGACGCGCGTGTGTTCAACGTTGCGATGAAGAACAGCTCACGAAATCTGCTCTCTGGGCGACCAGCTCTACAGCGCTACGGGCGCGGTGCCGAGAATTGCTACGCTGCCTACCAGCTCACCCTCTACCCAGAGAGGATGAACGTCTCACATCACCTAACGGGCGCCGTCGTGTCGGTTGCATACTTGCCGAATGGTGGTGGCAGCAAGGCCTCAGCATCCGTGGCAGCAAGCACAGCAACGGCGGACAAACCTAAAAAAAAATGTTCAGTCGACTCAAGCGTCACCACCAGTGCCCGCTTTGGCGCCCTTACCCAGCGAAACCAAGCGTCGCATATGCATGTAGTGACGCTTCATGGCATCATGACATGGCAGCTGCCCAGTATGAAGGGCAACGAGTGTCTGCAGGCATCCTACACAAGGATTCTAGTATTTACTAAAAAAATACTGCCCTCTCAGAACCGTGAGTGGGAACGGCTTCGCAGCCCTCCCTATGTGCTCGTGAATGACCAAGTGTTTCTTTTCCCGACGCCGACTGCTGATGGGGTGGTTCGAGACACCGCGCTGTTCCTGCCGTCAATCCCCTCGGTCCTGGCGGGAAATACGGTGACGCGTCTTTCACGGCTGGTAGTAGAATTTGGGCTAGAGGCGTGCCGCGATGGGGTGGCTCTCGTGCGGGACGTCATGGAGCGTTGTACAAGCCTCGCCTCCGAGTACGCTGCTCTGCAGGCGCTTGTGCTCGGTGTGCTAGGCACCTGCGGAGTGACTGATGATGCCGAAGCAGAAGCGGAGCTCGCATGTGCTCAAGCATCCGAGAAACAGCTGACGTCCGTCTTCGCGGACTACCTTCACCGTACACCGCCACCTGCAACGGCGCAATCGCGGGAATATGTGATCTTCTCTGTACTTAATGGAGGTATCTCTCTTGGGGGTCCCACCACTGCGACCACGACAACGGCGACGGTGAAAGTGCTGACCGGACAGGCGACGCCACTGACGACGAAGCACCAGCGTCTCGAGGCGTCATCTGGGAAGACGTGCACATCTCCCGTCACCACTGCTCCCCATCCTGCACAGATCAAAGCCTCGGGAGGGACAGTGGATGCTCTCGCGTGGGCATCGACCCTGCACGTGGTGACGTTGTCGCTTCTGCACCACGTGACAGAAATCACCAATGCGTCTTACACGTTATCCCTCCATTGAGTGTCATCATTCGTGTTGTTTCGTAGCGATGTCTTGACGTGAAAGCGCGGGGTGATAGCGAGGAGCACATGACGGTATGGATAGCACAAGAGCCATAGCTCTGCACTGTCCTGGCTGTTGCCCCGGGCGTTACTGCTGTCGCCACACTCTTCATTGGAGCTCAAGTTGTGCTTTGTTGCCTTTCTCCTGAAGGCAACGTTCAGTAAGAACTACACTGACGCGCACCAACAACTGAACAAGTGTATGTGTCTGCGTGTGTGTCCTCTTTTCGTTTATATATATAAATATATAAATATATATATACATTCCAGCGGTTAAGGCAGAAGTCTGCCCCCCACACACCTACATACCTCTCAATATATGTTGAGCACGATAAAGCATAAGCACATTAACCAAAAGATATTAAAGGATATATATATATATATATATATATATAGGGACACAAAAAGAGCCCTGCAGTCGTACTCGACAGGCGTGTATAGCCCTTCTTTCTTCCACATGTACGCTATGAAGCTGCGGTTCACCCACTGCACCTCACGTCACACCTCTCTTGCTTCCCCATCCCCTCACAACCTTCCCCCCCCCCACACACACATATATATATATATATATATATATGCCCGTGTGTACCCAGTCAACCAAGAGGGGAACGACAAACTAGCGCGAAGCAGGGAGACATAATGTGGCTGCGAGCTGCAACCCGGGCGGTCAGCTTTATAGTGTGCCCCACGTTGCCGTCTGCACGGTGGGGAGCCAATGTGCAACGGCGCTGCAAAGCCACGTCGTCTGTCACCGGCGCTCGGTCACAGAAAAATTTTCGTACTGGCACGGTGGGGTCGGCGCCATTCCAGGTGAAGTCCACGATTAGTGTCCCACTGTGGCAGCCCAGCGCCAGGTATATGAGGTACAAACCGATTCGCTGGATTTCTAACAACCTACTCGCCATTGCAACGTATCAGATGGCACTGGAGGTAGGCTTTACAATCATATTCGGAAGCTTGCTTTACGCCGAAAAAATCACGGCGCAGGGCGTGTACGACGAGCTGTCGGCGCGCCACTATCCCTTCATCGACTGGATCGATGTTGAGGGTGGTGTGTACACACAACCGCTACACATAGGTCCCTTCACATTAAACGCGCAGAAAATGACCGCTCTACACACAGGCCACAATATCGCCAACGGCCTCCTGCCACTGCAGGTGCTTCTGCTCGTGACAACGTTTGTGCCGGTTCAGCGCGCATGTCGGCTAATCCGAGAAGCATCACTAACCACGGCGGGTACCTCACACATCGTGAGTAGCGCCGGAGGTATCGAGGCCGCTGCAACCAGATCGGCAACGAAGGAACACCTGTCCACTTCCGCGCCACCAGTGGCACGGCGTGCCTCATACACGCGTGCGACGAGCACAAAGAATCTCCTTTCGACGTCGCCCCTCGATCAGAGCAACAGGAGAGGATGAAAGCCAATACATATACACACACACACACGGAAGGGGGGGGGGCTATAAAGGGGAGTCGTAACACCCGCAGCGCGTGTGCAGCCTTCCCCCTCCCTTCCCCGACTCTCCCACAGCCACATCACACATATACAGGATTGCGCACATGAGCTTCCAAAACGAATATGCTTAAAGAAAAGTATCTCATTAAAACCTTACCTCCCCAGAATGTGCTCACTAACTGATCCACAGAAGCACTTCACCTGCCCTTTCGCAAATCGCATCTGCACACCGCACGTGGTTCATTACCTATGACTTCCCTGAAAGACATCTGTTTCTCCCTTTCACCTGGTTCCATCGCCCCTCTCCCATCCCCTCCCCCCCCCTTCCTCCCTCTGTGTGAGTGTGTGTATGTCGTTTGCATAAAGATCGGTCGAGCGTCTCCTCCTTTTGAACAACCCGCGCGGGGTGCGCATTGTTATACATTTACATATAGAGAGAGAGACACATTCGGTGGGACCTAAAACGCTCTGTAACCACACAAACGCCAACGAAAACAACACAGCTCTTGCTCACCCAGTGCCGCAGCAGTGCTTCTCTGCACGGCGGTCATCCACCTCGCATCCCACAGCGCCCCTCTGTGCCCACTACTTTTCTTTTTCTTAAATACACGTGTGCACCGGTACGACTTCAAATAGTGGAAGACAGATATGCGATGTCACTCTCTAAATATCGTGAAAAGGAACCACGACAGAGATGTCGTGGCTGCGGAAATACTATGCCTCTCGTGGCCCTCGTCGCCGCTCTTATCCTAGTGCTCTGCATCGCACCGAGCCCAACATCAGCGGCGACCGTGATACCGAAAGAAGCCTCAACCCGGAGCCTACCCGTCTCTCCCCACCTCGGCGATCTGGTGCCGATGACCATTTATTTGCGGCTGAAGCGGCAAGTTCTTTCCACGTTCATCTCCCTCGGAGGTGATCATCAGTTGGCTGTGGACGAAGACGTCAACGATGACAACCCAGACGCCAAAATACTTCAGCCGAACGATCTTCAGTTCTTCGAAGGTGTATCCCAAGGCAAACATGCACATCAACTTGTGCGCCTACTGCCACCAGGATCTTGCCCACGCTTTGGCATCAACAAGGCAGTCACTATCAATGCGAACAACAGCCTCCGTGTGGCCGGTAAGAGCCTGGAGGAGGATAATACACTACAGCAAAGCGACTTGGCGCTCCGCTTCAGCGTTGGCACTGGGCTGGCAAGGGAATCAACATGGCTGCCGCTGGCAGCCCGTATCAAGTACATGAGTGCACTTCACGCAATGCTTTCTGGCCATCCGGAGGCGATGAGGGCCGTGCCGGCAGCAGACGCCACAGCGGAACTTCAACGCCTGGAGATGGTTCAAGACATGGCCGCGACTGGGATGCAGACGGTGCAGTATCTCTCTCGTATCAACCTTTACTTGGGCTACCGCACAGGAGATGTGCAGAAGATGACGTCCTTCTCCGCGGCAGTGCACTACGCCCCGACACTGAAGCCGGAAATTGAGCTGCAGTTTATCTGGAGCGAAGACCGTCCCTACAACTCAAACCGTGCCGTGACGTTGTGCAGTATTGCGGCGCTGGTGACCTCAATGATCACAGCGATGGCGGTGTTCCATCCCTCGAGTCAGGTTATGCAGCTATTCACTCGGCGCATCGTCGCACTGCGAACCAACGAATGACACACAGAAATGCTGTGTTCAGCCATCCGTGTAGGCTACAGATCAAAGGGCGTCTGTAAGGGAAAGGGGGAAGGGAGCAGTAGGGCGAGCAGCGAGCGTCTAGTCCACCATACTTCTCTGGCAAGGGGGGTGCGAGGCAGCCCCCCTCCCCCTCCATGCACCCCATCACCACCATTACCTCTGATTCAAAGACGCCAGAGAAATGTACTGCTGGCCATGCGGTTGGCGAGGGCGGACCGGCATTATGCTAAGGGAAGTGAGTGGGGGGTTGGGGCAGAAGCCGCGCTGCACGGCGCGATGGGCGCGTCGACACACGCCCAAGAAGAGGTAGGGTGGGGTGCAGTGAAGCAGAAGTGGAGAGAGTGACGTGCTGTATGCCAGAATAGCTGGACTGAAAATCAAAAATATATATCAACGGCGTTGGGAATTTTGTTTTTCGAGGAAGTGTAAAGCAGGGGTGGGAAGTGAAGAGGTGTGACGGGGGTCGTACCCTTTATATCTTCTTCCGTACACGTGGCGGCCACCTCTCCACCCACCCCCAGCCACCGTACCTACGAGATCGCGTGACAAGGCAGCGCTCACTGGCGCACCGTGCGGATGCACAGGTATCGACATAAACAGAGATGTCCCCTATCGACTCTTTCACGATATCCCTTTGCGCCCCTTCTCTTTATGTGTCTCCTCCACATGGACCGCGTTGATTGCTCTTCTGTTGTAGTAGATCCCCACTCTACCCACTCTTCTTCTCTTGTGAAAAGGATCCAGGGCCAAGTTGCGGTACAGCATAAGAAAGCGGTGAGCTGTGGCCACGTCTGTATCAGCAGACACACGGCAAAACTGCTCTCGTTCGTGTCCACATTGAAGCGGTGGTATTGGCATTCGTGAAAAAAAAATAAAAATAAAGGACCACGTCTTTTTTCTCGGAGCGTCGCACCTATAGCCGTCCCCTGTCCTTGCCTCACGCACACACATATCCCAGTGGTTGTTGACACAAGTTGGCTGCAATGGATCCCTCAGCGGTAGCGGCGCCCAGCACTTCTAGTGGCATTAACGAACACCGCCACCACAGAAGCAACGGCAATGATGCATTCTCCGCTGGCCAGCCATCGGAAGCGGAGATAAAGCGCATCCGCCAGCGCCGCCGCCTGGCCAGGAAGACACCGGAGCAACGCCGCAAGCTTCAGCAATATCAGCGCCGGCACAACGAGAAAGACGAACTCCTCTACTACTGCGACTACTGTGATCTATTTATATCTTCGCGGCACAAAACCTGGATGACACACCTGCGCAGCGCTCGTCATATAGATGCATTTCAATCCTACTATGACCTAGTCGCACACGTGGAGAGCGTCTGGGTATCGGAGATAAGCCGAGAGGTGGAGCTGGCGCGCAGTCGCGAGGTGCATCGACTACAGCATAAGATCGCCGGCGAAGGAGCCGCCACGCCACTGATGCCGCAGCACATCGCACCTGGCATTGTGGTTGGAGGCACATCTGTACCCGGACTTCTGTCAGCTGCTCCCCCCCCGCTCCTTCAGCACCCACGAGCTACGGCGCCTGTGTGCCCACTGACAACAATCCGGGTCGGCACCAAGACCATACTGCCACCCGTAACCCCAGCACTCCCTTCCCCCGGGACAAACAAGGAACAGAAAAGGGAAAGCACGGCTCATCCGGATTCACATGGGTCATGAGAGCCCCGCCCCACCCGGAAAGCAAAAATTACGCGTAACCAAAACAAGTAGACACGACAAACTCAGTGTCTGCACATCAGCGAGGCGTGTCGGTCTGTGTGTATGTGTGAGTTGGCACCACAGCACAAGAAGTAGAAGTGAAGTGTTTTGCGAAAATGAAAGCGACACCGCCGCACGTATGCGCGCAGACCGTAATGCCGCACACTGCTGAGGTGATATGATTGTTTTCTTGTTGTTGTTTTATGGCGGTGATGCACAGGAGAAGTGGACTCCCCTCCCCCCCTTTTCTCTCTCCCCCGACTTACCTCTTCGATCCCTGCCTTCATATCTTCGTAACCCTGCGCCAACAAAGTCGCATTAGAGACAGACCGAGTGCCTACCTCTCTCTCTGCGCGTCTGCCGGTTGACCCGCCACCCCTTCCAACCGCTCTCTACACATTGTTGTACTATTTATTGGGTCCCTGCCACCTCTATCGTCACGTACGCATACACCTACACAAAGCATCATGTCGACGCACCCCAGCAATGCCGATGAACGTCGGAAGCAACTGCGGGACCAGATGAAGGCCTTCTATGGCGACCCCGACGCCTCCACAAAGCGACCAGCGTCACAGCCGTCGGCGCAGGGAACCCCTAACGTGCCACCGGAACTCGACCTCGACTCGGAGCACTTCAATGTCAACCGCTACACAACCGATCTTCTGAAGCGCGAGAGTCTCAAAGGACTAGTAGAAACAGATACCGAGCTGCTGCGTCGCGTACGTCGCCTGGATGGGGAGCTACAGGAACTCGTCTACCGCAACTACGCCCGCTTCATCTCTGCCACAGAAACAATTCGGGAAATGAAAGACAACGTTGTCGAGATGGACGCT
The DNA here is from genome assembly GCA_000333855.2 of Endotrypanum monterogeii. Lineage (NCBI taxonomy): Eukaryota > Euglenozoa > Kinetoplastea > Trypanosomatida > Trypanosomatidae > Endotrypanum > Endotrypanum monterogeii. The sequence goes on from CM007341.1 coordinate 98,649, forward strand.
AAGCTGCAGACCCTTTCTCAGAATGTAAAAACGATTGATAGCATATCAAGTCAGATCACCGAGCAGCTGCAGGTGCACCGCGTCCACATCGAAGACACCATCACTGCGAATCGCATGCTTAAGAAAGTGCTGTTCCTCACGAGTCTCTGCACTACGATGCGCCGACTCGTTGACAAGGAAGAATATCACATGTGTGTCAAGTACTGGGTGGCTGGCGACACATTCTTGTCAAAGCACAAGTCTATCGCAAGCATCTCACAGATTCACGAGAGCTGCAGCCAACTCGCCAGAGAACTGTACTCAGCCATCGAACAGCGCATGTGCTCTTACCCACTCGACGACCCCGATGCGATGGACCGTATCCGCAGCTTCGTAGAGGACCTCCGCCTTCTTCGCACCACCTCAACCTTCGAGTTGTCGGTGCTGCAGACCGACCAGGCCCCCTTCGAGTTGTCGGTGCTGCAGACGCTGATGAAGAGTGTTACGGCAAACTTCAACGCGAATGTGGCCGCGGCGCAGCGCAGTCTCAAGGAAGCCCTCGTCACACCAGATGACCTTCAGACCTCCGACATGGCGAAGCGGAAGGAATCGTTGTCGGAGGTCAACCTCCGTGAGCCACTGGCACAGCTCAAGAACGCCTGCGCAATGCTCTGCGTCAACTCAGAGCGCGTGCACGCCCTGTTGGATGCCGGGGTGTGCGACAACGGTGACAGCAGTCACGCTGCAGCCCTCGTCGCCAAGTCGATCGAGCCGGTCCTCCTCGAAGTGCTCCAGACCATCTCCCTTTCGCTGGCCGACTTCGCAATGTCTCATCTTGATGCGATTGCGATGGATGGCATATCCGCCCTCCGCAACCCTGCGGCAAGCGCGGAAGCCCTCCAAGCCGCCACGGTGCATCTCGCTCGACTACTGAAGCAGTACGTCACGGCCCTAAAGACACTGGGTGAGATATACCTTCCCCACAAGCAGTATGGCAATAAAGAAGCAAAAGACAGCGCCATACTCACCGCTGTGCCCTCGTATGCGACCAAGGTTCACGAGATGGCGTGTGGCGTGGTGCGGCAGTGCTGGAAGCAGTTGCATGGGAAGCTGCTACAAGGCCCAGAGCCTCAACTACTCAGTGCCTGCTCGCCACTTCCCATATCAAACACGAGCTTCATCAGCTCACTACCGATAGTTAACGAAGAACAGACCCGCGAGTTGGCCTTTATTCTCACTCGCTTCCTATATGCCTCGCTGGCGCAGTGCGTCTCCACGTCAGTCCTCCAGAATCTAGTCGATAAGGAATGCGTGCCGATCGATATGATGTCACCCATCACGGTGGGACTGGAACAGACCGCAAAGCAGCTTCAACACCGCGGGATTGTGTTCCTAGGTCAACTAGAAGTAAGGCATATATACAAGGCATTTTGTGCCCATGACGAAGGTGACAGTGCGGCGGCGGTAACGGGGCCGAGGGTGCCTGATGTATTGCTCCTGTTGCTGCCTCAGTGGGCCAGTATCTACGATGCTCTCAAGGCGTTGCCTCCTGTGAAGGCAGCGAGCGCGGCTACCTTCACCAAAACGGGTGGTGTTACGTCACCTCTTCTGGCACGGCGCCGCGACAAGAGCGGCTACGGTGGCGGCAACCTTCACCGTGTTGGTGAGACGAGCAGCATCAGCGCGTATGGCACCGGCACCGGCGGAGGAAGCAGCACTGGCACCCGTAGTGACCATCGCGCGAGCAATGGCCCCTCTGCGCATCGGCGCGCAGGCAGCGGCAATGGAAAGGTAACGGTCTCCTACACGCGTCAGGTGATGACTTCACTTCAGGTGAGTGTCCACCACATATTCGCCAACGCGGATACGTGGCTACACACGGAGCCGGTGGCTGGGCCGCCGTCAGCGCTGATGGCGTGTGTCGTACGCTATGCGTTGAAAGGCATCCTCGACCGAGTGCGCGATGAGGTGGCCTACACCCAAGTCTCCTTCCAGCAGCTGCAGGTGAGCTGCACCTTCGTCCTCCACGCCCTCGCCTCACCGGCAAAAGGATCCGCGCCGCGACAGTGGCGTAAAGAGTGGTCTGAGGCGGACATGCACGATGTGCAGCGACTTTTGGATGATATATGCACCTGCGCGTACGACAAATATGAAGCAAAGGTGCCCCTCTCCTCCACCGTGCTCGAGCAACTCGTCGAGGCGGCTGTGCGTGGAGGTCGAACGACACTGGAAACTGTGCACACAGGCAACGGCAGCAGCAACGGCGGCGGCGGCATCGGTCTTGCAACTGCGGCACCGATGCCTCCCCCTGCTTTAGCGATAACCCCAGGCGAAGAGGACAACAGCTCCCCACTTCAACCACCGCAGTCACCGACACCAAGTGGCACCGCCGTTGGCCATCCGCAGACAACACCGGAGAAAATACACCGTCCTCTGAGCGAAGATACCCCTCAGTCGCCGATGACCACAACAAGGGTTATGCCCGCCAGTGCCATGACACCCCCTTTGCGGTTCCCAGATTCCCTATCATCCTCGAAAACATCTGTAACGACGGCACCGCCAGCAGCAGCAGCAGCAGCTTCGGCCACCCCAGCTCCGGCACCTCTGAGTGCCTCTGTAGCAACACCGCCGGAATCACAAACCTTAACCCCTGAGCCTCGTGGGTCTGCTGCCACAGCGTCATTGACAACAACCTCACAGTCACCAGTGTCTCGCCTGCTGCACTACAGCAACGATAACCACTCAGAGCGCTGCCTGCGCGCTGAAGAAGACGAGGAGCTTCCCATGTAGAGGGAAAAAGGCGGACAATAAAGTGTAGCTGTATCTAGTGATGAGAATGCGTAGCTGAACGAGGATGGGACCAGAAAAGGAGCGGGGGGGCACATGTGCTCAGGCCCAACTCAGCGGTTTTGGTGATTCAGTCCTAGCGGTGCAGCTTCGATGCGTGCGACTCACAGCACTCACGTGGGGAAATAAGGAGATCAAGTTCCGCGAGGTCCTTGGCGATCGCCCTCTACACGCCCCCCCCCTTCACATATACGTATCCCTTTCTCCCTATATATCGCCTTCTCCCCCCCCCCCCAAGAATTAGCACACGTTCCGGTTACATGTCTTCTTCTGTTGCGTCTTCATTTCTCATTTCTCCCCGCCCCTTTCCCCTCGTGGACCAACGCTTCCTGTTTCTTATGAATAGGTGTCCACCGACTGCATACATATATATATATTTATATAGGGGAGTTGAGAAATGTGCGATGTCTGCTTGCAAACAACTTACGACTAGGAATCGAGTATACATCAAATCCCTCAAGTCATCCACAGGGGTGGAGAAAGAAAACGAAAAGAGGAGGAGGCGTGGGGGTGGGTGCGGGGTCAGTGATGTACACCATCGCCGCCGCCGCCACCACCACCATCTCCTCTCACCCTCAGGGACGTGACTTGATCCTTGCACCCACCTACATGCGTGTAGACGATCTTTTGCGTGCCTTGAAGATCTACTCACCCGTGCCCACTTGAGGGGCATTACTGAGCACTCAAGTCCATCTGTCTCTCTGCAGAACCTTTGCACCCTCCCCTCTCCATCCACCTCCTACATACTACACACACACACACACACACACTCGCCCGCTCTCACACATATACACCAACATACACATGCTTGTGTGTTGATGCATCAACACCCTCTTGATGAAGTCCTCCCTCCTTAGGCGCTTCATCGGTCTCCCCTTCTGGTAGGTGTCGGTGTGCGTGCACGGGTGCTCATTATTATTATTAATATACGTATATATATATATAATATATATATATATGTACACTTCGACACACAACTAGCTGACACGAAACGGGAAACAAAGACGTCATCATGCTGCGCGCTACATCTCGCCTCGCCATCTATGAGTACAAGTTCGGTCAGCCCTCTCTGAAGCATGTCTTCGGTACAAAAATCGCGCCGGCCGCCAAGCCACGAACACCCGGCACAGTGCAGTCGACACGGCTGGCCAACGGCGTACGTGTAGTGTCCCATGATCTGGAGGGGCCGGTCACGTCCATCGGCGTGTACGCGGATGCGGGGCCAAAATACGACCCCATCGCCGCCCCTGGCCTGAGCTACGTTATGCGATTCGCCCTGCAGACCTCTAACATGGACAGCTCCCTCTTCCAGATCGATCGCACGATGCGCTCCACTGGAAACGCGTACGGTCACGGGGAAGTCTGCAAGCGCTATCTCAGCTGGAAGGCGGAGGGCCGCCGTGACATGTGGGAGAAGCCGTTCGAAATGATTGCTACCGGCATTGTCGCGCCGCGCTTCCACGAGAGCGATATTGAGCGCTTCCGTGACACAATGGACAACCAGCTGGAAGAGACACGCTGGCAGAACCCCCGAGACTACGCAATCGATCAGTTGGAGACGGTGGCCTTCTACAAGGAGCCACTCGGGGCCCCACGCATGGTGCCCCGCATCGCCAACGACCGCTGCAGTCACAAGGCGCTGCTCGATCATTGGGCGGCAAACTTTCAGCCGAGTCGCATCGTCGTTGCCGGTGTGAACGTGCCCCACGATGCCCTGATAGCTGCATATGAGAAGCTGCCATACAAGCACTCGGCTGAGGCCCCGCACCACGCACGCGCTACCTCCCTGAAGCTTTCTCACAGCAATGAGACCGCACAGTTCTACCCAGGTCGTCAGAGCGTTGAACACGAGAGCCGCGCTGCTGCCATGGGCACAATGCCTGACATGCAAGCAGACGTGATCGGTGCCGTTGGTGTACCAACCTACGGCCGTGATGAGGGAGTCAAGCAGTACGCGACTGCGCTGGTCACGCGCGAGATTTATGAGGAGGGCATGCGCAACGCGCATGGGTGCCGCGCCAACTCGCAGTACTACGGCGCGCAGGTCTTCTACCGCCCCTACTCGTCAGCTGGCCTGATCGGCTACACTGTACGCGGTGCACCAGCAGATGTGGAGAAGCTTCTCCAGGTTGCCTCCAATGCCTTTCCGAAAGCCGTCGACGGAGCAGCTGTGAAGCGTGCGGTCCACTGCGCACACACTCGCATGCTCAATGAGCAGGTGGAGATGGCACGCGATTATTGCGACTTCCTCGCCACGTCGCGCCACTCAGTCGACGAGATCACCCAGGCGATCATGGCTGTGACAACAACAGACGTAGAGGGGGCTTTGAAGAATATCGTCGCCCAAAAGCCGGCGTCGTACGCAACAGGAGACACCTTTGTATTCCCCACTGTGACAGCGCTCAGCCGAGCTTAACCGCAAGGAGTAAGAAAGTTATATGTGGTGGATATCTTTTGGTGTGTGTGTGTGTGTGTATGATAGAATATATAGGTTTTACTTGTTTTTTTTTTTCAGTTTTCTAGGACTCTGGTAGTCGACGTGGTGGGTGGACGCATAGGTGGGAGGGAGGAAGGAGAAACAGGGCTGAGCTGGGGCAGTCCATGCCGCTGTGGAGACGACAAGGTGCAAAATAAGGAATGGAGGCAAAGTATTTTTTTTTTTAAAGGGGGGAAACGTAAATGTTCTGTCTTATGGCGGGTCTCTGGCGCCTCGTCTCACCCACTTCCAGCACCCCCCCACACACACACACACACATACACTGTCATTTACTTGTATGGCACCTTATCATGCCTCTGTCCCCCTCCTCACCCGCGTCACCGATCCACTCGCCTACACACGTATCAAGATCTCAGTCAAAGCAGTTCTGTGAGCACAGCCCATCACCACGTCGCCCGCCGCTCCAGCCCCCCTCCACGCACCCGAGCGTTCATCGCAGCCAACAAAGCAGTGACACGGAGGGAAGAGTGCGTACGTGCAGAGCTCAGTGAAACACAAAGGTGGTAGCAGCAGCTTGTGAGGACTCCTCCAATACCCTCTCCCCTTCCGAACAGAGTTCTCCATCAGTCACGCAAATATCATTCGAGTGAGATGCGTTAAGGCGCGTATGCGAGACTGCTATGCACAAGGGGTACTGCTTCGTTCAGCGCACGTCACGACCGCCACTTCACGTTCTCCTACACCACGCCGTATTTTTCTCTGCCACTACATCTCACACCGCCCCCTTCTTTTTGTAGCTCCCTCACAACTGCACATCCTATTCGGCCTCTATGACACAGAGTCGGAGTGTCTGCGTGAAACGCCTACGAAATAAAGCATAATAGACGCCTCGTGGCATCCCTCGAAACAACTATGTTGCCCCTCACACTCGTTCGTCATCGAAGCTTTCTGCCGTTGTGCACGTCAGCTTCCTCACGACCACATCACATCATACACGCATCAGCCCTGGCAAGAAAGGGGACCGCGTCAACACACACACAGGCGCGCTGGGCAACCCCAATTGTGTCTTTGCGCCTCCTGACTACCGGACCGGTAGCGAGCGGCACCTCAGGCAACGCTCCCCTCCCCTCTCCATCCCTCGATGTGCCTATGGATGTATCGCAGTTGCGTGCGGCGCGTGATGGACAGTTGAGGAAGACCCTCTTAGCGAAGCGCCAACAGCTGGAGGCAATGGAGCGCGTCAAAACAGAGTGCGATGAGATCGCGCGGCGCTACCCAGATGTTTTCATGAGACAAGTGTTCGCTTTTCTTGTCCTCCAGGTTATCGTACTTTTTGACTGGACCTATGTTCACTTCGACTGGAGCTTCGTCGAGCCCATTACCTACCTCTTGGGGTACAGTGCGACATGGATCGCCATCGCTTGGTACGGCGCTATGCAACACGAATTTGACTACGAAGCACTTCACCGCTATCTCCAATCCGCTAAGTCTGAGAAGCTCTACAAGACACGACGATTGGACCCGCAGGCGTGCGAGGCGCTGCGGGTGGAAGTGGCGCAACTGGAGAAGATGATGCGCAGCTTGGAAAACCTCTAGTCTGATTGAAAGAGCTGATGGCAACAGAAATCACCGTGCGTTCTGTATGGAGGAGGGAGGGGGGGGATCTCTCAGGTCACCATTTGCTCATGTGCCCAGAAATGCACTTGTGGTGGCAGAAATACATCTTTATGGATATATCCATTATATATATATATATATATATATATATATATATTCCCTTTTCATAATTGCTGGAGACACACGCGAAAGGGCACAAGACACAACAATAAAATGGTGGAAGGAAGGAAATGCCGAGATTACCAGCCCCTCGCAGGTCCCCTACCGTCAGCACCACCCTCAAACGCATCCGTCCCTGAATAGAGCGTACGCCATGACTCTGCTGTGACAGCCCCCTTTTCTTGCTACCACCTCCCCCTTCATCTCCACTTATTTATCGGTCCTGATGATTGCTCCTCCCCTTCAGCTCTCTGCTCGAAAAAAAAAAAAATCGTGCGCTATCAAGCTACCCGCCCGAGACATATATATCGGGTACGTATATATATATATATATATTATTTTCTTTTTTAATAAGGGAACCTATAAAGGCACACCCAGACGGACGGACACAAACATCTAAGAAGAACGGCATTGTGGTGGGGCAATTGAGCCTCTCTGTCTGTCTGTATATGTGTATGTATATGTAGGCATATACATACATATATGGTTATATTTGCGAAGCTTAACACAACCCATATTTGACTACCATGTCTGCCAACTCTGAGGAGTACTGGCGAAAGCAGCTGGCTCAAACCGAGGCCGAGTATGAACAAATCATTCAGAGTCTCCGCGATGAAGTGGAGGTGCAGCAACGCCGCTGTAATGACCTCGTGCACGCGCAAGCGATGCTGCGCTCCACGGCTGCAGCAGACATCCGAGATTTTTGCCAGCAGTACGTGGCGAACATAAAACAGCCACAGCAGCAGCAGCATACGAAGGCAGGATCTTTATTGTCCTGGATGCCGCACGGCGCTAAGAAAGACGTAGAGAGTGTCCCACTGCCGGCCCTCTTTGCCTTCCTGCACGAGTACAGCCATGGGCTTTTGCAGCTCCCTGAGAATCGTCGGAAACGCCTTCGTCAAGACACGCAACTCAGCCCACTGCATCACCGACTGCACCAACGTATGCTGGCGCGTCACCGGCGGACGGGAAGAGAGGATGAGCTGATGGATGAATGGTGCCCTGGAGAGGACGCCGACGGCAGTCGCCTGACATCACCGAGCAGGTCATTCTTGAGTGTGCCCTCCCCCTCGCCTTGGCCGGCAATGCCACACGTTCACGCAGATCCAGAGGTAAAGCGGCCGATGGCCCCCATGAGAGAAAGGAACAGCCCCGACAGAGGCAGGCCAACGTCACCTCGATGCATGGGCAGTAGCACTGCGGTGACCGGCACGACGGCCCCCGCGAGTGGTACAATGGCACTAGCAGAAAAAATGGGCCCCACGGCGTTTACCAGTGCTGCCAGTGGCGTAAGCTCCACGGTTAGGGCCGTATCGGCCTTCAAACTTCCCTCGCTGTCGCCTGGATAAAGATGCACCAGTATCGTCCACCCGCATGTGTGGGTATTATGCTGCTGACATCACGTACCTCCCTCTCCCCTGGACAACTTCACACCATTCCCCCACCACCACCACCACAACGAATCCGTTAAATGGGAATGCATACCCACACACATATCTATATATATATATATATATATATATATGCACGGATATTTTTTTTTTCATGTATGCATTTATGTTGTACAGGTACGCTTGTTTTTTTTTTTTTTGGATCCCTTTTCTCTACCTTGGGTACACACACTATTTAGTTCTGCCGAATAATTTCAGCGAAAGGTGCTCACGCATGAAGAGGAGCGAGAGGTGGAGGCCCCATAGGCATTGGGCTACGCAATGTACGTGAACTTATCTGTACATGTACGATCCGGGTGCGTTTGTTGCACCCGAGCGCATATCTGGCGTCTGCAACGACCCCCTCCCTCAACCCTCACCGACCCACTCATTCATTCATGCATACATGCATGCACTACTCAAAACTGTCTCCCCTCGCCTTCACCCCCACCCCATCTCGCTCTTTTTGCTTTCCCCCCCCCCTCCTTAATATAAACGTAGAAACGTCTGTATGCTCGACTCGGATACTCATGGCGCTGCCAAGAGGAGCAGCGGTGCGAGTGGTGGTGCATGGGAGGCCATCATCGATAAAGCTGTCGCCTCAGTCACGGAATACCTCGCCTCTACAACACGCGAGTTCGACACGACAGCGCCACTCTCGCTGCACATGCTTGACCTACTTGACCGCAGTAGCCTGCGGGACATCCTGGTGGAGCGCAACTATAACGAGCTTTGCGGATGTCTAGGGTGCGGCAACAAGCCACGGGGGCTGCTCGCCGCGAACAGTGGTACACTATCCTTTGAATGGGCCTCCTCGTCATCTTTGTCTGCGTCAGATGCCGATGATGAAGCTAACACAAACGAAGAGGTAACAGTCAAGGCTACGGAAGATGAGCCAGATGTGGATGGAGAAGAAATCGTGTACGAGGAGGACCTGTACACGGCGGAGTCGTTTCGCCTCGCTCATCGCCAACGTGTTATGTTGAACCGCATGCAACGGAAAAAAATGATGCGCGAGCATGAGATAATGACCACTGCTGCTCGACCAGCCCCGACGGGTGAATCTGGCGGCACTGCACCGGCGATCCTGCGTGTCCTACCTAACGGCTTGATCGGTGCTGACTTTCGGCAGCGCTTCTGCAGCCCGGAGTGCGAAGAGGCGTACGAGTCCATTATACTGCCGCGTGTGTCCAAGTGCTTCACATACGATTATCCCTCTGTGTTGGGGGCTATCACAAACCTATTTCCCAACTTGCGAGTAGCAGCTCTTCAACAGCTCGCCGGTGCCGAAAGGTCCGCTGCAGGGCTATTGAAGCCCGTTGTGGAAGCAGAGAAGTCTCATTGGGGCGGGGAGACGCCGGCTGGCTGCTCCTCCTCCTCAGTTGGCCAACTGGAACCGGTGCAGGTGGGTGTCGACTTCGAGAGTGGGGAGACCGCACGTTCTCACCCTCGCAAACGCGTGGCAACCATAGCAAAAATCAATCGCAGCTCCAAAGCAACATCGCAGGTGGAGGACGCGTCATCGGAACTGCTCCTTCGCGAGGTTCTTGAGCAAATGCAGGTGCTCCAGCACGTGTGGAACAACGAGGTGGCACAGCTCTTCCCCGATGCATACCCTCTACGAGTCGTGGTGGACGCCGCTACCCCACTATCCTCTACAGGTGCCGGAACAGCGGCGTATCTCTGCGACCCCACAAGGACTCGGGTTCCACTGCCACATCGGCCAGTCCTCCGCGGCTCGCTTCTTCTATTTGACTTTATCATGAACACGAGCTGCGCACAGACACGTCACCTCTTCAATGCGCACTATGCATCTCAAAGATCGGCACTGCAGCGGTGTCTCGCCACTGTTGCCTCACCTCAAGCGCCCATGAGAAAATCGTTTTTTTGCAGCATCTCTGTGGATATCATCACCGAGCTGGAGAAAAGATGGGTCGCTCTCGTGGCGGCATCTGATACCGATGACAGATCCCTCGGTGACGTGCCTTTCGATGACGATGATGAGGGTCTTCGTGTTGACCCAATCCTCCAGCAGCAGCGCCGCGAGGTGCTCGTCTCGCATATATTTTCCGAGGACGTGACGGCAATGCTTTCTCGTCTTCTCTTCCTGGATTACGTCGTTGTGGCCAACATGGCGTGGTCTGGTGTGTGGTTCACTGAGGTGTCGCCTCCCTCGTCTGCTGGTAGGAAAAACCGCAACTGCTCACTGCTGCGTAGCTTCCAGTTCCCATTTTTCATTCCAGCGGTGCTTCTGCAGCCGGCTGCGTCGACGCCGGAGGTACTCGGGCTGGCTTTGATCTACCTCGTCGCCGCCGGCTGCTGCTCCGAGGGAGTGTGGCGTGGCTGCATGCGGGAGGAGGTAGAATTTGACGAAGTCGCGCAGGCGTTGGGGCTCTCCCGCGACGACATCGCAGCAGCGGTGCGGTCGCTCATGCTCGGTGAGGAAAAATAGTGTATGCACATTTCAGGCGGATGTGTGGTGCGCGTGGATGGTGACCCCACCCTCATCGCCACTGTGTATGGGCGCGGCGCAACACCACTTATCTTTTCATTTTTCCCCCTCCTTCTCTTCGGGTGTGTCTCTCCCCTGTGCAGCCAAAGCGAAGATGTCTAAGACCCACGCGTACAACTTATGCAAACATTAACATGAGGGAATATGCACCTACGTATATATAATAAAAGTATATTGGAGAGAGAAGGCAAGAAACAGACGCCAGTAGTGTCATGTGGTGCTCTGTAGTGCGGCCACAGACCCATCATGTTGCCCTTACCTCCCTGAGCATAAATAACTCCTTCCTTCCCGTCTACACCCACTCTCTTTTTTTTTTTTTCTTTTGCGTTTGCCCAGCACTTCTCTAGGTAGCAAGGCGAGTTCCTCCTCAGCCACCCACACCTCCTCCTAAAGCAGCAATAACATACATCCAATACACCGAGACGCTCCCAGATACGACAAGGAGTGTACGTCACTCATAGCGAACTTTTTGTTTGTTTTTGTTGTGTTCACGACTCTGTATGTGTGTGTGTATGTGAGCATTTGACTTCCCTTTCTCGCCTTCGTTATTTTCATCGATTTTTTTTTTTTTGCTTTTCCGGGAGACACACACACACACACACACACGTGTCTCATTTTCGCAACCTCGTTGCTGCAGCAGCAGTAGCCCACTACATACCACCATCCATCCCTCACGACCATCTGCAGTCATGTTTCACAACAGCTACCAGTCGGGCTTTCTGTCCATCCTCTACAGCATCGGCTCCAAGCCGCTACAGATATGGGACTCGCAGGTGCGCAACGGCCACGTCAAGCGCATCACGGATGAGGACATTCAGAGTAGTGTGCTGGAAATTATGGGGAGTAACGTTAGCACATGCTTCATTACATGCCCCGCAAACCCGAAGCAGACCCTTGGCATCAAATTGCCGTTTCTCGTCATGATCATCAAAAACATGAAGAAGTATTTCTCTTTTGAGGTGACCATCCTCGACGACAAAAATATGCGTCGTCGCTTCCGCGCGAGCAACTACCAGAGCACCACGAAGGTGAAGCCGTTCATCTGCACCATGCCCATGCGCCTCGACGAGGGATGGAACCAAATCCAGTTCAACCTCTCCGACTTCACACGCCGAGCCTATGGCACCAACTACGTGGAAACACTTCGAGTGCAAGTGCACGCGAACTGCCGCATCCGCCGCCTGTACTTCAGCGACCGCCTGTACGCCGAGGAGGAGTTGCCGCCGGAGTTCAAGCTGTTCCTCCCCATTGCCCAACAGCCCCCGGCGGCAGCAGCGGCGGCGGGGCAAGCGGACATCGAAGCCGCCGACGCCCCGCAGGCTGCCTCTGGAGCTCAGTGAGTCATCCCACTCGCGTAAATTTATGATGTATGTGTAGTTTATAGTTATCTCGTTATGTTTAGGGAAGGGAAGGAGGAAGGGCGAAAGGACCAGACAAACGCACACGCAAAACATTACTTGCACGTGTATATACAGCTAGGTATATATATATATATATTTATATATGTGTGTGTGTGCGCGCGCACCTCGCCACCCATCCCCCTCCAACCCCCCTTCTTCCCATCACCCCCTCCCCCCACCCTGTGTTGTCGGTGTGAGTGCGGGTGTATTTGTGAGCGTATGTGTCTGTGTTTGTGTGTGTTCATGTACATCTTTGACAAGAAACAGGAAAAATATCTGATGGAAAGTGTAGAGAACATAGGCAGTAGGCGACAAGCGCGCGCTAACTAGGACGGGTACTCATGGGGGCAATAGGTGGCTCCCCTCCCCTCCCCCTAAAGCAAACCCCGTATTCCTGGGTGGAGATGCTCGTAATGATATGCCAAGAATGCTACGTAATATACAGTAGAGGTAAATCAGCGGGCTCCTGCTCCCTCCTCCTCCTCACCTAGAAAACAATTATTCTCTTCAACATTCGTTGCCAGGGCCATCTTTCAGTGGCGCTCTGCTCAGCAAGTACCTACCCCCCACCCCCCCTCCCCACATCATCAAAACAGCTCAAATTTTATTCATTAATCGACCAAGAAACAAAAACATAAAAAGGAAGAGGGTGCATCAACTGGAAATAAAGAAAACACATCACACACACACACACACACCTCTGTAGCGTAACGTCTGCACATTTTCCCCCGCCCCTCCTCCCCGAGTAAGTTTATGTGTATGTGTCACTAGCCCATTTGACTCTTATGCACATAGAAGCACATCAAGATATAGAAATATAGATAGCGATACAGACAAAAAGACAAAGAGGGAGACAAGTCGGAGGCGTCAGCGCTTAGACCTCGATAGTCTTTGAGCAGGAAAGCAAGGCTTTCCCCATTCATGCCCTGTGGACGACAGAGAAACTCCGACATGTGTTGATCGCGTGAAGTAGAGGCACCCGATACACAGACATACACAGACGACAATGCAACAGCTTAAACGTGTCCGGCACCCATCTGGAACAGATATCATCTTCGATGCGAAGTGGCACCAGTACAAACTTGGCGGCACCGTGCTGCGCTCCGTCTCGAAATTACTTGATCGGTACTTCCCCTTTGACGAAAAACGGGTGCTAGAGATCATTTCCAAAAAAACTGGACAGCCAGTGGACCAGATCAAGCAGGGCTGGTCACGACAGGCCCTCCTCGGAAAAAATGTGCACGAGTTTATCGAGTGCAAACTTCTCAAGAAACCCCCACCGTCCTTCACACTTCTGATGAAGCGCAAGCAAGCCCGGGAGGCGTTGCGGCCAGCAGACGCGACAGGACCCGCAGCCATCACAGCAACACCTCTCGAGGACGAGATGCTGCACGGAGAAGAGGCTCTGTACCTGCCCGTGGCCGAAGAAGCCGTAGACAAGGTGCTGAGCACCTACGACGTTCTGACTGCGGAACAGACCATTGCAGCACCCGACTTGGGTATTGCCGGCACCATCGACTTCATCGGTCGCCACCGCCGCACAAATCGTGTCCTTATTGGCGACTGGAAAACATCCGGCAGCGTGGTCAGCAACTTTCGCTTCGGCTCCTTTGAAACGCCATGCCCGGGGGCGCTGCGTCACCTGCCAAACAACAAGATATACCGCTACGCGATGCAAGTGGTCATCTACGGAGAAATTCTTGCCCGAGAGCAATACTTCGAAAAGCAATTTTTCGACGCACAACTGCGAACCTCGCTGACGGCGTCGTCGGCTGAACGCAACCCAGCGGTGCTGACCACACCAGCACCATCCGAGAAGACCAGAGGACAATCAAGAAACCAGCCCGCAACCCTCTCGGGACCAGATAGTGGAGGCGATATCGAAAGTCTGATGAATACCTTCTACCGGAACAGCAACGAGCAACGCTTCGAGTACGGCATCGTGCAGCTGGCGAAGGGTGAAGACGGCGGTGTAGTGGCAGAGTTCAAGGAGGTGACGCCGGAAAACGTGCTGCCGCCTGACTGCCCGGAGATGTCCTTTAGCAGTTTGTTGCGGCGCGTGATGGAGGGGGAGGGGGTTTAAATCAGACAGAGGGAGAAAAAGAGGCCTACTGGACTTCCTCACAAATGCACCTCCCCCCGCCCCCCCCCCCAGCGGTGGTAATGGAGGGGGGGCGGTGGATAAAACCTCAGGGGGTGCCTACAGATACACGGGATGAAGAGTAGCCACGCGTGCCGGAAGAGGGGAAAGCACGCTACTCCTGACTTCTCCCCGGTCTCTCTACAAAGCTGAGGAAGTCCGAAAGCGACAGCGTGGGCAAAGCGGGTATGTGCGTGCTAGTTGGCATAGCGCTGTCCCTGATCATCACGAGTACCAAGTATAAAATAAGGTCTTCGCCGCAGCCCGCAACCCTTCCCCCCCCCCCCTCCACCTCCCCCTCAGCACAGACGAAAAGAAAATGACGTGACTCCAACAGAAAATAGAAAAATGAGAGGGTTGCAAAACACGCAGACAGATGGCCAGCTTGGTGATGTAAGGGGGTGTATTTGCGTGTGTGTGTGTGTGTAATTCCTGCCACCATAAGCACCGGAATGCTTCTTGTGTTTATGGACCCCCAACTCTCCCTCCGTTGCGCTACCGTGTATGAGTGTCTGAGAGTACGTGGGGAGCGACGGCGTTGGTCCTGGGGCATTTGTTCGATCCTGTTTCTAGACCCTCGCCCCCTCCATCTCCATCCTCTACATCCCACACTTTGTGTCTGTTGATTGCATCCCTTCTCTCCCCCTCCCCCCCCCGCCACCAAAAAAAAAAAACTCCCTGCCCTCCCGCTCACCTTTTCTTCCTTCTATCCTTTCCGGGGGAGCGTTTATCCTGGTCTTCATTTCTTCACCCTTCTACTCCTCCGGACAACACATTTGCCCGCCATCCTCTCTGTTTGCAACCCAGTCCTCGCAGTCGCGCCACTCACGAATACCACCCTCTTCCCTCGTCCCCCCCCCCCACCACACACAAAAAAAAAAAGGCTCGATTTTTCAGGGGCGAGAACGACTTATTTTTTTTTTCCACCAGTGTGTACATATGTTTCCTCTGACCACGTGAAGCTATCTGTTCCGTAATCACTATCCGCACACACCACCGTCTCGTCGTCTTCGCGGCTATCGTCTTCGTTTTTTTTTTCTCAATCGTACCGCTGCTCATTCGCCCCACTCTCAACCACTCCCGGTGTCCGATCTTTACCGTATTTCATCCCGAGAAAACGGTGTGTGTGTGTGTGTGTTTCCCACGTCGGCGTGCCTCTCCGTATATTAGGGCCCTTCGTATTCTTGGAGGAAGAAAGAAAATTAAGAGAGAGCGCCGGCACCAGAGGAACCAGGAAACGAAACTACATACGCGGGACATATCACCGCACCGCACCGCCTCCTCCTTTCCGCATGAGTTTTTTTCGTTGCCGCTACGCACACAACAACATATTGTGATGGGGAACGAAGCCTCAAAGCCCGATGCAAATGCGGTGTCAAGCACCAAAGCTCGCCGGTATCCACGGACGGGATCCACTGCAGCCATCGAGAAGACGCCTTCAGCCAAGGACCTCAGCGCTTCCAACCCTACAGCGGCAGTCACTCTCAGTGTACTGGCGACACCGCCAGGGACTGTGTGTGACAGCAGCTGCCACAAATCGCTGCCCGCCGAGACACCACTATCGATGTCCCCTAATGGAACAATAGACACAGTCAACTCCTCCGTACCGCTCTATGTGAACGCGAAGAGCATGGTCTACACCCTTCCCCCCTTCGCCCCCGAAGGCTCGCCAAGCTGCACAGCAGCCAATGGCGGCCAACTGCGGAGTCAGCAGATTGTCGCTCCGTCGACAAACCCCCAGACGCATGCGCTGCTCTCGCCCAGCGGTGAGCCTCGCATAGCTAATCCGCCTGTCTCACCTACATCGCCATGGCGCCGACACGCCTCAAACGTGAGCATGTCCCCCCTGATCCCGGTCCCGACGTACAACACAAGTACCGCCACTGCCGTGGAGGATCTCTCCTGCAGCTCGCCGGTCCTCAAATCGTACTGGGTGCACTCATTTTCTCCGTCGAAGAAAGATGCGCCTGCAGGGTTCTCTCCCACCTCCCCATCCACGAACCCTTGGGTAGTATCACCCTCCAGTCCCGGAATAGCAGAAGCCTCGGCGTCGATAAACGTGTCAAACTCGCTCTCGCGAGGCACCGGTAGCGGCTCACCCAACGCGGCGATCCACACCAAGTTCCTCGAGATTACCGGGCATCCGCTAGGCTTAGAGAACTACGGCAACACCTGCTACTGCAACTCTGTGATACAGCTCATCTACCACTGCACGCCACTGCGTCTGCGGCTGCTTGAGTTGCATGATGCCTACCTCAAAAAAAAGGGCAGGGCAGGCTTTGAGGAGGACACCATTCTTTCTCAGCTCTGCACTCTCATCGCCGTCATGCACAAGTCGAACAACCGCGGGAAGGAAAAACGTTCGAGAAAGATTGCAACAAAAGACCTGCTGAACTGCGTACGCGCAAAGAAAAATATCTTCAATAATGACATGCAGCACGATGCACATGAGTTCACGCTGTTCCTGCTGAATGAAATTTGGGACACGGAGCAACGTATCATGGCCGACCCAGCCAACGCAAACCTCTTCCTCCAGCACAAAAAAAATGGCAAGCCCTTCTTCTGGAAGCACAAAGACAAGCTCGTCAGCAGTCAGAACCTCAAGCCAAACAAGGTCAACAAGACCTCCTCGGCGGCAGCATCCAACAGCAACGGCGACACAAAGGGCGACAAGACAACAGATACGCAGCAGCACTCCACCAAGGAACTCACCCCTCTTCAGGTGATCCTGCAAGGCCAGTTTGGCTCCCTAACCGCATGTCTGGAGTGCGAGAACGTCTCCGCCCGGAGCGAAGTCTTCATGGACCTCAGCCTAGAGACGGCGCCGTGCACATCGCTCCTCCACTGCCTCGATCACTTCGGGGACCCCGAGTACTTCTGGGGTGAAAACAAGTTGCGCTGTGATGTGTGCAAGATGCCGGTACGCGCTGCGAAAACAATCCACGTACAGCAGTTGCCACAGTATGCGCTCCTCATCCACCTCAAGCGGTTCCAATACGATGTCAAGGGTAACGCCTTCACAAAGAAGTCTGACCACGTTGCACTGCCGATGCAAATGGACGTGGAAGAATATTCGACTGACCCGGAAGTGATCCAACACGGCCAGCACACCGAGCAGGCGAGTTCCGAGAAGAAGGGCGACGGTGACGCAAGCGGCAACGTCACGAAAAGCGACAGCGGAACCACCGACGAAAAAAACGCCTCTGCCACACCCGACACCTTCAAACCTGCTTCAAGGGAACTGCGCCGGAAGCTTCGCGGCGTCGCCCGACACAAGGCGCGCTTCGAGTTGACAGGCTTCGTCGCCCACGTCGGTGATGGACCCAACTCGGGGCATTATTTCACGTGTGTCCGCTACAGTCCGCATATGTGGCGCCGCTTCGACGATGAGACAGTGTCCACGATGACGGAGCGAGATGTGCAGCAGTATTTTGGGGTCCCCTTCGACGCAGTTGGCGTTGTTACATCCACCGCCTACATATTACTATACGAACGCGTCGCGTAGCGTTGCATGAGGAGAACACTTGCATACGACAAGATCGGGCCACGCGTATACGCCACACGGTACGCATACGTAGCCTGGATGAGGGATACAATGGTGATGATGGAAGGTGAAGTGAAATAAAACTTTTAAATAGGAGGAGAGGGAGGGGGGGGGGGCTTCGTGTATCAATTTTGCTGGTTGTTGTTGTTGTTGTTTTTTTTTTTGCGTGTGGCGGAAGGGGACATCATGGTATTGTGAGTGAGTGTGTGTCTTGGGGGAGATGTCTCACCGATGTGATCTTGCCTGCCTTGCCCCATCGAAGACCCCCCCCCCTTTTTGTACAGCTGCACCGACAGGTGGCCTCAAACCCTTCCATCCCCCCACCCCCCTCCCTTCACCCCGTAATCTTTGCGGACTCGTTCATCAGACATGTGACAGTTGCGCCAATACTCCTCGCTGTATTCGCGCATATTTGCTGCATCGCTCTCTTCTTTTTCTTCTCCTATTGTCAGACTTTCAAAGACGTGCGTGCACAGTAGGAGAGGCGCAACTTCATTTCTCTCCCTCTTGTTCTTGCACCACCAGGCTGACGAATATGTGTTTCAGGTGTCCCTCGGTGTTGTTGTTTTTGTTTAAGCCTGATGTTGCAGCTCTCCATTCTTGTGTTAGGCCCCACCCCCTCCCCCCTCTGCTGAGGTGGTCCACACTATTTACATATGTCCCACCACCACACTCACATACATATACATACACACGCCTTCAAGATTCTCACTCTCACGTCAACGCACACGCAAAGCAGGTGCTCGTGTGAATGTGTGCAAATCTCTGTCTCTTTGTGGATTCGTATAGCCCCCCCCCTCCCTTCCCCCTAACCCCCTCTCCCTTTTGCACACCAACTCCCCTCCCTCCCTCCCTCATCCCTTCCCTCTATCCGAAAATTTCACTATGTCGTGTGTTGCATACTACCTTGCCATTGTCGCCGTGGTTGTTTTTTCCCCTCGCCCCATCATCTCTCCTTTGCTCCACTCACCTCCCCACCCCACCCCGAGAAGAACTCTCCCATGGCGTACATGGAAGAGGTCAACAGGGTGAGATAGCAATGATATCTCGTCTGTGTGTGTGTGTGTGTGTGTGTGTGTGTGTGTGTGTGCGTCTGTGTGTGTGTGTGTGTGTGTGTGTCTCTGTATGTGTCTGTGTGTGTATCTGCGGAATCTCTGCATGTTCGTAGTGGTATTGAGGTTGGTCTCCTGTTGAGCCACCCCCCCCTCCTCCTCCCCATCGCTCGAAAACAAAACCTCTGAAGCACGTAACGAAATAAGAAAATCAAAAATGGAGGGAATCACTGCTATTATGAGGCACAGACAAAAATTCCGCCTTCCCCCCCCCCCCTGCCCCGCCCTTCATTTTTTTTTTCTAATATTCGAGATGCTGCTGTTGACACACCGCGTCACGCGTTCCCATGCACGATGCAGCACCCGCACAGCTATCGCTGACCATTATGTGAACCACTCTCTGCATTCCCCACGTCGGACTTACTTTTCTCGAACTTTTCTTCCCTCACACACAAAGACACAGAGAGAGAGAGAGAGAAACTCTTATCCTCCGCTGCACTGTTGCGGGCCTCACACTGGCGATTCTTACGGCGCGCAAATAGCTTCTTTTTGTGCTGTGAGTCGAGTGTGCTCATTCACCTACTCCACGTGCACAGGGTACGCAGGTCCAGTGCTCAGCTGCTGCCTACTCCTCCAACCTCCCGTGTCTTCTTTCATTCAGCAGAGATAAGTGGTGCTTCAACAGGCACACACGTACATGTAAGTGGAAGGGAGAAAAGAGAAATTAAGGAGGCACAGAAACTGCGAATCTCTTTTTTTCCGCCACCGGCCAAACCGTGACTGGCCCCGTGCCAGCAGAAGCGACAGCGCAGTTGCCTTACGTTGACCTGAAGGATGTGGCTGCGGGTGCGCTCTAGTCTCGTCGTTGCCTCCTCGACCGCCAACACAGGATCGACAAATAACGAAAGCACACGCAGACGATGCACCGGAGTGGACATCGCAAGGAACGCATGTGTTATGGATGTTTCCCTTCGCTATTTCAACAGCCACTCAAACGGACGAGGCACGCCCCATGTGCCACAAAGCCTCACCTCTGCGCGTGTTGTCAAGGATGAGGGTCATCATGGCCATGGCGGCACGCACGCCTCGCCAGTCCCCCTGGAGCAGCAAAGCGCGCGCCCTGCCGCAAGAGAGAGGATCTCCGCTGACAGAGCCAACACCCGCTCCACCTTCTGGTCGAACTCAGCGAAGCATGTGCCGGCCGCCACACTGAGGCGGCAGCACACATTTCAGCGCGCACAGGATAAAAAGTCGCGGTACTTCGTGCGCAACAACATACGCGAGGAAGGCGTCATCTCCAACCTCTTCCCCCTCAGCTTCCGTGCCGCTGACGCATCGCACCAGGGCAGTCAGCGTAGTGTACCACCGATGGGAACACATGTGTATGTCTACGAGGTCTATGCGACGCGATCAACAGCCCCACGGCGAGGGGGAGGAGGAAAGACTGGCAAAAGCGGTGTCTTCGTTGGGACTACAACGAATGCGGGGACGCGGGAAGGTGGGCTGGCTTCAAGTGAGCGACGTATTCCACCTGCGCGGGTCTGGAAAGTGATGCAACATTTTTTGCGCCAGAGATACACCGGGGCGGCTTCCGCGTCACTCCCGCCACTAGCCCAAGTGAATAAAAAAGTCTACGCTGCAGCTCCCCTTCCCGTGGATGCACTGGTGCTCCCTAAAAAATACCTCGATATTGGCTGGAAAACAGCGGAACTACGCCTGCAGCGCCGGTGCCGCTTCACTGAACTGAGTCCGAATGAGCTACAGATGCTGCTGAACAAGATCGTGCCTCACGCAGCACGTGTAGCCCACAGTGAGAGAGAGAGAGCGGACACCTCATCCTCCGACCTCGAGGTGGTGCGAGAGAAGACCGGCAAGCTGGTGTTTGCAATGCAGTGTGTGTCGGCAGGCGGGCTTCGGATGTATCGGGGTGTGTTGGTACAGGCTGTCTTCGTGGACTGTTCGGCTGCGTCCGAGCCGCACGAATCAGAAGGAGGAAACGATTCAGCAGCCGAAGACCTCCGCCCTTGTAGCCCGGCAACCGTTGAGACGGCTGATGAAGGCAACCCAAGACCCCTCACAGGCGCAGACGTCTGTCCCATAAGCACCCGCCACCTCGGCGAGTCGTCGGCAGGTCTCACCAACCCTGCGGTGGCGGTGAACTTCCAAGTGGTTGCTTTTCTCCGTTCCTTTACATATCTCGGAACCCCCGGAGAAAGCTACCGAATCCGCGACGCCTCGGGTGTGTACTTGGCCTCTCTCTGGGCCCCTACACAACCACGCTCGTTGAGAGTCGGCGCAGTATATGCAGCCGCCCCCGTGCGCATCCGCGTTTTCGTTGAGCGTGACAACGCACGGCTCATCGAGTTCCCCAAGGGCACGCATCTCACCCTCACCTCCTCCACCAGCCCCACAACGGTGCCAGCCAGGCCCACTCGCGGGAACAATCACAGCAGCAGCAGCAGCAGCCCCATATCAGAAGAAAGCTCTCTCCCCGGGCAACTGTGCCTGAAGATTGACACCAAAGGCACAATTGCGTCTGAGGTGTCGCTTTGGGAAGAGGTTCTGCAGCATTTCGGGCAGGGGCCATATGACGAGGCAGCCCAGCAGCGCATCCGCAACTCTGTTCAGGGCATCCCTGTTGTCATCTCCTACTCACTACGTCAGGGCATCGTGAGCGATGTCCGCTTCGACTGTGGCACCTTGCTGAACGCTTTCACCGACAAGCGCAGCGTAGCTGCGGGGGATGATAAGGAACGAGTGGTGGGCAACCCCGAGTCCCTCTCGCACAAGGACGATGACAAGTTGATGAGAGAGAACCAGGCGACGGGGTACTCAAGTACACCGATGCTGCGCCTGCGAGAGCCGCGTCTTGTGCCGCTGCTGCCGCATCTTGACTCTCAGCAACCGTTTGCTGTTCTCACCGATCACACGATGGTACCGCTACAAGTTTTACACTGCTGTTTCGAGCCACGAATGCGAAGCTGGCAGGACCTCAGCGTCTCAGCGCTGTCCATCATGCCACAGCAACGCGCGGAGCTGCTAGAATCAGTGCGTTCTATCCTCGCGGATGGCCTCCAGCGGTGGGGCATAACCCTAGCGAGTGCACCCTACCGGACCAAGGCTCTTTCCCTCTTGCCCACGCACACCAAAGCGGTCGAGCCTCAGATACATTCGTCCCCCGCCTGCACCGCATCGTTTCCGACCACAGTTGTCGTCATTGGCGTCGCCAGACCG
The DNA here is from genome assembly GCA_000333855.2 of Endotrypanum monterogeii. Taxonomy (NCBI): domain Eukaryota; phylum Euglenozoa; class Kinetoplastea; order Trypanosomatida; family Trypanosomatidae; genus Endotrypanum; species Endotrypanum monterogeii. Next base: position 121,000 of record CM007341.1, read on the forward strand.
CGATGTACGGCAGAGCAGTCACTACGCATTGGCCACACCGCGCAACACCTGGCTCAGTACTTCCGCACACGACTCGTGGCCACTGTGGCGGATGAGCGTGCTGCAGTGCAGTACGTGCACGAACAGCTCATGCCCACACAGACTGCCGTTGCCTCCCCGCACGGCCAACGGGCAACGCCTGCCAAGGACCCGAACGCGTCTGTCATCCTCGTCACCAACGATCTGAACACACGTGCGACGCGGTGGCTTAAGGTGGAATGCATGTGTCGCGGGGTGCACCTCATCGCGATACCCGCATCGTCGAACCCGAAGCGGCTTAACCTTGCTGGTGCGCAGCTTCGGCGGAGAATAGGAACTCAGTACGAAGTGAACCCACTGCACGGCGTAGATTTGCGCAGAGATACGCCGGTGCTGGGCCACCGCCACGTTTTGATGGTTGGGGTAGACACATGCCACACAAATGCGCACAGTGTCGGCGCCATCACTGGCATTCTCACCACCCCGACGGGTAATCACCTGCTGCCCTACTTTTGGCGGCATGACGCACGCGGGTCTGAGGTTCAGCATGTCGCGAAGCATCTCCGAGGCGTGCTGGAGAAGGCCATCACACTGTCCGGCAGGGTGGACGAAGTTTTGGTTTTTCAAGACGGGGATGTCCTCACCGAGCTAGCTGGGGTCAAGGAGGTGATCAAGGCACAGGCACCCAACTGCGGACTCACTTACATGTGTCTGCACAAGCGCTGCAACGTGCGCTTCATGTGCACCTCGCCAGGCCAAAATCGCAACATCACGGCGTCAAGGCATGCCTCCACGGCAGCGAGGAACGGCAAAAACGTTGATGAAGTGCACCAAGACGCAAATCGCCTCAGCAAGAGCAACGGCTTCCACAACCTCGTGAAGGGGGTTTTGATACCCGCACTGACACCGATACCGCTCAATCACAAACTTGCTGCCAATTCCTTCTATTTACAGGCGCACGAGTCGGCCATGTCTACAGCACGAACTGTACAATACACTGTCCATCACGTAAGCTCTTCGTTGGACATCGCAGATGTGCAACAAATGGCGTACATCATGTCTAATGTGCTGTCGCCGCAGTCAACGAAACTGCCCATGCCCACTCGATGCGCACACCGACTGGCGGATCAAGCAGAGCGACTGATCGACGCAGTGCCGCAGTTCACGGCAGACATGATACCGCGCCCGCTGTGCAATCGTCTCTGGTTCCTCTAAACCCCAAGCTTTCAATATTGCGTGTGCGCACAAATGAACGGGGAATGACCCCCCCCCCAGACATGCACACACAATCAGTGAGATCTCTGCTGCCTCCCCTTCCCCCCAAGAGAATGCTTTGGCCCTCTGCATGCCCGTGTGTATGTGTGGAGGCGCGGCACAGTGTTTTTTTTTTTTCTGCCTTAGTCGGTGATGTCGCTTCTGCTTTTTTTTTTCTCTGCTCTATTGTGCACCAGTAAGTCTCCGAGTACATTGCTGCTGTTGCTGTTGCTGTTGCTGTTGATGTTGCTTAGGTTTGGACGGGAACACTGGAGGAGGGATGTGTGAGAGCACTGCGCACGCACACACCGCCATCCCTGGCACACTTCCCCCTTTCCCCTTAAACCAACTTCGGCATCGGCACCCCTGATTTTTTTTTCTTTCCTTTGTTGTCTGCTACTCATATTTTTTTTTACTTTTTTTTTCTTTTGTCCACCCCCCCCTCCTCCTCCACACGCACACGCACAGATGAGTATTTGTATGTGCACACGTCTACATGTGCTCTCAGTTTCGAGAGATGGAAGGAGGCGGAGAAGCAACAAGTGCAACGGTAGCCGAGTTCTCTCATCCCCCCCCCTGTTCCTACCCTCCTATGCCTTCTCCCCTTGACGCAAACGATGATAATGTATCCATGTGATGAGGGAAGGGAAGCTTCGGCAGACCCCAATCATGAACCCCTTCAGTGCCCTCTCGCATTGCTGTGTGAGACATGCAAGTGGAAGTGTGTCTACACGTTACACACGAATTGACTGGGGAGAGCGGAGGAGGGACCGCGCACTCCGCCCTTCGCCTTCATTTATATACTCGCACCTCCTCGGACGTCTCCTCTACTTTGCTTTACCCCTAAACCACAAGGGCTCTTCTTGGCTGATGTGTGCACTGCGTAGTCCCCCCTGGCACGAGACCGCACCTCGACTGATCACACTCCCTCCCCCTCCCCCTCCCCTCCAACTAGAGCACACACAAGCACACAGGCGCGTGTGGAACGCTTGCGCAGACATCATGCGTTTCGGACGCCGAGTGCTTCACGGCAGTGTGGCAACTCCAGCTCTGACGCCTAAGAGCCCCCCGTGGACATCATCCCACGCCCTAGTTCTTTGCACACCAGCGCGGTGGTGTAGTAGCACCAACAGGGAAAGCCCAAATGCAGCACAAGGCGCATCGGTGCCAAAGTCTACCACAGCGGGGACAGCTGCACCCAGCAAACGTCGAGTTCAGATAGCGGTGGTGGGCAGTGGACCTAGCGGCTGCTTTGTTGCTAGTCACCTTGTGAAGAAGCACCCCGAGTTGCACGTGGACATCTTCGAACGACTGCCAGTGCCCTTCGGCCTGTGCCGCTACGGTGTAGCCCCGGATCATCCAGATGTGAAAAACATGGAGAAGCAGTGCATGGATCTCTTCCAGAGTGGCCGCGTGACGTGGATTGGTAACGTGTGTATCGGGAGAGAAATTCCGCTCCAGGCGTTGTTGGCGCACTACGCTGCGGTGGTGTTCGCGACTGGCGCCGACGGATCGAAGAAGCTGCACATTCCTGGCGAGGATCTCGGTGGCGTCATCCCTGCTCGCTCGTTTGTAGAGTATTACAATACGCTGCCGTTCCCTTATGGATCGCCGCGGTTTAGCCCCTTCGACTTTGAGCGTACAAAGCGCGTCGTTGTCGTTGGCAACGGCAATGTCGCAATGGACGCGGTGCGAGTGCTCGCCGGATCATACAAGTATTTCTGCCCCACCGACATGAACTGTGTGTGCATCAAAGAACTCATGAAAAATCAGGTGGAACACATCAGCGTGGTGGCACGCCGCGGCGTAGAACATTCCGCCTTCGCCACCGCTGAGTTCCGCGAGCTCACCAAGTATCAGGAGGACCGTGTGAAAGTAGAGGTGGACAACTTCGACCTCGATTCGGCGGTGAAAGCGATGCCGACAGGCAAAACCATGCGCGCACACAAGCGCATGATGGAGCTGGTTCACCAATACGCTCTGACAAGCGAGGAAGCAGCTGCCGAGGCGGCGCAGTTGGCAACGGATGCGCAGGGCGTATCACGACCGAGCGCCGTGGCAGCAGCAGCAGCAGCAGCAGCGGCCTCGTCTTCTGAGCCGACAGCAGCGGCCAAACTGCCAGGTGAAGTGGGCCGCCCCCGACTCGGCCACCGCGGGCCCTGCCGCCTGCGCTTCCGCTTCGGTCTCACCCCAGTCGCCTTCCTACCCAGTCGACACCGGACCAACTACGTTGGTGGAGCCCTCTTCAAAAAAACGCGCACCGGCGCGCCGCACCCGGAGGCAGCAAACGAAGAGGAATACTGTGTAGTGCCGTGTGACCTCGTTATGACCTCCATCGGCTACCGGTCTGACAGCATCGCTGACCTACCTTTCGATCACAGTGCTGGTCTCATCGACAACGAAAACGGCCGTGTGAAAGGTATGCCCCGTGTGTACTGTGCCGGGTGGGCTAAGAACGGCGCCAAGGGCATCATTCTTCATTCTGTTATCGATGCTCAAGAAACGGCGGCGACAATCCTTGCGGACATGGAGGCAGGTATCATCCCAACGAAGCCGACCGCGCCCCCTGAGGATGTAGAGGAAGCCGCAGCTGCTGCAGAGGCCTCGTCAGCAGACGCAGTCGATGCTGAGGCAGTTGAGGTGTTGTCCTCAGGAAATAGTGACTCTACGCGCCGTCGACAGACAACTGGCGCTACCACCACAACGATGTTCGGCAAGTACGGCCTTGTGGACTACTTTGTCGCTAAGAAGCTGCAGCCCGTGTCCATGGCAGGGCTGCAGCGTATACTCCATGTGGAACTCCAACGTGGCATCGACCTTGGCAAGAAGGCGGAGAAGATCGACACAGTGCGTGACATGCTCGATGTCGCACTTGGAGGTGATATAGCTAGGAAGGCAGACGAACGCATACGTGGTATCACCCCTGTCCGCTCTGATGCGATGTTGTACCTGAAGGAGTTGCTGGATGACGATACAGACCTAACCGCGCTCGCACGCCAAGTCGCGCGGGAGGTGCCGTGCAAACTTGCCCAGCAGCATCCGCCTGGTCGCATCGCTCCCGGTCAGCTTTAATCCGCCTCCCCCATAACATTTCATGACATGGGAACTGTTGTTTGGGGGGGAGGGAGGAATTCGCAGATATATATATATATATATATATACATATATTCAATATATGCATGTGTAACCTCAATCACGTTGATGCATCAAACCGCTGCTCTGTACTCGAAGACAAAGCATGCGAAGAGCCAACGTGATGACAGAAATCAGCTTGCGGACATGTATGTGAGGAGAAGGGGGTTCTCTGTATTCAGCCGCACCCCACCCCCCTTCCCAGAGATGTATGGTGGACAGGACGCTCACTGCCCATTCATCAGAGAGGGGAGGGGTTTGCACTTGAGAATACCGAAAACATCGCCAATGAAACGGCGCAGCAGCAGCGGTAGCACTCTTCCCCATGCGGTTGTCGGTGACGTCCCGGATGGCGCCTCCTCGGAGCCATCGCTGACAGCGCACACCCCCGCACCATCCACACCACCCCACCCGCCGGGGAAGTCTCAGCTCTCGATCGAGTAGTACACTGCGAGGGCAGACCGGCATTATGCTAACGGAAGTGAGTAGGGGGTTGGGGCAGGAGCCACGCTGCTCGGCGCGATGGGCGCGTCGACACACGCTCAAGAGAAGCGAAGGAGGAGGGAGGGTATGCAGTGAAGCAGAAGTGGAGAGAGTGACGTGTTGTATGCCAGAATAGCTGGACTGAAAATCAAAAAAAAAACGTGAATGACTCCCCTAATCCTCCTCGTGACGTACATTTCTGGCGACGAGTGCAGGGCTCTTGCACTGTCGATGTGTGTGTGTGTGTGTATGTAACAAGGATCCCATTTGCATCACATCTCCATCTCCACATCCCCACCCCTTTGCAACCCTAACATGTCATACCCCCACACCCACATACAAACAAAAACAAATAAATGAACTTGTACATATTCTAAACGTTAAACATCTCCCCAAATCTGACACACACACACGGTCGTTGGCAGCTCTCCTCGCTATATCTTCACCCGCCCACCACGTATACCCCTCCCATATCCCCTGCCCTGCCGTTACCCCCTTTATAGCCTTTTTTGTGTGTGTGTCCCCCTTAACTAAAAACCCAAAGGCACCCCCTGTACTGTGGTCCTATAAACACACACACATATCTATATATATATATATATACCCCAGCGCCATGTCTGATCAGAGCCTCTCGCCGGAGACGGCCTTCACGGTCGCCTCGACATTCCTCGCCTACTACTACAGCGAATTCGTCAAACTGAATGAGCTGGCCCGCATGTCGGACCTGTACGATGAGCGGTCGTACATGACACTGGTGGACTTCCGTGATGAAGTGCCGGTAGTCGCACACGGTCGGAACTCCGTGGCGAGTCTCCTGGCGAAACTTGACAGCACTCTCGGACAGCGAAAGGTTGAGATCATCACCGTGGACACCGTTTCCCTGCCGCATAATTGTGTTCAGGTCATCTGTCAAGGTGTGATGTACCTACGGGAGTACCGCCGTGTGTTCCTCCACGTCTTCATTCTGGAGCCCACCGCGTACCGCACCAAGACATATCATATCGCCTCAGACTACTTGCGTTTCGTAGACTCGGAGAAAGAAGTCATTCCCCCGGGATCTGTGGTGATCGCTGCCGATCAGGTCGACGCCTACCTCGAGGAAAGCCGTCTCCGTATGGAGCAGGAACAGCGCCGCCAATTTCTGGAGTTTCAGCAGCGTATCCGTCAGCAGCAACAGCTGCAAATGCAACAGCAGAAAGCCGCCGCGGAAACCGCTGCAAAAATGATCATTCCTGCGCCAGCCTCCCGCGAGGGTCGCACCGCTACTTCAGCCTCGCGTGGCCCGTCACAGCCCCAGGAGCAGCAGTTCCAGCGCGTTGCACGGCCGCTGCGCGATGGCGCCCGCCCCCCACATGGCGAAGACCAGCGCGAGCCACGCGGCGAGCGCAGGAATCGTGATGGTCCCCGTGATGGACCACGTGATGGTCCCCGTGATGGACCACGTGATGGTCCCCGTGATGGACCACGTGATGGTCCTCGTGATGGACCACGTGACGTGCAGCGCGAGCCGCGTGAGAACCGGAGCGAGCGAAAGCCTCGTGAGCCTCGTGGTGAGCGCAAGCCACGTGAGAGGGACGACAGGGACGCTGCACCATCACCGAACCGCCCAACGGTAGAGGGCAAAAAAGGTGCCGAGCGCAGCAACCGGAAGACAACCGCTCCTGTGGAAAACGCAATGAAAATGCCAGCAGGGGGAGCTGCACCAGCTGCTGCCCCTCAGGCTCCTGCCACGGAGCGCAGGCCGCCTCGCGAATCAGGGCCGTCCGCTGCCATCATTATGCTTCGTGTGCCGAAGAAGATCAAGCTTTCGGACATCAAGGCGGAGCTGCTCGGACAAGGTATTGCAGCGCCGGCAGACCTCTTCTGGTTTGGCCGCGAGAGCGCCCACGCCGTGGCAAAGTTTTCCGTGGTGGAGGAAGCCACGGCGGTCATTCAGAGGCTGCCCTTCAGTATCCTTGGCGAGACCATCAAGATGAACTACTTCCATGAGTAATGAATCCCCCGCACCGGCGCCACAAGTCACCAGTCACCGCATATAGACGCAAATGAGGAGTGTGACCAAGGGAAAATGAAGACAGGTGGAACATATGCGACTGAGTGAATGCCCTCCCCTCCCCCTCCCCCTCCCCCCCATCCCACGCCTGCCTCGGCCCCCCCCCCTCACCCTCTCTGATGCGGCCACGAGCTCGTCTCCTCCTCCTGGAAACACGCACACGCACACAAAAGGAAATCACGCGGGAGATGAGGGAAAGCGTCCGCCAGCGTGTGTGTGTGACATCGGGGCTGAGTAAGAAAGGGACGGGGAGCGAATTTTCTCGTCATGATCGTCCTCTCGTTTATTTTTGTTGTTTTTTGTTTTTTTTCATTATTATCACGAGAGAAAATTTAGTCCCCTCACGTGCGTTTGTAACGATATATATCTAAGGAGAGGGCAGAGTTGTTTCTGTGTGCTGCCCCTCCACGGTAAGACCAGCAGATGCTTATATGAATAAAACGTATGAAGTCCTCTGAGTGTACAAGAGAGAAAAAAAGGAAAAGCGAAAGCAGCCACTCCATGCACCTGTGATCATGTTCACATGTTTGCGTTTGCGTGTGAATGTGTCTGTCAGATGAGTGGTGAAACTACTGGTAACGAAATCACCTCGGGCAAATCAACAGCAAAAGACCCGAGCGCCATCTCCAGCCACGACGTACAACAAAATATATATATACATATATATATTTGTCTGTGTGTGCTTATGTGACGTAGGGTGGGGATGTCACTGGCTGAGTGGAGAAAAGGATGTGCACCACTCATCCATTAACATCAGGGTGTAGCTCTTCGATTTGTATTCTCTGTAGTATGTACCATCTCCACCACCACACCTGTATCCTTCCCCCCCCCACACACACACACACACCGCTTCTTTCTCCCGCCGTCTTTCACGCACGGAGGCACATATGGTTGAGCCACATCTCTGTGCAGCTTTTTTTATTTTTCAAATATTGTGCTAATTCCTGCTGCCGCACCCCCGTCTTCACATACGCGTCATTTGTTTCCAAGCAAATTCATGATTAAGGAAGCGTCGCACTGCTTGCATAGTCTGCAGATCTGAGATACCGAACAGTGTTCTAACTCAGTTCTCTTTTTCTCGCCCCCTCTCTTCTTGGGTCGGTCTCTGTACCCTCGCACCTCGACATAAAAAAAAAACTTACCCCCTCTCCCTCGTTCCCTCAAACTTCATTTTTCGTTTCACCATTATCGGTTTCCCTGGAGGGTGACGCCCACGTCTCCCATCCCGTTTCTCGGTACTCTCTCCTCCGTGCAGCGTTGAGCGTACGTTGGTTTTGTACATCTATATTTTTTTTTCTTTTTCTGTGTGTGTATATATATATATATATATATATTGTATGTGTACACCTATGTATAAATTTATCATGCGTATATCTGTGTCAAGTAAAGACGTTTGTTAGAGACACTCACCGAATACTGCAGTCCACTACTTATCTGACCTAAAGAAAAGAGGGGAAAGGCTGTGGGTGTCAGTACTTTGGTCCTCAGGTGGATTCGTTCACCGAACGAACTACTATCTAGTAAGCACGACGAAGACCAAGACACTATCCGCCATGGCAAAATCGGGTGGCGAGATTATTGGTCGTGAGGGTGACCCCTCAGTGCGCAAGGCAAACGCAAAGAGGCTGGCGGCTGGATACACAAAAAAAAAGCGGTTTCTCGAGTGCTGTTACCTCTCTGCCTCGACATTCCTGTGGGCCAGTAACGTGATCGCATGTGGCCGCTACTTTGTTTTCGCTCGTGATGCCAACAAAATGCAGCTCATCTGGATGCCGCTCTTCATCACTGCCGCAATGGCGCTGGCCGATCTCGTGTCTGGCTTCGTGCACTGGGGCCTGGACACATGGGGTACGCCCGAGACACCAATCTTTGGGAGCTTTATTCGGAGCTTCCGCGAGCACCATGTGGATCAAACCGCCATGTGCAAGCACGACTTCATCGAGACGAACGCCGACACGACACTGCCACTACTCCCTGTGTTGTTTTTGCAGTACTCCTGCGTGTGGTCCACGAACCACAGCCCCAATGGCTATGTCGCCAACCTACATGCCCGCAACATCGGCGCCCACGTCTTCCTCTGTACATTTTTTATTTTTGTGGCCCTGACGAACGAGATTCACAAATGGTCGCACCAGGCGAAGCAATCACCCCTTGTACGCAAGGCAATGGACATCGGCATCATCCTCTCCCCCATTGCCCACCGCAAGCACCACAAAGATCCCTTTGACCGCACCTACTGCATCACAACAGGGTGGTTGAACCCCCTGCTCGACTACATCAACTTCTGGCGCCGCGTGGAATCGCTTGTGTCCTCCATCACAGGTGAGATCCCACGCTCCAATGACCAGATGCTGTTGGGGAAGTGAAGCAAACGACGACGGAGAAGCAGCAGATGAGGTTTGTACAAACACACACTCTCGGTCTCTGTCGTAGCCGCCCTCTTTCTATTTTCTGCTCCTTAGTGTAGACCATTTGGACTTGGGCGTGAGTGCGTGCAGTATATATATATATATATATATATATGGAGGGGGAATGTCGCGAATAGGCTCCTTGAGTTGACTAAAAATATCTGTGTTTTGCATAAATGTCGAAAAAAAAAAAGAAGTGGGCAGGTAGACGACATACCCGAGATGGGCACTGGGCACACATGACAAGTTGTTGCCCCTGAGGAAGATGTATCTCGTCTACAGAAAAGATCAAGAGGATAAACTCGTGTACACCATCTCTCACTGCAACTCCTCCTGCGACTGGTGTCCCCTACCCTGCGGCACAAAAGCAGCCGCACACAACCTGAGGCCCTGCACCCTCTCCCCTTTCCCCCTTCCCTCCCCCCTCACAATCACACACACACACACACACACACACACGTACTGGAAAGAGAGATCAGTTGCTACCAGTCTGAGTGCGTGTGTGGAGAACACAAGATCGCGACAAACCCGGACTTCGCCGCCACCATGGTGGGGGGGCCCCTCGTGCAGGTGGTGTGTACACCTTGCACTGCCGTCGCCGAGGAGCGCCTCCTCTTTTACAAGGCACGCCAACTTATCGCGCAGATTTTATTGAGCGCCGGCGTCGCCATACAAAAACAGGCGCCGTCACCGCCTACGCTCGCAAGGGGCACTGATGGAGTGCCATGCCGCCTACCAGCGTCAACGCAAAGCACTCACGAGCACATAGCAGAAAATGTGAACGGTGTCGATGTAGGCATCTCGGCCCCTTTGGAGGCCATCGCCCTACCAGTGTCACTGCTACAGGCATGGCTTCGGAACGCCGAGGCCTGGGAAGAAAACAAGAGCATCGACATGGGCGAGAGCCCAGACGCCAATGCAACTTGGCTGCAGACGGGTGGAGAAACTTGTCTTGTAGTCCAACCAGCGCTTGAGTACGTCTCCCTCGTCGATGGGCCGGTCCACGCTATCAGCTGGCTGCAGTGGGAGGAGATCAAGGCGCTTCACGATACCGAGCAACCAAACCATAAAACACATCTCGAGCCAAGCTCGGGCGCATCGGGGACGCTGTCAACCATGTACACGTCACCATATATAGTCGTGCAAGTGGTATTTCTCTTTTTCTATGAAGAACGATGGCATCGCTTAATCCCAGCGCACTTGCCGAACGCAGCGACTAAGGCGCGCTCGGCTCCCACCGCTCGGTCGCCGTTGCCACCACGTGTAATATCGACAGGGTCGTCTTCGATCCCCTCCTCCGCGTCCCTGTTTACGTGTTACCTGACGCTGGAGTACCCACCTGGCTCGCAGTGGCCACACCGCGTTCCCGTTCCGATTGCAGAACCCCTCGTGACTCGCCAAGAATTGATCGAGCTAGTGAGAACTACAGCCAACATACATCGACATCATCCGCTGCGGGTAGCTTACCGAGTTTGGCCACAGGCCAAACTCTCCACGGCACCAGCGATGCCTTTGCATGCCGGCCACGCCGACGCCCCCTCTGCAGCGGCACCAACTGTTATTGCAGCGCCTACCACGCGTGCGCCAGCTCTGCGTGCTTTAGAAAGCAACACATCGATGGCAGAGCTCATTCGTGATATACTCGCCTATGGCTCAATGGCCGTACGACTCGTAGCAGTGCGCAGCAGTCGCGTACCGCTGAAGTACCATGACAACGAGCGGTACAAAGAAGCCAACGTCGGTGTGCGGGCATCATCACAGGAGACGGGCAACGGCGCTAGACGAATGAGCTCCCCTCCAGTGCCGCGCGCAGCAACAGCTGGAGATCACTCACTGAGTGCGGAAACCGCGGAAAAGAAGAAAGACCCCAATACGCTGGAGCCGCTGCCAATTGACAAAGAAGACCCGGAAGTGGAGAAGAGCACTGAGGCGTCCCTTTGCAACGCTGACAAGGATGCAACTCGGGAAAAGCTTATCATCACCCCCACCGCGGTCGAAGAGGTCATTGGCATGGGTGACTGTCTCGGAAACACCAGAGAAAATGGCTCCCAGACACTAATTAAAGATGTGACATCGCCACCGAGATTCACGGGCAACAGCGTCCCTGATGGCGAGGCGACAGAACAAGCCGCCCGTCACCTCCAGCCCAGCGACGCTGGTAAACTCAGGGAAACATCGCGCAGCACGGAGCGGCACACTCAGTATGTGTCAAAAAAAGGAGCCACACTGACCAGCGACTCACAGCAGCAGCAGAACCTTCAATCCGCAGCGCTGAGACACACTCATATCCAGGAGAATGTCGATTCTCTGGCATTGGCTGAGGGTGCAAGAGTAGAGGAGACGACGGGCACGCGGAAGGAACCATCCGCGCAATACCCGGGGCAATCCCCATCAGACACTCTGAAGAGTTATGATCAAGCGACGCACCCACTACACGGGTGTGTCGCGACTGCGCAGCAGCGCACCACCACGACTAGCTGCGACAGTGCCACGAGAGCAGATCCAGCGACCATGGTTTTCGTTCGCTATGAGGTAGACCCGACCTTTGTGAGCGTTTCTGGTCCGGTACTGCCGACGGTGCTGCGGCATCTTCAAGAAGTTATATTCCAGCGATGCTGCGCACACCTTTGCCAAGACCTCGATGCACCACGCCCTCGCTTTCACGCGTTGCACCGCTCCTGTCACCCCAACGGCGCCCCCTCGGCCGGTGCAACGGACCCTTTGGGAGGCTGCAACATCGAACATACCCGTCCTCCTACCTCGGTACCCGTCCCTGAGTACATCCTTCCCCTCTATCAGTACACCTTCACACGGGTGGAAGAGGATGCTCTGGAGCGCTGCATTGCAGAAGTGATGGCGGTTTATCAAGGGCTCGATCAGCTCCCCGAAAGGGAAACAGAGAAATGGCAACAGACGACACCAAGCCCCGTCCCTCCCTTGAGCGCGAAGGAGCCAGGAATATAGCGCACACTCCGCAATGCACCCGTTGATATGGTGATGGGTGAGCAGGAGGGGAGGGAGAACCCACGGCGCGGAATCGGGTGATGGATATATATATATATATATGTGTGTGTGTATATATATATATATATAAATATATATGTATATATATATATATTTATATATAATGAAAGATGTATCCGTAAACTTTTACACCATGGCAACGCACGTCTGCTCACTCGTGGCACGCCTCCCTCCCCCTCTATCGCATTGACGTGTACGAGATGCACTGATCCTCACCGTCCCTGCCATCCGCATGTTATATTATTGGGATTATGAATAGTAATTACCCAGTTAAAGACAGGTGATATGGTATAGAGAATGTAGAAGGGAGGGAAGGGGCAAAAGAGGCCCTCATGGGTCGGTGTACGCTTTTTATCATACATACATACACACACACACACACATATATATATATATATACACACATATATATTTATATATATATACGGAAAATGATGTACCCCGAGGCGCCTTGCTCAAAATATTTTGTGCTCCGCATTTTTATTTCATTTTCTCACATTCCTTTCTGCTGCCCAGCACTCACACACATTCGTCCCCCTCCCGTTCTGACAGTCATACTGATCCCCCCCTTCCCACCTCACCGCCCTCACGTATCCTGACGTAAGCCAGATAACATACAGACACTGAAAGAAGGGAGGTCTAGAAGAGAGGGGGGGTGACTGGGAAACAATCGATTGCGCACCCTTGCCCTCTCCGCCCCTCCCCGGTGTAGAGGGAAATATGGAGCTGTGTGATGGGCCTGGATGAGAGGCCCCTTCGTGCACTACCACACTTCATGCAACAACAACAACAACAAAAAAAAAAAAAAAACAGTTCAGAGATATGAAAAACAAAGGAGAGTGGTACGTAAACGTGGACGAAGGGTGTCGAGCGACAATACCTGTTGTGCAGGGATGGTGATCACTCGCCTGCAAGACGCGCAGTTCAATCCCCAGTCACACGTTACTTCGCTCTTCTAGACCTACCAGTCTCCCAACCCCCGATTTTGGTCCTAGTCAGTGAGCACTCCTTTTTTTTCCCCAGCATGCGAGTACTCGTTTCTCTGTCGGTTGGTCGTTCCTATCCCACCACGCGTTGCCTCTGTGATGTAACTGCATCGGTCATGGACCGCCCACACGAGCTCATGGTGCACCCTTCCTTCCCTCCCTCACACATACAACGCACTTACGTTTCCCCCACCACCGCCACTACCATCCCTCACGAAGCGGTACTCACAGACGCAGTATATATATATATATATATATAAGGGAAAAGGTGCACACACACGTACATGTATAAGTCACGACGGAGATGGCATTCCGGATTTTAGACGATAATACCGCGGATGAACATGTCGTCACGCTGCACGGTTCAGTGCTGTCAGCCGCAGAGGAAGAAAAAAAATGGCTGCAGGAGGCATTAATCGCCGTCGAGCGAAAAGCTGGCATTATGCGCAACTGCATAGAAGCCAATAAAAACATGGCAGCCGTGATCCACGCCGCCGCGCAGATGTTGGATGAACTGCGCACGAACCTGCTAGAGCCTCAAAACTACTACGAGCTTTACATGAAAGTGTTCGACATGATGGAGACATTTGTGGCGTATCTCGAGGACGAGAACCGCGCGAAGCGACATACCTTGGAGGAAATTTACGAGCAGGTGCAGTTCTGTGGCTTTATTGTGCCACGTTTGTATCTTCTGATAGCGGCCGGTGCGGTATACATCAAACTCGGCAACCAGCCGGCCCTCGATATCGCACGGGATTTGGTGGAGATGTGCAAGGGAGTGCAGCACCCGACCCGTGGGCTGTTTCTACGCCACTTTCTTTTGACAATGCTGAAAGGCAAACTACCTGGCGACCCGAACCGCGTCGCCAGTGATCTCGGCAACGGGGACACGGAAGAGGAGGAGCAGGATCGGCGCAAGCAGGATGGCGGCACGGTGACCGACACCGCCAACCTACTCGTCCACAACTTCAGGGAAATGAACTGGTTGTGGATTCGCATGGAGGCCAAGAGCTACGCGAGTAGGAACGGCGGTAGCACAAACAGTGTCACGTTTGGCAGTCCGACTTCGGCAACACCGTCGGCCACCCCAGACACACCGACTGCGAAGGATCCCACGTCGTCAGAGTCGCCAGACGTACCCGCGCAGCCGTACTCGTCGCATCGCTCACTGAAAGTAGCGCGTCGCACGCAGCAGGAGCGTCGTGCTATGTGTGTCTTGGTAGGGATGAACGTAGTCCGTGTGGCGCAGCTTGATGGTATCAGCCGTGACATGTACGAGAACGACATCCTGCCGCAGCTTCTGTCCATCATTGTTCGCTACTGCGAGCCGTTGGCGCAGCAATACCTCTTTGAGATTCTCATTCAGGTGTTTCCGGATGAGTATCATCTTTTCACGATCGACAAGTTATTTAACGCCATCAATCGCACCGTCCCCGGGGTGGAAGTGGCGGAACTGCTGCATTCGCTTATGGTGCGACTATCCAAATACGCTCTGGCTGTACAGGAAGGCGTAACGGAAGTATCGAGCCCTGAGGAGGAGGCGAAGCTGCGCGACTTGTTCCCGATGCTGCTTAACCAGATGAGTGCCATGCAAGTCTGTTGCAGTGCAAAGTCAACCACCAACACCGTGATCAAGCGCGCCGCCTCAGTTCCGCCACAGATGCCGATGATGCTGGGTGCGTACGTGAGGACTATGCGATACCTCATGGACGTGGCTATGACCCTTTACGGGAAGTCATCCAAGCGCTGCTTCATGTCTCTGTCGAGCATTGTCGATGTTGTTGTCACCAAGTTCCCATCGCCGTCCACGGCTGTGCCAGCGGCGACAGAGGAAGACACCGAATCACCCTCCATCAGTCCAGCTGCTGCTCGTGCGACAGAGCAACTGCTTGTGTATATCATCACGGAATGCTGTGCGACGGTGCAAGAGGTTCTGGCGATAGACGGTATTACCGCACTTACCCCGTGCCTGCCGTTCCTGGAGAGACG
The DNA here is from genome assembly GCA_000333855.2 of Endotrypanum monterogeii. Classification (NCBI taxonomy): domain Eukaryota; phylum Euglenozoa; class Kinetoplastea; order Trypanosomatida; family Trypanosomatidae; genus Endotrypanum; species Endotrypanum monterogeii. The sequence continues at coordinate 136,347 of CM007341.1, forward strand.
CGAAGTGGCTCTAGCAGTGTGTGAGGTTTCCCTGCGCGGATGCACGGCTGCACCCCACCTGCCCTCAGTGAGCAAGGTAGCACGTGGCGACGGATGTGGCTGGAGCCCTGCCGCTGTCGCCACACCGCCGCCATCGTCGTCGGGTCATATAACCACGCTGGAGGACCTCGCGCAACTTCTCGAACTACTTGATCCAATCCTCGCTGAGCAACCTGACACCCCATCTGACCCGCAGCTCATCTACAAGTACAACCCGACGGCGGAGTTTGTCGATGAACAGAACCTCGTGTGCCGGGTGATGCACCTCCTCGCCAACGACGACCCCCTCGTCTACGCAAAAATGCTAACGGGGGTACGTAAGGTCCTCCTGCAAGGCGGTGCGCGGCGCGTTCCTCTCACCTATCCGACCTTGATGACACTCCACCGACGCGCGGCACTTCATCTTTATGCCCAGTACCAGCGTCTCACCTCCCACAAGGAGACATCTGAGGATGACGCGAAAAACGATGAGTCCACCACAGCGGCAGCAGCGCAGTCCATGAAAATAATTCGCAGGTGTCTGAGTCACATGCACTCAGGTGACAGCAAAGGCATCCTCGAGGTGTTTACCGTAGAAGCACCCAAGGGCGCGCTTAAAGAATACTTGCTCTGCTCCAACACGGCCGATGTATGTGAGCAGTCCGAGATGAGCTACGAGCTCTACGCCGAAGCACTCACGCTCTACGAAAAGTATGTGGATAATACAGATGAGCAAATGAATCTGATCGTTGCATTCGTAAATTCGTTGTATCAAATGCGAAATATGACAGAAGAAAACTACGAAATTCTGGCAGCGAAGGTGTGTCAGTACGCATCGAAGTTGCTAAAGAAACGCGACCAGAGTCACCTCATCGCCATTTGTGCCGCCCTGTTCGCAAAGAAGCAACTCTCCCTCCAAAATCAGCAGCGCGTGCAGGAGTGCCTACGTCGGTCTCTGAAATTGGCCGGACAGGTCCTCGCGCTCGCCCAACTACATCTGTACGTGCAGCTCCTGAACATCTTCTTGCATTTCTTCACCTCCAAGAGAGGCTACTTGGTGTCGGTCGATCTCGTGAATGAGCTGCTGGAAAGAATCTCTGAGGCAAGCGAGTCGGAGCGCAGCAGAGTCGACGGCGACCGCAGCAACGGTGACAGCGACAACACCGCGAACACGTTCTCCAAAATTCGCCTTGTTTACCGCAACATCACCAAGTATATTCGCTCGCGCCAGAGTGTTGAAGAACGATGGAGTGAAATCGAGGTGTAACCGTCGCATGTTCCTCCCTCCCCTTCCCTCTGTGTGTGTGTGTGTGTGTGTGTGTGTGTGTGTGTGTGAATGAAAAAAATGGTGATGCGTGGTGTCTGTATGGTTCGTGTATCGTGTATACGAATATATGCATAAGTATGAAACCAGACATCGCTTTGTTCTCATGCACGCGAACAGCGGCGGCGAGAATTTATTTGCCTCTTTGTCAGGTAAGACACTCGTGCCCTGCTCACGCCGTCTGTGTCGCACTTTTTATTTCGCCCACTCCCCCTTTTTTCTTTTGTGGGCTGCGTTCTCATCTGCATCTTTGGGGGAGTACTCGCCACCCCCCACACCCCTCCCCGATGTCACTAATGTCGGTACTACTAAATATCTCAGTACTCATCGCTCGCCTTTCGTTCACCGACCCGACTCGACTGTGGATGAGCTTTTGCTATTGATGTGTATGGGCTACCCCCTCTTCTCTCTCCTCAGGCAAGCATCTATTTGCTCACCGTCCAGCGTTGCCCCAGCATTTCGACCTCCTGCCGACTTCCTCCTTCCCCTACCGTACCACCTATGTATGTATGTATGTATGTGTGTGCAGGAGTTTTTTGGCAATATTTCTCTCGATTCTGGAAACCCTGTAGCGTTTATATATTTCATGTGTTCTCATCTCATCTCGCCCCCCCCCCCACACACACACACAACTCATCCCTACAGTACATTACCACCCTCTTCTCTTCCTTGCTCTATCCTCCCGCGACACACAAGCTCGGGGTGACACGAAGACACCCCCTAACTCAGATGAGCAGGAGCAGCGTGTTTTCCGTGTTGTTCCTTGATATCCTCCCTCACCCACGCAGCGCCACTACTACGACTCCCCCCCCCCTCGCGTATGAACAGCAATGACAGATCAACTCAGCTCCGACCTGAACGTCTTGCGGGTGCTGGTGCTGCAGCACCAGCACCAGCAGCGCCTAAAGGACGAAGCTAGCGCGAGATCAGATGCTCCAGCTCCGGAGTCTACCACGATCCCTAGCACCACTGTAGCCGCAGCGGAGACAACAGTTGACAAGCTTCGGCCGCTGCAGCAAGAGCTGGGCACACTAACGGAGCAGCTGCATGCAGAGAAGGCTGTCTCAGCTCAGTTGCTTCTGCAGCACCGCTGCGACGCGGCTTCTCTGGAGGAACTCCTCGATCAGGTGGCACGTCTGAAGAAGCAGGTTGTAGATGTAACATCAGATCTGGCGGAGTGGAAGCAGCGGTGTCAAGCTGTGGAAGCCGCTCACGAGGGGTGCACAAGTCAGTACGAAAGCGTGCGAGAACAAGTGGAGTGCGTTCAGCAGCGCGTGACGGAGACGCAGACACAGCACGCAGCACTCTCCTCTGCGCTTACCGAGGCCCAACAACTCCTCTCGAAGCTGGGAAACGAGAAAGCTCAGCTGATGGACACACTGCGTTTCCGCGATGTTGAGCTGTTGCGACTATCTGGGATCGAGTTAGACCGCGATGAAGCTCTTGCACGCGTGCAGGTCTTTGAGGTACAGCACGCAGATTGGATGGCCGAGGTGAAAGAATACCACTCCTACTTCGACTCTGTCCGGGAAGAGTATGTGCGCGGTCTGAATCATGTAATCGCCGTGCGCGCGGATCACGATGCCCTTCGGATGGCACTGACCCAGAGTGAGGCGCGATGTACGCAATGGGAGCAGTTGTTTGAACATCTCAGTGTAGATGTGCGTGTCGGGTGCGCGGCTGTGCGAACGGGCTCGGCAACGAAGGGGACATTGGCACACATCTCCTGCGCTATAGAGGGCGGAAGTGGCCGCTGCAGCAGCAGTGTCTCCGCTGCAAATGAGTGTCATGTCGAAGACGCCCTTCCACGCAATGTCACCTTCGAGTCCCTTCTCGAGGCAAAGGTGGCAGACCTTGCACTCCGTCTGTGCGATGCCCAGGCCCGCGCGGAAGCAGCGGAGCACATCGCGACGGACTTAAGTCGTTTGTCTCTAGCTGACTCCACACTACTCATCTACCTCAAATCTCTCGTCTGTGCGCTCCGTCCACAAGCAGAAGACCTTGCGGAGCAGAACGCGCAGCTTCAGGCACGCCTATTGGCGCTCGAGTCCCACACTGGTGCACTGATGCAACACGTGGTTCACCTAGGTGAAGCCTTCGCCGAAGAAGCAAGTCGACGATGTTGGCTGACGACTGCTGCCGCTCGTGACAGCGTCGCTGCAAGAGCGCTCACAGCAGAGACATCCACCAGAGAGATCGAAAACGAAAGGGTCGCTGACGCAACAAGCGGTGCAGATATCGTGGCGGCGGGGAGTGGTGGTGGCAGGAACGGCGGCACGACTCACCCGCCAGCAACGCCCCTCTCTGCTCTAAGACCAAGCCCACGGCATCGGCTGTGCAGGACATTCCTGCGTCAGCGTGATCGCGACGACTAGAAATGCGGTCCAGAGGGAAGAAGAAGAAGTGGCTACGGGGCTCTCTCAAAAGCTGAAGCGTATCCTCGGTGCCCAAAAGAAGCTGTGTGTGTGTGTGTGTGTGTGTACGTTTGCATTGTCTCTGGGGTCGTTGAACTCCTTTTTCCACTGCTTCCTCTGCTTCTATTATGAATGCTTTGTATCTTTTAGCCTCCCCATCGGCACCCCTCGTGCACAGTGGCACGCAGACACACTCGCGATCCGTAGCTGCCGCCGTAGCAACAAACACAAAAGAATCACAAACCCAACCCAAATGACGGCTGAAACATGCAGCCAATACCTCACACGGCGCCACGCCTATGTGTATGTGTGGGTGTGTACCCACCACCGGCCACTGTATTTCCATGAAAGACACCTGTATGTTTATAATGCTACATCCCCCCCCTCCCTCCCTTCCTTCCTTTCAACTCCGCTTGACTCCTCGCTACCCTCGAATAACCCTGAAGTTTTCTGTGCACATACATACGCACACTTCATCGGTCATACACGCATTCCTCTGTCTAAGCGATCCACCCCGAGCGTCTCCCATCACCCAACTACGCAACCCTTGTCATTTGTCCCATCCTTCAACAACAACAACAAAAAGGGAGAGTGCGCGGACGATACGAGAAACAGACAACGCAGGGGTCTAACTCATCACATACACACCCCCTCTTTTTTTTTTTTGGTGCGCTTCTTTTCTTTCTTGTAACAAATCTGCTCCTGACAACGCCTGCACGAACTGGTGTCCCAGCTGGTCGCTATCTGGTATTCTGTACTTACGCAGACATCCACATAAGCTCCATATAGACTCACTGCTTCACTCGACCACCTTCTTTGTTCCTATAACGACGTATTCTCGCTCGTTCCCACGTTTTTCATTTGCGTGACTTGGACTTAAATTGTGTGTGTGTGTGTGTCTCTCCGCCTCTCTGCACACCGTAACAGAATACATTTTTAAAGAAACATGGTACGCGAAACAGAACTGTACGATATTCTCCATGTGTCGGTCGAGGCCGACGAGAATGAAATCAAGAGGTCTTATCGCCGTCTAGCCCTCAAGTACCACCCTGATAAGAATACCGGCGATGAGGCCGCGGCAGACATGTTCAAGAAGGTGAGCAATGCCTATGAAGTGCTCAGTGACTCCGAAAAGCGGCAGATATACGATAAGTACGGAAAAGATGGACTAGAGAGGGGCATAGGTGAGAGTGGCGGCTTCCATGACGCGACGGACATCTTCTCGATGTTTTTCGGCGGTGGCGCCGCCCGTGAGCGTGGGGAACCGAAGCCGAAGGATATTCTGCACGAGCTCGATGTGAAGCTGGACAACCTGTACAATGGCGCCACGAAGAAAGTGATTATATCCCGCAACCGGTTCTGTGGCACCTGTGAGGGCAGTGGACTGAAGCCCGGCTGCAAGCGCGCAACCTGCGCCCAGTGTCATGGTCGCGGTGCACTGCTACGCACTCAGCAGGTCTTCCCGGGGCTCCATCATCAGGTACAGGTACGCTGCCCTGCCTGTGGAGGCGAGGGCGAAGTTGTCCAGAGTGCTGACCTCTGCACCGGCTGCCGCGGTAGGCGCGTTGTGCGTGAGAAGACTACATTGGAGGTTAACATTGAGCGCGGTGCCTCCAAATATGAGCACTTCTCCTTTGTTGGTGAGGGCAACCAGGAACCGGGGATGCGATTGGCCGGCGATGTGCTCATTATTTTAAATGTCCGACCACACCATATCTTTCACCGCCTCAACGACCATCTAATGATGCGCTGCCCGATAACCCTCCAAGAAGCGCTCTGTGGATTCGAGATACCCATTGTGCATCTCGACAACCGCGAGCTAATAATCAAAGCGTCCCCTGGCCAGGTGGTGCACAACGACAAAGCCTGGAGTGTATATAATGAAGGCATGCCCCTGAAGGGCACCGGTGGTCTCGAGAAGGGAAAGCTGTTCATACACTTCGAGGTGGAGTGGCCGGAAACGCTGCCAAAGGATCAAGTCGACAAGATCGCGACTGCTTTGAGCGCACCGGAGAGCTGCAAAATAGGTGGACAGGTGGTGGAGCTGAAGGAATACAAAGGAACTGGCGAGTACAAGGGAGGCAAGAAGGAAAGGAGCAGCGGTGCAGCGTGGGCAGGGTCGAAGGCGGCAGGGGCCGGTCGTGGTCGCGGTGCCGCGCGAGGGCGCAAGGGGAGCGCTGAGGAGGACGAATACGAGGATGTTACTGACGATGATGCCGATGAGCAACACTTCAGTGGTCAGCAGTACTTCCATAGTGGTCAACAAGGATTCCCCGGCACTACGCAGACGGTGGAGTGCGCACAACAGTAGTGGGGACTGAAAATACTCGCCAGCGCAGGCCTCAAGTCGATCGTCTGTGTGTGTGTGTGTGTGTGTGTGTGTATTTGCAGCTGCGAATAGGGTTTAGGAAGGCCACGTAAATTTGCACTCCGTAACTTTCAAGCCTCCCCCCCCCCCAGCCCCGACCCACTTCCAAGAAATGCTGTATATGTCTGTGCGTGAATGTATATCTCTTGTCGCTGTTGTGTGTGTGTGTGTGTGTGTGTGTGTGTGTGCCGTTATGTTGCCCACAATCTTTATTTGATCTCCTTGTATGATCCCCCTGCCTTTATATATATATATATATCCTCCCCCCCCCCTTCTACTGTAAGAGATGCTACTGGGTAACGTGGCGTATTATTTGCTTGTGAATGAAATCTATAATGTACTTAAACGGATATAGTGCTCGAAACACAAATGCAGTGGCCCTCTGCCTCTGTCTGCCAACCACCACTCCGCACTCACCCCACCCCTATCATGCGCACATCACCATCCACAGGCACGCGAGCCCGTGGCGCGTGCTCTCACGGTGTGAACGTCAGTGAGAGGAACAGTGCCAGTAGCGGTGGTGAGAGAAAAGAACAGCGAGAGAACAGGGGTTTACGGGTGTACAACTCCAGCGGGGGAGCGAGCCGTATTCTTTTTTTTCAACTAAAAGATAGACCCGTGTCCAAGCACCACGCCCATAACCTGCTCGACACTCTCCCCCCCCCCTCCTCCCCCATCCGTTCCTCCTCGGCTGTCACCACCCCACCACCTCTATCGTTATCCCGCGGGAGCATCCTCGTTGCACATCCTTCACAGGTGTACATCCACTGTTACCCCTTTTTTTCTTCTGAAATTCCTCATTCCCTCACCTCTCCCCCACCACCAGAAAAAGACCCTGTGTGTGTGTGTGTGTGTGTGTAGTATTATCGTTGCGCATTGGGTTGCATAACTGTTTAGGTGCCACCCCCTCCCCCCCTCTCTTCCGCACATACACACACAGACACGGCCCCCTCTCACTCACCATCCCATGCTGACGAGGCAGGCGTTGTGGGTGCCAGTGGCGAAGCACAGCCCGGCCTTTCTCGAGACCCTTCAGAGGTTCCTGCAGAATAACCCCCTCACCTCCCTAAATATCGCTGCTGCTGGGCTGAAACTAGAGGACATCCGGGTTGCGCTGGAGCCAGATGCGCGAGATCCCAAAAAGATGGTTTCCTCCATCATGGCGTTCCCGGTGCACATCTCAGCTGCTGCGTGCGACGATGTGCTCGAGAATCAGCAGCAACAGCTCAACTTCGGATTCGCAACTGCAATCTGCGACTCCTTCAACACGTTCCATGTCATGGAGCGACTCCTGCCAGCCTTGAACATGCACGTGTCCGTCAACATCGAGTCCCATTGCATGCGACATCTTCGGGAAGGAGAAAAGGCTGTAGTGGTGAGCACCATCGACAAGATGGGCAAGCGGCTTGTCTATTGCAAAGCAGACATTTTGATCGAGGCCACCGAACCAGTGTCAGAGGACGTGATGCAACGCGAGAGGAACATGACGAAGGTGGCTGAACTGAAATCATTGCTGATGCACTACGAAAACGCGTTTTCGGTGGCACACGTGAAGTCCATCATATCAGAGCCCAAGCCCAAGTAACGTACGCTCGCGACGCTGCCGCCATGTGTATGGGTGGGGTGAGGCGTCCCTCTCATTGTCCTTTCTTATAAAGATGGGAAGCAGTCCACCATACTTCTCTGGCAAGGAGGGGGGGGTGCGAGGCAGCCCCCCTCCCCCTCCATGCACCTCATCACCACCATTACCTCTGATTCAAAGACGCCAGAGAAATGTACTGCTGGCCATGCGGTTGGCGAGGGCGGACCGGCGTTATGCTAACGGAAGTGAGTGGGGGGTTGGGGCAGAAGCCGCGCTGCACGGCGCGATGGGCGCGTCGACACACGCCCAAGAAGAGGCAGGGGGGGGTGCAGTGAAGCAGGAGTGGAGAGTTGACGTCTGACTCGTGACTGGTATAGCAGGAGAGGGACATGCTGAAGGAGAGCAAATATTATTCATGCAGCTCAAATCAGCACAAACACACAGACGGGAGATAGCGAGAAGCGACCGAGTTGGGCAGTGTTCCTCTTGAGGTTGAAGGAAGGAGGGAAGAGAAACCGTAAAGGACTGTGTGTGCACGCATGTCACCCTGTAGCTCTGTTTTTTTTTTTTCCCTCTGCACCCTCTCAGCCGCCCTCTTTTCCCCTGTTCCCGAAAGAAAAATTTACCAATATGTATCGCTACAATTCGTCGGCTTTGCGTTGCAGCTCGTCGGCTATCATGCTTGAGCATACACCTGCTCTCTCCCTCTCCCTTCTCATATCTTTTATCCACCCCTCCCCCTTTTATATATATATATATATATCCTTCCCTCAGTACACGCAAAGACAGCACTATGGCGAAGAAAAAGAAAAACGCGCGTCAAGCATCGGCCTCCTCTTCCACTGCAGACGGCGGCACCTCCGATGCCCATGGTGGCCTCCGCCCTCTCTTCACCGCGGCGACGCGCACAGCCACAGGGCAAGAAGCGCTACGTGGGGCACTGAAACAGCTCGACTCCATCGCGCAGGAAGCCCACACGTACACACAACTGCTGGCAGCGACTGCAGGAAACAACGGAGCACCGGAGGATACGACACAGCCTCTCAAGCGAGTGCGCAATGAGTCAGCAAAAGGCGAGACCCGCCCGAAAGCCTCCCCGGTGGCCAAGGCGAGTCGCCTCGATGTCTTCGCCGCCATGTGTGTTCCGCAGTATCAAACCCTCTGTGCGGCGGTTGCAGTATGTGGCCTACAGCTGCTGCCGTCACTGGAGGATATCCTGAAGCGCGTGGCGCTGGCTGTTCAGACGCCGTGCCTGTCCACCCCAGAGGCCTGGGAAACGCTGGCGATGCTGTGCACCACATACCGTGCAGGTGCCGCCCACGCGCTGACGGAGCTTCTGGAGAGTCTCCTTCGGGAGCCTGGGGTGTTCATGCTGGATGCGCCGCAGCTCGTTCCACCGTGGTACGCAGAAAATTTCGTACACGTCTTGCCCTCAGCGATGGCGTCAAATGCAGCTACAGCAAGTCTAGGAGGCCTGCTGACGTTTGCCGAGGATCAAAAGCTGCGAGAGCACTGTTCCGACCCCTCTCAGCAAGCAGCCCGCATCCACACTGACAGAACGGCACGGAAGCTACGTGCGCTGGTGGACATGCTCTATGCGACCGGTGGATATGTGCCAGCGGCAACCCTACACCAAACAGCACTGCGGCATGTGATGGAAGTCCTTGAAAGTGGTGTGTTGCCCTGCTACCTCAGCGAGCCCGAATACAGCGATGTCCTCAGCACGGCCTCGTCGATTTCTGGGACGGCGGCCGCAGATCCGTCCCTGTCGTCTTCTCTAGGCGGACCATCGACGGCGTCCAACTCGACCAGCGCAGCGGTGCTCCGCTGGCGTGTGCCAGCTGCCTGGCATGCGGTCAATCTGCAACTGCTCGAAGCATTCCTCTTCACCTGCCGCCCCGGTCCCCCGGCACAACTGTTTGTGACCACAACTCGCGTCATCGACGTCGTCGCTGCGCGTCTGCATCGTGGAGTGCCTTTGCTGAGCGCTGAAGAAGAACCGTCTTCGACAGCTGACCCCAGCCAAGATGGGACGAAAAAAGCCTCGCCGATGGCGTTGCCGCCGCTTCCTGTGACGGCTGCGGTCGGGGCTGCCGTGGTACACCTCGGCCACGTTGTACAGCTACTTCGCCACCCAGTCGTCCTGCCGCCGTTCCAACCGGTACAACTGATAATCGAAAAGGCGAAGAGGCGTATTTTTGTCTTGGAGGAGCCTGCAGTGATTCCGCCTACCCCAGAATCGGGAATATCTGCGGATTCTCCTATCGAGACGGCTGCTGCCCCTGGGGCGCCCGTGATGCCGATACCGGTCGCACTCAACACTGCACCCCACGTTCCGACGGACGTAAAGGTGCCTGTTGTTAGTGTTGCGCCTGCCTTCGTACCCCCACCAGCCGCTGCCTCGCCCCGCACGTCGGCATCCAAGACAGCGGCGCTGGTAGCGGCCCGACCAGCGTCGCAACCCGTGAAGTCAGCACCACCACCACCACCAATTGTGGATGATGCCAACGATGAGATCCCTGACATTGTGATGGACGACTAAGTCGAAGTTGGCCTGTCGCAGACTAGAAGAAAGGGGAAGGGAGCCTCCGGGGGGGGAGAGGGAGGGGGAGGACGATCCGAGCAACGAGCACGCCCCCCCTCCCCCTCCTCGTGTGTGTGTGTGTGTATGGATGGCAACCCGAGGAGAGGCAAGGTGGGGGAAGAGAGGCGGTGTACTCAATGGTGTAATCGAATAAACGAAAATAACGAACGCTCCGCCCGCTCAAATATATATATATATATATATATATATGTGTGTAAGTGTGTGTGTCTACCTCTGTGTTCGCACGCCGCCACTAAAAAGACAAATGAGTACACGCCACATCGGTTGTATCTGTTGGATGAGGATAGGTACCGGGGCCTGGTTTGGGTACGTAGTCTCAGACGCAAAAAAAAAAGTGACGATCGCAGCGAATGCGGATTTCGGTGAGGGGGAGGATAAATAGCCTGGGAGATGTCGAAGTCAAGGTGTGCGACAGCTGTGAATTATCGGCATTCATGCCTTCGCTCCTCCACCGCAGAACGCATTCCTGTGTACTCGCGCATGCGTGCCATTCTGTCATTTTCTCTCGTAGCTATCTGCTGCTGTCCCCCCCCCCCTCCCATCGCTGACTCCCCTACTTGCTCTCGCGGGCACACCACCTTTCCCCATGCCTGGCACACACCCAATCAGCCCTTTCCTACCTTCACCTTTTTTTTTCTTTCCAAGTGTAGTTTCTGTAGTGGTTAAAACACAGCCCATCATGCTGCGCAACATCGCCTACACGTTGCTGCCGCGCGACCCTCGGGAAGTGCGACTCCTCCACCACACAAGTGGCGGCGTTGTCGTTGCAGCCGTACGCTACACACAAGCGTCCTCCCCACTGTTTTTTACGGTGGTGGAAATGGCAGCACCGAACGAAGATGCGCTGCCGCTACACGTGGTGCATGTGCGGGTGCCACAACCCGCAGCGCTTGTGAATACGATTACGCTGATGCACAGCGCAGATGGAGCTGACATTTATGTTATGGTGCAAACAGTAGAAAATGCGAATACAGTCAGCGCACCAGCCTCTACCACAACGCACGTCTACCGTCGTCAAATTGTAGCTGATGATCATGACGACGATGACGAGGAGCACGACTACGCTGGGGAGGACGATGTTGTATCCTCCCCTGCGGCCTCGGTGGTGCCTACATCTACGCGGGTGCGCTATCAACGCTTGCCACACGCCTTCACCAGCGCTGATACATCCATCTGGACTGCTGTGGCGGCCTTCTGTCCAAGTGAAAATATGCTGGCAAACGCAAGCATGTCCACAGGTGTCGCGGCCACCCCGACCGCGGCCTTCATCACAGCCAGCAGTGGTGATGCAGACAGCCAGGTACAACTGTGGCAGCTCTGCGGCACCCGCATAGAGCTAGAGGCGACGTGGAGAGTGCCAGCGCTCGCTGGTTTTTCGATTCAGGAAATCCTCCCACTCCCTGGTACTCAAGACGCGGTGTTGTTGCGGCATCACAACAGCATTATTGAAGTGAACCTTTCTGCTTTGCGCAGCGCGTGTGAATATGGCGGGACGGTCACGGGCAACGCATTCCTGTCACGTGCGTGGCGGTGGTCAGCGCGTGAGCAGCTCACTGCTTGCGCCGTCAAGGATGCGCTACTGTACGCGGGAACTGAAGAAGGTGCGGTGCTCGTCTGGGACCTGCGCAAGCCAACCTCCGCCGCCACTGCAGCCGGCTTCTGCGGCGGGCCCCCACCGCTGTGCAGCGTCGCGCTCAAGGCGCCCATCACGGGCCTGCACGCACCATACGCAACAGGTTTTATTGCGTGCGATGCCGGTGGCGGGGTGCGGGACTGGAGGGAACGTGGTGAGGCAGGCGGGGACGAGAATCAGAATGGCGAGGCTGAGGAGGGCGCGTTGCGTGACGTCGCCGGAATGGCAGCGGCAGCGGCGGCAGCCGCAACTCAGTTTCCATACTGCTCACGTGAACCAGTGGAACTGCCAACTGGCAAAGAAGGCTGCGTCGCTCTTGATGGTCACGGCAACTTCGTCGCCGTGGTGGGTGAGTACGGTGGACTCGCTCTCTATTTTTGTGACTAGCCAATAAAAAGGTGAGGATGCGGTCCTGGGCATGTCAATGAGCTAAGGCGCGTGTGCGTCAGTGTCTGTCTAGTGACCCTTGGAACGTCGAGAAACATGTGCCCCAACAAGTCATAAGTAGACAAGGTTGCGACAGATAAGTATAAGGAAAAAAAACGCGGTAAGAATCATGAGTCGAAGATGCGACACCTTCCCACGCACTCGTACAGTGCGAACGGACGCACTTGAGCTTGATGCGGCACGCGGGGAAGGGTAGCCAACCCCCACCAAAGACACACACACACCAGCCTCCACCCTATCACAAGCCACGCCCCAACCACGCACCCAGACGGCGAACAGGCCCCCCCCCCCCCCGCGAGCCATACCTCGCGCCCCAACCAACCCTGGGAGGGCCTGGGCACGGCGCAGGCATAAAAAAACACCGCGGGCGGTTCAGAAAAGGAGTACGGCACTCAGGGTTCCCGAGTCATCACTGACCTCAGTACTAACTAAGCCTGTAAGTGCTTAACTTCACAAATCGGACGGGATATGGTGTTTTCACTCAAGTATGGTCGTACTCAGTGGTGGCGGCCGGCATGGCACATGTCAAACTCGTGACGTGGCACGGACGACGAAAAAGTCGCAAACGGAAGGGTTCGAACCTTCGCGTGAGATCACACCTGCTTAGCAGGCAGGCGCCTTAACCACTCGGCCACATTTGCTTGTCTACACAGTAAGACTGACGAGTTGTTAAAATAACAAAATCCCGAGCAGGTCGCCTTGAGTTGGGCCATCCAAGCCCATGACGGGGGGGTGGCACGGCGGGCCACCCGAACGCGGTGAAGGGATCCTATGCTTTCGGTGGGCGGAGGGGGAAAGAGACGGCATGAGAAGAGATCGGGGTGGGGTTTGGAGGAGCGATGGCGACGCAGCAGCCCCGCAAGGCCCGCGGCGGCATTGTGAACAAGATGCGGGGAAGAAGTCATGGTGAGGCTCGCACCTCCGGGAACGTACCGCACCCACGATGTGGCACGGCGAGCCACACTGCACACGCGGTGCTTCCCTACATAAAGCATTGACTCGCATTTATTTTT
>CM007341.1:149760-251443 GCA_000333855.2 Endotrypanum monterogeii
ATGGCACATGTCAAACTCGTGACGTGGCACGGACGACGAAAAAGTCGCAAACGGAAGGGTTCGAACCTTCGCGTGAGATCACACCTGCTTAGCAGGCAGGCGCCTTAACCACTCGGCCACATTTGCTTGTCTACACAGTAAGACTGACGAGTTGTTAAAATAACAAAATCCCGAGCAGGTCGCCTTGAGTTGGGCCATCCAAGCCCATGACGGGGGGGTGGCACGGCGGGCCACCCGAACGCGGTGAAGGGATCCTATGCTTTCGGTGGGCGGAGGGGGAAAGAGACGGCATGAGAAGAGATCGGGGTGGGGTTTGGAGGAGCGATGGCGACGCAGCAGCCCCGCAAGGCCCGCGGCGGCATTGTGAACAAGATGCGGGGAAGAAGTCATGGTGAGGCTCGCACCTCCGGGAACGTACCGCACCCACGATGTGGCACGGCGAGCCACACTGCACACGCGGTGCTTCCCTACATAAAGCATTGACTCGCATTTATTTTTTCCTCGATTATCAAGGCACGCCTACAGGGGCATATTGTATACATACACACACGCGTACCGATTGGATGGAATCCCAGCACTACACACACGCACGCACGCACAAATGAGTGGGTGGCTGGCAGTCAAGAGGGGATCTCGCTCCACGAAAACAAAAAAAACGCTGTACATGAAAAATAGACCAAAAAAAAAAATGTATAGAAGAATCACTGACTCATGGGAGGTACACTACGCGAGGAGGCAGAGGAAAGACAACAAGGGACACCCACACACAGACGCAGCAGAGATCAGCCAACTTATCCACACCAAGACAAGCACAAGCATGCGTGGTTATTTTTACCTCGGTACGTGTATCATGCTTCACTGCCACATCATTGACTGACACGCAACATCGCCAGCTCCTCCTCCGCCTTGCCGCGCAACACCTCGTTGCTGTCGCTATGAGAAGCGATGTTGCTCAGGAGCCGTTCCGCCTCCTTCCACTGCTGCAAGTCCATCAACGCGTGTGCGAGGTGGTATTGGGTCGACAGCTTGATGTCCTGAGCACTGTCTGCCTTGCTATCCGCTAGCGTAACTGCACGGCGTAAACAGAGAGCACTCAGGGACGGGTATTCTGCAGTGCCAAGCAGGGTGCGGCCAAGCTCCGCCCACAGTGCGACATCCTCCAGACTCAAGGTCAGCAGGTGCTGCACCAACTCCTCCACACCGACCTCCTGCAGCCGTGCAGCCAACAGGGCGAGGTAGGCCCACGTGCGAGGATTCGAGGGGTTCAACGTGTTGCTCTCCTGCAAGCACTCCTCTGCCTGAATCAAATCTCCAGCGCGGTAGTAGGCAATGCCAGCCCCGAGCCACAACACCGAACTGCTGGGCCACACCTGCAAAGCAAGAGTTACGACGCCAAGTGTGTCCCGGTAGCGACCCTCCGCGAGCAGAAGGTTGCACAGACGCAAGTAGGCGGACAGGTAATAGGTGCCATCAGTCTCTGTGATGCGGTAGTCCAGTAGCGTCTTCGCCAGGTTCGGCGCGTCTGTCATGCCGCCTGAACGACCCTCCAGGGACTGCGCCTGCCAGTCCGCCGCCAGTGTCGCAAGGTACGGAGGAGCCGTCGCCCCTCGCTCTCCATGGCACAGAGCCTGCTTATACAACTTCACAGCGTCTGACGGGCGCCCCAGCGCGGCAGCGCACTCGGCGCGCAGCAGCGCACATCGGTCTACGAGACGCTGCACCTCATCGGGGGCAGAAGCGTAGGCAACAGACGGTGCCTGGATCGCCTCCAAAGTTGCTAGCGCCTCTTCGTATTGTCCCCCCTGCGTGAACAGAGATGCGTACAGCAACTCCACCCGTGGCTCTCCAGGCCGACATCGAGCCAGACACACATTCGCCAAATCGCGGTGGTGCAGGTTGACGAGGTATGTCGCCACCTCGAAGTACATGTTCTCCTCCTCGATATCCTGCTGTGGTGGTGCAGGAGTGGAGATCGGTGAGGGAGCGCTTGCTGGATCAGCGTTTTCGGGAAGCGCTCCGCTGCCAGTGTCCCCGGTGGTAGATTTCGGTATCACCGAGCCGCACTCCACCGCCTTGCGCAGTGCCAAACGCTGTTCTCTACGCCACTTCTTCTGCTCCGCCACCGCATCGGGGCTGCCGACGCGAATCGCCAACTCGTGCAAATCTGCCAGTAACGCGATGCACCCCCACCCCAGCTTGTGTTGTGGCGCATAGTCTACAAGGCCATGCAAAAACACAGCCGCCTCATCCAGGCGGTCGTGGGCCAGCAACCACGCCCCGTAGTCGAGCAGGGCCGGCGTGGAGGCCGGGTTGCAGGCGATTGCCTCGCGGTAGCACTGCTCTGCCTTGGCCAACTCCTCGGTGCGCTGGTAGAAGAGTGCGCAGTCTACCCACAGTGCCGCCCAGTTGTCACCCGTCACGTGTGTTGATAAACGACTGAGGTATAGGTGAGCCGCAACCTCAACATCTCCAGTCACCTCCGACTCGATCGCGCGCCACCGCACCTCCCGCTCCTCGCTCTCTTTCTGCATACCGCCGCTTGAAGTGGTCAGCAGCTGTGATACACTCGACCCAGCATCGTCTTCGCCACTCGACTCATGCAAGGCGTTGTGCAGCATGTCCATAAGCTGCACATAGAGTTCGCTGCTCGCGCGCGCCACCTCCTGCGGCGACCCGCCAGTGGGAGGGTCCCTCCTTAGGCGCTCCTGCACCAGACCCGTCACCAACGGCGTCAGCTTACTCTTAAAGGCTGCCAACTCACCACTGCCCTCCAATGCCAATACGAGGTCATCACGCCAGGTCCCACTCTCGGGCCCAAACGGGCCGCTCGACTCGCTCTTCGCTGCACCGCGGATATCGCGCACCAGCTTCTGCACAATCCCACGCAATGTTTTCTGAAGACACGTCTGCACGTCGTCAGCGGCAGCCGCGGACACTGTCGGCGGCGGCCGCGGTGGGATCAGCTGAGCTGGCGTGACGGCAGGTCGCACGCGGTCACTGACAAGGCGGGTGAGAGTGCGCTGCAACGTGAGTGAGACAGTGGCCATGGTGCCAGCCATAACGTAAGGGTGTGGGGCGTCGCGGTCAGGCCCGTCAATGAGAATGCTGGGCACCAACTGACGCTGCTTGCGGGTGACGGCACGCTTTTTTCCACGATCGGCATTCTCCCCGTTATCCGATTGCGCGTATCCGCCGCTGGCACTCCTATCACACGCCGAGATCGGCTGCAGCCCCACATCAGCAGTGAGGTGTGTCGATCCTGGCTCTGTCAAGGCGTGTAGCGAGACCGGGATATCAGCCTCAAAGTAGCCGGCGTTGTAGTCCACCCATTCAGATGGACAACCAGGACGCAGGACGCGGCGGAAGTGCATCCTCAACGGCGTGCCCGACTCTAGTAGGCTGTCGAGGTATGCCTCCTGTGCTGCAGTCAGTGGAACACGGATGACGCACGGGGCCGGATCGCCGGACTCTGGAAGTGGCGGGGCTGGGGCTCCAGGAGCGCCCGCTGCCGCAGCATTGTTTGCCGCAGCAGCTATGGAAGTACTGGAGGAGGCACCCAAGGCCGCAGACGCTTTGCCACGACGCTTCGGAGCCGCCGCCCCCACGGTATCCGTGTTGCTCGTGCTAGTGCTCACGGAAGAGGCATCTGTGCGATCCGTCACGACCCACAGAATGGCTGGTGCGCCTACGGGAGTTGCCACGGTCGCAGTACTTGCCGCATTCTCCTCCTCGAGAACCTCGTTTTCATTGACGCCCGCGCTGATATGATCCACTGTATCCTCTGCGTTGATAGGTATAGGCACGTCCCGCAGCGGGCTGACGTCATCGACACCGGGTGCTGGCGGCGGCTCTGCTGCAGTAATGTACGACGTGTACTGTGAAAGAGGTGCCAGCAACCGTCCACGCTTGAAGGAGGCAACGATACTCATCTCACTTAGCGCCCCGTCACAGGTGGGCAGCGCCGCCTCTTCGCTCAAACCTTCGGGGGTAGCGCCGTCAGCCGCCGCATCGCTGCCTGTACCCTGTTTCGTGGGAACACAAGGCAACGAGAGAGTTACCTCGTAACGGAATGGATGAAATGCAAAAGCGATCTCCGTCTCGTCCGGATGTCCCTCCTTGCCGTGCGTGTGGGCGTGACTGGAGCCACCAGCTGACGCTCCGCCTGCCGCACCAGGTGACACAGCAGGGAAGCCGGCAGATATCCAATCAGCGGGAAGCTGATGCACACCTTCCAGCTTGATGTCCATGTAATTGACGTAGTCCGTCGAGGACGCACTGGTGGCGTCCTTGGTATTGACAGGCATCCAGTTGTCAGACATTTTTTTTCGCCGGTGATACAAACGCACACACACACACACACGCAAGCACAGCCTTACACTTCTCTTATTTCAACCGCAGTTCGCTTCCTCCTCTCCCACGTCAGCCACACACACACACACACACGCACACAACAGAGCCGCTGCAGATGTGCCTGCTCAGTTGGAAATATGTGACAATATCGAAAAAGGTAAATTTTAAAAAGGCCAGGCGGGTGACAACAAACTGCGTTTGTGTGTATGTGTGTGTGTGTGTGTGTGTGTGTAATTGTGGAGGAGGTCCAAGAACAGATAAAAATATATATAAAAAATTAATGATAAGCGCGCTGAGCTTCGTCCTCAGAAATCGCTTCGAAAGTTTCAGGTGTGTGGGTATTAGTTGCACGTGTATAGAGAGGAGCAGAATGTTCGCGTGTACACATAAAAAATATATTTGTATTTAATAGGAAGGAAATGAGAGAGATAAAACGATGCGGGCAAGAAAAAGAGTTTTTTTTTTAAGCACGAGGTTCACGCAGTGTGATGATAGGCCGTGGCTGTGTAACGATGGATGCTTTGTTCATGAAGGAGCACACCAACGCCCTCGCATACCTTCTCGTCTGCTTTTTCGGCGGAGTGCAGTGAGTCGACCACTGTTGTAGCCGCCTTACGAAACATAGATCCAGCGCAGCTACATCCTGAAAGAAGCGATACACGGTGCGTCATGAGGAGCATAAAATTCGTGCAGCAACATAGCACACTTCTCATGGGTGCGCATCTGCCTATATCAGACCTCAGTGCCACCTCCCCGCCTTCCTCTTCCACGTAGAAAAAGACGACGACATCCTGTCAACCCACCGTACGCGCAAGCACATACCGATGCACAGATGCGAGAAGCGTTACTGGTCAGATTCAGGAGCTATAAGACCACGCCCAGGTAGTCCCAAACCGTGTAGACCTTGTCGCTGGCTTTATGTGTGTAGGCGTATATCCCCTCTTCTGCAGCATATAATTATTTCTCTTTTTTTTTTTAACGTACAGGCGGCTACGGTCAGCAGCACAGAGGGATCCATAATGTGGGGGACGGAACGCGCACGCCTCCACAGGCTAAACACACACATCCACAGAAACACGAACCTACCCATTCAGGGTGAAACAGACGGTGCGCATGTATGTATGTGTGTGGAAGCGTCAGTGGGTGTGCTCTTGGGCAGCCCCACCTCCTTCCTCCCGATCCCACCATGCCGCCTCCCTCACACGTACTTAAGTTAATACCGTACTACGCCGTCCTCACCTCATTACACGACAGGTGTCCACACACGCACAGAAAAGATGGCGGTAACACACAGAAACGCTACCAGAGACGCTTCCTGTGTTGGCATCCACTGATACGAAGACATTCTCTGTAGCAGAGGAAGAAACAACAACTCCGTAAAAAAAAAAAAAAAAGTGGGCGGGAGTTGCGCACTGAGCTATTATAAACACAAACACAAGAATTATTTCTCCATTTCTACCCCTTTCTGTGCAGCGAAAGGAAAGAAACACATAAGCAGTAGCCTCCGCCATCATCACAACTTCGGTGGATATCCCATGGCTCTGCCACTGAGTCGTCATGATTCATGAACTGTAGTCGGCGCACACCTGCGCGGGTATCACCGCTGTCTTGAGCATCTGTGTGTGTGTGTGCATGCGCGACTGTGTGCACTCCGAAGAGATTAGTGGCGGTGACCTCCACGGTGACCACCGCGACCGCCACGCCCGCCGCGGCCACCGCGCCCGCCGCGGCCACCGTGCTGTGCCGCGCGCTGGGAGATCTCGCTCTCCACATTCTCAATGAGTGTCTTCTCCTCGCCCTCGGTGAGCTTCGTCACCTCCGGCTGCTTACCCTGAAGCGTTGCGGCGCGGGTCTTCAGAGACACGACCATCCGCTGAGCCGTTTCGGCGTCCTGGAAAATAATGAGAGCCTCCTCCTTTGTCGGCATGTAGACGTAGCGCACTCCCTTCTGCTCCTCGACCGGCCACAGACCCTTCACGTCAGAAAACCGCTCGATTTCGCCGCATCCGGAGATGCGGTAGCTGCTGTCGGTGGGCATAGCCGGCGTGCGAGGTGCCGCGGACGGCGGTGACTGAGCGCCCTCGCCGCCCTGGCGGTCACGCTTTCGGCTCTTGTTGGCAGCCATCTGTCCCGCCTTTTCGT
This sequence comes from Endotrypanum monterogeii, assembly GCA_000333855.2. NCBI lineage: Eukaryota > Euglenozoa > Kinetoplastea > Trypanosomatida > Trypanosomatidae > Endotrypanum > Endotrypanum monterogeii. Next base: position 156,253 of record CM007341.1, read on the forward strand.
CGAGGTACGCAGTCTTCATCTGGGCGCTGAGCTGTACACCGTCGTACTGTGGAGGCGCCGCAACAAACTTCTGGGCATCCTCCTTGCTGGCGAAGACCACGAATACGGAAGGCTTTGTGCGGCTCTCCATCGACGCATCCTTGTTAGAGCCCTGGAAGTAGCGACGCCACACCGCCAGCACGGTGCCGTGAGCTCCGAAGAACTCCTGCAGTTGCTCTAGCGACGCAGCCGCTGGTACTGGTTTCACATACACCGTCTGCTCATCGGTTTGGATCGACTCTGGCAAGGAATCCCGGCGGCGCACCGAGAGACCATCTGTGTTCATGACGAGCTTCTCGCTGTCAGCGAGCGCCTCGGCAATCACCTTCGGGTCCTTTGTAAGGCTGTTCAGGCGGTTGAACGTAAGCAGCACCTCCAGGGGAACGAAACCCTCTGGGTCCTCGGCCATCTTGGATTTGAGAAAGACATCCTTCGAGACATTCACGTCGCTGAAGTAAAACTCTACCTGGCGGCGGATCTTTTCGGCGAGGTCAGACATCACGAACACGTCAAAATTCGAGGCGGAAGGGAAAGTGGGAGGAAAGTGGGAGGGGGAGGAAAGTGGGAGGGGGAGGAAAGTGGGAGGGGGAGGAAAGTGGGAGGGGGAGGAAAGTGGGAGGGGGAGGAAAGTGGGAGGGGGAGGAAAGTGGGAGGGGGAAGGGGAAGAGAGAGTGACACACACAAGAGCGGGTGATAAGCGACCTCTTCGAGTACAGGAGAAGTCCAAAGGAGAAAAAGATGTGGCGGTGATAACAGGAGGTAGGCTGCTGCTGCTGCTGGAAGTAGTCATACTAACAATTAAATGTGACAATAAGTGCAACGTTGTGTGTTGTATTCAAACAAAGAAGGCAGACGAGGCGGGGGAGGAGGGGGAGGAGGGTAACATGAGAAAAAAAAAAAAAAAGACATGACAGTCGGTTTGTAAGCGTCGCCGATTTGCCCATGAAGCTCTCCACTAGAACGGTTGTCTTGGTGTGGGTACATGTGTACTGTCGGTGGTATACCATGACTGTTGCCTTCTCTGGAAGTTACGATAATTCCTTCGATGGAAGTGTTTCGGGAAGCATGATTTTTTGGGCGCGCACGCGCGTCGGTGTATTCCCCTTGACCCTTGGACATGTGCCTCCCCCTGTGTGCTTGAGTTCGTCTAAGAGAACTTTCAATCTCCGCTCCTTTTCATACATGTATGAGCTAACTCAGTCGTCGATACTGAAGATGTATGTGCACGGTAGATATGCCCAATGAGTAACTCGCATGTAGATGCGTGTAGTACAGGAGCACCTAGAGGATATGAAAAGCTGCGGGGGGAAAGGCAGGGGAGGGGGGGGGGCAAGGTAACGTTCACTCGAGGAGGAGAGGAGGTGTTACACACTGAAACGGAAAAGTAGAAAAACGGCGAGACGCGTGCACACACACACATGTATGAAAACAAAGTATAACGTACACAGAGATGCAACCGCTTCGAGAGAACAGAGGCCGAGTCACAAACAGGGACATATATATATATATATATATATATATATATATATATGTACACAACACCATTCGCACAATCGAGCCAGCCACCCTCCCCTACCCGCCACCACACACTCATCCACTCCTCCGAGTTCACTAACACAACGTCACACTGCGCCTTCCCCTTACACCCTTTCTTTCCCTCACAAACCCCCCTCCTCGCTCCTCCCTCATCCTCCATCCTCACTCTGCCAATATATATATATATATATATATATATATATTTGTTCTGCTCTTCAAACTGAGCGCAGAGAAAAGGAGAGAAAAAGTGTAGGCGAAATAGCTGCACTAGTGAATATGGATGCGGTTCGCGACATTGCTGACCTCCACAACGCGCGCGCGTGGGGCAAACAGCACGCAAGAGGATTGAGCGAAGGGGGGGGGAAGGGGAAAAAAGGAGGAAAACCAGCGAGCAAGTCTCAGGTAGAGTGCGATCCTTTCCTTAGATGGACGTGTTGAGGACTTAAACATATATAACAAAAAAAAAGGAATTAATGACAACAGACAAACCATCTTTCCATCGCCACAACTGCAGTTGCTGTGTGGCATCTATGCTAAGTAACGACCACAATTATCGACGACAACACAAAAAAAAGATTTTTGTTGTTTCTGGGTGGCATGAAGTGGAGTAAGGATTAAGAAGAAGGCGGACTACAGTTGCTTGTCAGGGGTCACAGCAGCCCGCCCGAGTGACTCGAGTGGCACATCTTTCCTGTCGAGAAGGGAACTTCCTAGTAGTTGCCGACACGCATCCATAGAATAAAAGTGGAAGACCGTCTAACAGAGAGTCCTAAATCACCTACCCAGCAAACCCCCTTTGCCATCCTCTTCTTTTTTCCGCCGTCTCACACGCGAACACCTCTCCACCCCCTACCACCGCGGCCACCGCCGCCACAGAGCCCTGAACACTTTGCATCTCTCTCTCTTACGCTTTTTTTTTTATGTGGCATGTACAGAAAGAAGTGAGCAAAACAGAACAAAGAAGAGAGAGCGCCAGAAAAACGTACGCATGTGTATCGGTGCGCACTGCCTCCTGTCGAGTTGGTATTTCGTTACCCTCTCCCCTTCAGACACACACACACACACACACACACACACACACCTTCATCCGTCGATGAGACATAAGCGCGCGTGGTGTGGATTCAAATGAGTGTTCAGCTTCAGCCCTTTTCTTTTTACTTGGCGGACTTCTTTGTCATATATGTCGTGGAGATGAGCCTTTTGAGCAGGGCTGTATCACTGACGCTCTTGTAGACAGGGGCAGCCTTGAGAACAACGTTGTAGATGTCCCCGCTTACCGCCGACACCGGGGCGGCAGCTGTCTTCCCCGTCTCTCTACTCTCATGTCCACTGGTAGCGCCGGCTGTCACCCTGCGCTGGACTGCAGCGACTGGTGCTGCGTCATTGTAGTCATAGCCGGGTTGGCCGGAGAAGTCGGACTTCATAAAACGACCCCCCTTGCCAGAGGGCTGAATGGTCGCGAGTGCGGTGGGTTGCAGACCTGCAGCGATGCGCATCACGCTCGGGCCACTGGCAGCCACCGCCGCATCGATAGAGCCACCGTAGTGCTTAGCAGATGTAGCAGATGAAGCAGCAACGGCAGCGGCAGGAGCTGCGGCGGCGGCAGGAGCTGCAGCGGCGGCCGGCGGTCCGCCAACAGCACCCTCGGGGTAGTAATGCGTAACCCTCTCCACATCAGCAGCGTCGCTCACCATGACTGCGATCGTCTTCGCCACAGCGGCAGACTGGCCATCGCTACAATAAATCTTAGCGAGATAGCCGGGGTCAAAGGTGTTCGTGTAGTCTACAACTGCCTTGTCTGTCTGGATAGTGCAAAACACCTCGTTCTCCTTCACAAGATCACCGACGCGCTTCTTCCACTCGACAACCGTACCTGACTCCATCGACGGTGAGAGGGCCGGCATGTAGATGGGCTCGCAGGAAACACCCTCTGGAACCTCGGTCGAGACAGAGGCAGAAGCGGCAGGAGCTGCAGCCACCGCAGACATTTCAGCCCCCACAGCCGTCACCTCTCCTTCGGGTGTGAACTCATCCGCCTTGCCAACATCAGCAGCGTCGCTCACCATGACTGCGATCGTCTTGGCCACAGCGGCAGACTGGCCATCGCTACAATAAATCTTAGCGAGATAGCCGGGGTCAAAGGTGTTCGTGTAGTCTACAACTGCCTTGTCTGTCTGGATAGTGCAAAACACCTCGTTCTCCTTCACAAGATCACCGACGCGCTTCTTCCACTCGACAACCGTACCTGACTCCATCGACGGTGAGAGGGCCGGCATGAAAATGGGCTCGAAATTGACGAGCCACAACAAAGTCCGGCGCATCATTATCTTGTGTCCTTCTCCCCTCTGTGTGTGGGTGTGGATGGGTAGGTGGATGTGAGGGTGAGTCGAGGTGAGAAAAGAGAGAAGATATACTTTTGATACCAAACAACAGCGCCCAAAAATGTTTGTCAACTTATTTATTTCTCTTTACAAGTTCCGACTGTGTCAAAGGATGAGAGAGAATGGAGTGTGAAGTGGAGTGGGGGACAAAGCAGTGCAGCAGCAGCAGCAGCAGCACACACACACACGTGAAGAAAGAGAGAGGCAAGGAAAGAACGAGGTTCGAAGAAAACAAGTTTTGAGAGAATAAAGCCTGAGAAAGTAGTTAGGTATATGTGTGTGTGTGTGTGTGTGTGTGTGTGTGTGGAAAGATGTGGAGAGAAAGGGGTGAAAGTTTACCTACGCGTTTAAGGAATACGGAAGAGGAGGAGAAAATATATAAATATAAATATATAAATATAAATATATAAATATATAAATATATAAATATAAATATATAAATATATATGAGACCTAAAAGATGAGAGAAACAAACGCGATATGTAAGGGGAAAAAGAGACTAAACCAATAAATTGATGACAATGCTCTACAGACTGAGGGTAAGTCGCGTGTGTGTGTGTGTGTGTGTGTGTGTGTGTGTGTGAGTGTGGTGGGGGGGGGAGGGGGGGGAGGGGGGGGGAGGTGCGCGAAGGGGAGGGGGGGGGGAGAAGGAAAGAAAGTACATGCAACGCGCCTCCTCTAGAAAGCTGTCACCAAGGAAAAGTGAGAGGATTCTCGAAAGTGCGAGAGAGGCAGATAGAGTGGAGGGGAGAAGGAGAGACACGCACGATCACACACACTAAAACACGACACGGCAAGAGCCATCTGCTGAAGTCACTTCACGGCAGCGAACGTGCTGTCCAGTGTGGGTATGTATCTGTGTTCACTGAGTGTGGCTGTTGTAGCCTCAGAATAGGGGGGGGAACAGAAAAGAGAGCAGTGCAGGGCCGAGCAGGAAGGCCCCAGGTGCCTACAGGCCTCCCCGATGGAATCGGCTGTTTTTTTTTTTTACGCTCTCGTCTGCATCTCAGCAATAAAAATAGACTCATCAACAAACCACCTCCGCCACTGAGGGGAGGGAAGTAGATTGTTGTGGGGGGAGTACACGACGGAACACCCAAGAAAAAATGAAAGAGGCAGCAAATCAATTATTCCAGGGATACACACACACACAGGAGGGGAAAGTGTGTGTGTGTGTGTGTGTGCGTGTCAAAGCAACATTTCCTTCACGCAAGGATATCCTACACTTCGGGAGTAGAGGAATAGGAGCAGAAGCAAGAGAACCATGGTAGAGAAAAAAGAAGGAAGTGCAGAAGACGGGGAAACAAAATAAGACTATGGAGATGAACCTCTCCTCACACCACAGCCCAACACTCCTTCTTCACCCTCCACGACACCACGCAGAAGATGCAACAACAACAAGGAGAAAAGGGCAATTGAACTTATACGTGTTTGCCTATGAACGTAGATAATATGTATGTAGGTGTGCGTGTGTGTATACGTGTCGGCAAACATGTGCAGAAGATGTGACGACGCCCTCCCTTCTCCTCTCTTTCAAATTTCCTTTCGCGCCCCACAGCCCCCTCTGCTCCCTTCAGATAGCTATAAGTATGAGTATGATGACGACTAAGAGCAACACAACCCCGTAAAATCCACGATTTTCACTTTCCTTGAGCAGTTGCACCACGTTTTGATTCTGCCGTCGACTCTCGTCTGCAGTCCGGACCACATTTCCGTGCAACTGATCAAGCATATCATCTTGCTCACCGAGGTCGTTACCGATCTGTATGGCGTAGTGTCGTGTATTCATCACGGATGCATGCAGCTGATCGAGCAGGCGGTCCTGCGTGCGCAGCTCCTCCTTCTGGACAAAGGCATGCTCCGTCATTTCGAAATGACGGAGGAGCAGGAAGGAGGGGAGTTCAACTAGAAGAAAGCCAACGTGGTCAAGGGGGTATGAAGGATGACAATGATGCGACGAAGGAAACAATGTACCGAAAGAAAATAAAAACCAGCGGTGTAGAGGCAGTTCTTCCCTCCCCCGAATATACATATATACATGTATATATATATAGGTTTGGTGTGTATGTGTGTGGGGGGAGGGGGGGATGAAAATGGAGTTCGTTGAAGGTGATCAAGAGTACACAGTGGATGGGGAGAGCGAGGCTCCTGGTCCTGCGGCTGCTGCACGTACCAGTACACAGGTCACACCTCTCTCTCCCTCTAGGTTAAGAGGCACGCACATAAACACTTCTACAGGAGCTCCTGGGCCGTCATCACTGACATAAACCACAGGGAGATAGACGAGATGAAGCAACCAAATGGTGGTGCCCCTCATAATGCTGCTGCACCCACCTCGCCCACTTCCTCGCCGCAGCGGCCACACAACAGCCCTTCCCCCCAAGAACCTCTTCACCCATCTCCTTACCCTTGGCCCCAAGCCACACATCAGTAAAGAAAGGGGTAGAGAGGGTCATCAAGGCCAGGAAAGGAGTCGACGAAACCATGAGCCTTGACAACAATGAAGTGCGCAGAATATTTGAGCAATAACAACAAAAAAAAAACGGTGGCAGTGGCTGAGAGGCGAGGGAGGCAAGGAAGAAAAGCCACGTGAGAGGCTGACCAGCGAAGATAAGCAGTGCACCCACCGAGGAGTTGCACCTAGAGCAGATCGCAACGGGGCAGGAAAGCTCAAATTGTAGTGGTACACAGGCAATAATATATATATATATATATATATATATATATATATATATATATATATGAGGAGGAGGAAAGGTTAGAACATACAAGAATAAAGAACATGTGCTGGAGCGAAGGTAGAGGGGGAGGGAGCGGAACAGAAGAAGCAGAAGATGCATCAGTGCACGTGCAGATACACACACGCACACACAGGCGTGTATACACGTACTCAGGCTGAAGCATGTGCTATGACCCCACCCCACTCCACTACCTTTTCTTCTCCAAAACAGTCGCCGCCTTCGACTCTCTTAGTAGATAAAACAATTTTGTACGGTCATTTATGCGGATGCGCTTGTCAGCCATCGATCTCTCCCACACACACACACACACACACAGAGAGAGAGAGACAAACAAACACTCATGTGCAGAGCCACATACACATGCTCGTCTCTGCACAGTGGACGAGCACGAAGCTGTTGGTATAAGTGAAAGGGAAAATTTTCTTTTAAAGAGGGCTTGACATCGCTTCTATATGATGGCAGTCGGTTGTTCATTGATTCGGGTAGCACAACTGCGTCACTCATGCACGTCTTCACACCTGTCGCTCTTGGGCGGAAGCATCTGCATGAAATTCTATGAAGAAAAACATTTATTGCGTACACTCCTCCCTTACCTCCCCACACATTCAAAAACAGAAGAAGAAAAAAGGGAGAAAGGAGGAGGAGGAGAGGGAAGGCAGCTTTAGGTAGCACAGGACCTTGACATCACGGTGACCATGTCGGTTACTACCGACACATGCATCTCTCTCGTTTGGTGGAAAGAGTTTTATGATCGCACAGCCCTCGATAATAATAATCAAATAAGAAAAGGGTAGCTTGGCGTGGTGCAGAGAGAGGGAGGGAGGGAGGGGAGGACGGTGCGTGGGCTACAATAATAAATATATATCTACATAGATATAGATAGATATCTACATTAGGATTGGGGGAGGTTGCACCCCCCACCCACACACGCACACAGATAATATTTTTTTCTTTGTTTCCACCTGCAGCCAAAACCCATGTAGTCACAGGTCGATTCAGATGGCCTACACCCGCATATAATTTTTTTTCTGCCGCCGTGTCTTGAGCACCCATTCTTCTGCTGCGATAGGCAGCCACTCGTTCATGCGGAGTTGCACACCACGCAGCGGCATCTTGGTGGACCTCTTGCCCTTGGAGTGGCCGCTGCTGCGTCGATTCATAGATGATCCAGGCGACACGCCCAAGGAACGCTCCATCTCGCGAAGACTGGCTTCGGCGAACCTGCAGAAGGCGTGTTGCTCATCCGCCGGCAGCTGAAGCTCCTCCGTGAAAGCAGTGAGAGCTGCCCTATCCCCTGCACTGAGAGGAGGCGGAGACGGCACTCGGATTTGCGTCACGGCAGACTGCATTGGGGAAGAGGAGATGACGCTACGACCACTGCGTTGGTTCCCGCATGTGGTAGCCCTCGAAGCACCCTTTTTACCTTTATCGCATGCAAGCAGGGTGGAGGGCGGCGTAGCCACAGCTGCCCGTTGGAGCGATGACGACGACCAAGATATGGGCGTGCTCGCAGCTGCTGCTGTGGCCACTCTACGTCGCACTTGGAGTCGCTTGCGAGCGGAGCGGGCAACCCCAAGGGCCGAAAATTCCTTTACTGCGGCCGCCGAAGCCTTGGGCAGACACCCTCGTCCACCTCGAGGCGGTGGTGCGGAGGCGCACACGGGTGCACCAGCGGAGGAGGATACCGTACGTTTCTCAGCTGCCCTCCTCCCTCGCACACTTATACCGGGGTCAACTGCAGTGGTCGTTACGGACTCTCTACCGGCCTCGCCCACTGCGTCTGCAGAGCGCGATGTTAAGTGTGATCGGAAGATGGCGGCAAGCTCATTGTACGCCTCCTTCTTGTGCGGCGGCACGATGAACCACCTGCTGGAGAGGTCCGCGATGAGGATGGGGAGAGGGACGTCAAGCCGGTTCGGGTCCGTCGCAAGACAGCCCATGACATACACTGTGAAACCACTCACTTGCTCTGACAGGATGCCATAAGCAAGGAAGACATCCACAGAAGGTGGAGATACGAGCTGAGCGACCGCCATCAGATCTGTGTTCGTAAGGTACTTGAGGTGCTCCCGGGTTCCCTTCAGCACCTGTTGTTTGAGTCGCTGCCGGATCTGTTCCTCCACTATCATCATTCGCCGCACGTGTGTCTCGTGGGCGACAATCTCGCGCGCCCACCGCCGCTGTGCCGCTTTCATGGAACGCAAATAAACGTCGAGTTCCCCGACAGCCTGCTTACCAGCAGCTGAGTCACCACTGGTGAACACAGCAGCGCCCCTCGGCGTGGCGGTGGCGGGGACAACAGCCCTCACGAGGCGACAGGCTGAGCCCCACATGACTTCGACGTGCAGAGACAACTGTGGGCAAGGAGATTAACTGTATGGAACCCTCCCATGGGTGCTCGTTTGTTGTGGTTGCAGAGGAGACCGGCAGGCAGGCAGGCAGGCAGGCAGGGAGGCAGGGAGGCAGGGAGGGAGGGAAAGAGGGGGGAGTAGCGGTGCGAGGGGAGGTGGAAAATGTAGACTACTCAACGCAAGCAATCTCACACCCAAACACAGACCAAACCAAGTTTGGCTCGTGTGGTCAATATTAGCTCCGCTGTTTTTTTTTTTTTGATCTGCGAAAGGTGGCCATGATTGAGCACGAGCAGTAATGAGGAAAAAAGAGAGAGGAAGGAAGTGGATGACGGTGGAAAACGTGGCGCTCGACAGCGTTGCAGCCCCCCTCGCTGCCCTGACGGAGGGGAAGAGGGAAAAAAGAAGTGGACAGCGGGCTACGGTGGGGTAAGAAAGAAGCAGAGAACGAAAATAGGCTCTGTGTGCATTACAAAGCAGACACGGTGGGGAAAGGGGGAAAAGGACTCATCCGAAGCAAGAAAAACGGGTGAGTAGTCCACCGATTACACCGCACAAGATGCCACACACACACACACACACACACCTCACGCCTGCTAGTAGAAAAAGTCCTTTTTTTTTTTTGAATCACTGGAAACCGAAAACCTTCTGGATGTGCACACACCAAACTCGTCATCTGCTCGGACACCTCCACACATGTTCTCTCCCCCCTGCCCCGCTCTAGAACCCTTCGCGGGTCCTCTTCCGATCCCTTTCCGTGATGCCACGGCTTGCATACTGCGGGATATCGGCCATATCCTTGGTGCTCACCCACTCCTCGCTCCGAGGTAAAGGCAGTCGCACCGCACCACCCTGCATCTGCCGTGCCGGTGGAATGCGGAAAGGCCGCTGTGCATCCAACTCAGATTTAGGGTAATAAGACGTGTAGAAGGCAGCGTTGGCGTTGCCAAGCGCCGAGTCACCATGCCCGGCCTTGCGCTGGAGGGTGCCGAAGCCAGGACCGCGCTGACCAAGCGGCTGCTTAGCGTATATGTCCGAAAAGATGGGACTCGCATAGCGGACGACAGCTGTGGCGGCGCTGTGATGTGCGCCGGCTCCCCCGACTCCCAGAGCAGCAGAGTGATCTCCTGTGCGAGGGGCAGTCTCTCCTTTGACACTGGAGGTGCTTAGTTGGTCTAGCAACTTGCCCAGGGCCTCCCTGGCGTGCCCGCCTGTCGCTGACTCAGCGCCATCCCTGGTCCCCGCGCCGGCCGCCGAGTGGGCAGTTGATGCTGCCGACGCCGCCATCGTCACCTCCCGCCGCAGCTCCTTCAGTAGATCCTCGAAAAACGCTAAAGACGTGCGAGACGGCGCGCGGAAGTGCTGCGAGCGCACAAGCTCGAGGTACAGAGCAGCCCGTGTAGCCGGCAGACCCTCCAATGCTGACAGACATGCCTGCAATGTCGACTGAAACGCCCGTGCCTGGGCAGCTGTGAAAAATGGAGTCAACTCTGCATGCAACGTGGGCTGAGACGCTGCGGCCGTGGCGGAAACAGTGGACAGCGACGTCTGTCCACTTGTCTCGGATGCCGCGGCGGCGGCTGAAGAGGCTGTGGGGGGCGGCACCGCCGCGTTAGTACCGCTGTCCGCAGCACTCGCTGCACTCGGCGCCTCCACTTTCGTTGTCGCTACCGCACCCGTCTCCATTGCAGTCAGCAACTCGGTTATCAGTGGCTCAGGCACCAGCTTGCGTTGCTTCCATCGGCGCACGAGGCGCAGAGACTTCTCCCGCCACGCTGGCTGGCCCGCCACGTAGATGGACGTGAATGCGGCGGGGGCCAGCGTCCAGAACTCTGTTAGGACTGCCGTCAACGCCTGATCAGCCTCACTCGATGTGGATGGCGATGCGGAAGCTGTACGCACAAGTGTGGCGTCCAACAGGCACAGCACCGGAAAGCATGACTCGACCCTGTCCCTCGTAAATCGCTGTGCCATGGCGACGGCAATGCGGTGAGGCACGACACGTCCTTGCAGCACCGCCGCACTGGCACTCTCCTGCACCTGTGTGATCTTTTCCTTGGACTCCCGCTGCAATTCATCTAGGGACACCTGGAATGCGTCCATAGTGGATATATATATATATATATATATATAGAGAGAGAGAGAGAGAGCAGCGGTAGCTGCCACTTCTACTGCAAAGCTGTGTGTAGATACAAAGAACGAGAGAAATCAATCATGCGGTGTTGTGTTTGTGTGTGAATGTGTGGGTGTTGAGATACAAGCAGCCGCAGACATAAAAACACAGTGGGGCTCGTTCAGGAAGGATTGCGCGCACACGCACACACAGATCGATAACATATACAATGAGAAAATATCCAGATGAAGAAATTATGAGTACCACCAGGAGGGTTGAGAGCAGCAGGCGCGTATCGCGAGTGGACAGCAGGTGCATCAGAGAAAGTAGAATCGATGCGGAAGGAAAAGCGGTGGGGGTAGTGTGCCATCAAGGCTTCCCTCACTTCCGTCATGTGGACACACGCAGACGCCTTCTTTTTCCAGCCAGACACACACATCGGAGCGCCTTAGGGCACAAACACAAAACATCGCCTCTTAATTTCAATAAATGGAAAGGAAACGTATATTTGTGCGCACACACACACACACACACACACGCATACACATATATATATATGTGTGTATGCGTGTGTGTGTGATCGACTTCACTCGTCATAGCCCGTTGCACGCACATTTCCGTTGGGCACGAGTCGCTTCAGGTGTCTGATGAATTGATGGAAGCACCAGCAGAGCCGAGAAAAATATATACAACTGGAGCAGTAAAAACAGGGCAAAAAATGGGTAGCCGTAAGAGCTGGTGACAATAGGTGGAGAGTGCTCATCAAGCCTTGCAAGGAGATACCATGACGCCGCTGTGCCTCGAGCCATGGGCTAGACAATCACCACAACTACCTAGAGCACTCTCGTCGTCTTTTCTCGCTCTTTTCGCACCATCGCTCGCACAGAAGCATCGGCACACACACACGCATACACACAACGAAGCAATCAGTGAAAATTAATGCCTCAAAGCGTTCGGTCATCAAAGCCTTCGCCTTCGTGGACTTATAAAGAATTTACGAGTGTGTGCGTGTGTGTGTCTGTTCACATCTCGCTCCGTCATCTAGGTTTTCATTCCTCCAGATGCGGATGAAGCAGGTCTGAGTTAGAGCAGCGGCAGCGACAGCAGCGGCAAGGGGAAGAGATGTGTTGCAGAAGCTGCTGCCGTAACCTCTTTTAGGTATCCGTGTGCACAACCGGGAATATGGAAGAAGAATATGGAGAAAGGGAAGTGCGGATGGGGAAGGGAAGGAGGAGGGAGGAAGGAGGAGGAACAACTGCCGCAGTGACTAAGAAAGGCCTGTATTTAGAAAGAAAAAAAAACAGTCAGGCGGTGCAGTATGCAGGATCTGGTGAATGCAGACACAAATGGAATCAACACGAGGCACTATTCACAACACGAGTCACACACACGTGCACACAGTGTTTCTGTGTGTGTGGAATACTCGAAGTTCCTTCCCTCCTCCTCTTCTAACACCCTCATCCTTAGTCACTTGAGTCGTCGTCCTTGTGAAAGGTACTCATAGACTCGCTCGTCACGGTCGCGCTTTCGGTGCGTGCTCGCGTACGCTTGGGCCACAGAAATTGATCGTGGGACCGCGGCTCTGCTGTCTTGTTCAATGAAGCACCGTGCGGGGTGCTCCCCCAGTGAAGATGCGCGTGCGCACAAAGATGCGGGCACTGCTCCAGACGGCGGAGGAGACTGGAGAACCTCACCACCAGTCGCAAACTCGTCCATCCGTGGAAGACGTAAAGGGGGCTCAGACCCAGCCAACCGCACCTCGGGATCATCATGCTTTTCCTCTGCCAACATGACTTCCTCATGCCTATGCTTAGCAGACACCGCGCAGTCACATGACGCGCGCTTGCGCTCAGCATACTTGGTCACCCCGGGAGGAACACTCGGATACCACATCAATGCAAGCGGCGGTGGCGCGAGAACATCGTCAGCGGTGAGTTGCGCGAGGAAGCTAGGCCCTCGACCCTCGGCAGACGCGGTACACAGAGCCTGTAGTGTTTTCGGGGAAAGCGGAGAGCGGGGTTCGCCGCGCTGTTGCTGCTGCTTCTGTCGAACAAGAGCCGCTGTGATAGGATCCGCAGGTAGTGAGAAGCCCAAAGAGGCTCTGGTGGCGGCGGTGGTGGCTACAACGGGGTGCACATGCAAGCGCCAAGCGCTGCGGTTTTCTCCGCATTGCTGAGACCGTGTCTCATCCTGCTTGGCGGCCTCGTCTTCTTCAGCGCCGCAGCTGAAGCAACCTTCGGCGACGATGCCGCTGTTCATTGCGGGATCGAAGACGACGGCCTCCTCGCTTTCCGAGATGGATGGGTTCAGAGCTGACTGCTGAAGTTCAGAAAGGTGAGGGGACTTGAAAAGGATATCGCCACGAGCGGTCCTAACAGGTGGCTCAGGCACGAATCCTGGCGGCACACCATTAGTCCCACTGCTGCCAGGAGCGAGCATTCCCATCGGGCCGCCCAGAGACACTCCTTGGGGGGCATAGCCGCTGCTCGCAAGACTGGGCGATGGGACAGCACCTAACGAAACAGTGTACGCCATTGGCTGCGGTGATGTCATCGCTGTTGATGTGTATACATCATTGCCAGTGCCTGATGTGGCGCACACCCCCAGCGATGTATTGTGAAAGGGTAGCAGTGATGCCATCCACAGAGGAGAACTCGGGCCTCACCGATGCGAGCGCCACCGCAAATTCTGAAGTAATCCAGAATTCCACAGGAGGGGAATAGAGAGAGGGGAAAGGAAGATAATACTTTTTCTATATAAACGCACAAAAACAAACAAACACACACCGGCCTTCTTCCCACCCACCCCGCCTCCTCTCTCTATCTCACACACACGTTTGCTTACTTTTCCTTCCACACTTTTTTTTTTTATGTTATATATTTTTTTTCCTCAACGCCTCTTCAAGCAAACAACACACAGAAATATACGAAAAAATTGTGCGATGCGTATCGTGTGAGGTTGTTCCTTTAGCATTACATTCAGCGTCAAAGGCACACAATGAGGTAAAACATAATCGAGTGCATGGGCAAATGGAGTGTACGCGGTAAAAAAAAAAAAAAAAAGCAGAGAGGAAGGGGGGGAGAGCAGTAGAAGGAGACCATAGATATCCGTGTAACTGTGGCTGTGCGAGCAGCGGACTCCAAAACATAAACATTGGTAACCCAGAACCAAACATACAATGCGCTCGACCGGGAGCAGGGTCACACTGCAGGTGTGCACCGTTTATCTGAGCTCCTTTATGGATCGCCTTGTCGGGAGACAATCTAGATAGGTTAGCTGGAACATGGTCAACACGATGGAGTAATCAACCAACCCTCTCCGCGAGGACCCATGCGCGATCCCTCAAAAGAATCCAATCAAAAACGTGAGTTCACGGATGATTGTTTGTTTTTTTGTTGTTTTTGTTTTCTTTTTTTGTTTTTTCGCATGTTGTTCCTCTTTGTTTCCGAGCGTGAATTCTCTCACATCATCACGATCCCTCTCCACGTTGACCACACCGTCAAATCAAAACACACGAAACCATCGAGCAGCGCCTCTTTTCTTACCCCTACCTCCCACCCGATTTGGCGGAGAAAAAAAAGAGTATATATACATATATATATATATATATATTATTTTTTTTTCTGCTACGTTACCTAAGCAACTGCCCACCCTACACGCACAGAGACACATGACATCCACGGCATGTGAGCCAGCCCCTGGAAAAGCATACCACTCCGAAGCATCTGTGTAGATGACCTGAAAAAAAAAAAAAGGGCCCTCAGTGAGACGCCACGATCCGTCATGATTGTATTTCGACTTGAGGCCCATTACCCAAAGAGGTGCCATGCTGTTCTGTGCTGCAATGCAACTCATACGTGCAGAGAGCGCACCACACCGTGCCTGGGTGCACAGCACCCCCGCTTATGATGTACACACCACTAAGCGAATGCAGGTACACTACGTCTGCCTCACTCACTCGGGTGTGAAGACGGTTAATGCCACTCTCGACGAGCGCGCCTCCTCGAGCGCTGCTGCGAACACCCCACGAAATGCATTGCCGCAAAACAAGACGACTGCCATCTGAGTTGAACACATCGGCGCGCTTGCCTCGTCGGATAAGGGGCAATCGCCATCCTCTACGGAAGAGTCAGCGCTAATCTGAGGTGCTGCCACCGTGCCTGCCCCGTTGTGTGTACCACCCGTTTCCATCGTCTCAAGGAGCGCAACAAGGACGTGCTCCGGTCCCAACAAGGCGTCCACCAGCACTTCCTCAACGAGGATAGATGGACCTGCGACCTCAGTGCAGGTCCGCACATACGCCTCATACGACGCGGGTGCTACGCCAGCGCGAATCAACAATTTGATGGTGACACCACTACCCCGCATGGGGTGCTGCAGGAGCAACGTGTTCAGCTCAGTCGGTGACAGAGACGTACAGTCCACGATGGCCAAACGGCGCTGCTGACCCTCAATGGCACGTACGCGCACGTAGCTCTCGAGGTGAAAGACTCCGCTGAGCTCTGGATCCTTGGCGAACGCTTGCTCCCATGTGCACGGCCGCCCATCGGCCAGACCCAATTTATTCAACAACAGCGGCGCCACCTCGTCGACATCCGTCCATACCGGCAGCTGGTGGCCGCGACCCAGTATGTGCAAGGCGTGCTGAACCGCCGCGCACGGCCTGAAATCGTCCAGAGCACCGGAAGGGAGTTGTGGTGTAGCAGCGGCATCCGGCAATGCCCGCCATGTCACCGACACGCTGTTGTATCCCGTGCGATGATATAAAACTGCACCCGTCACAGCAGATCGCGTCAACGTCACAATGTGCGTAAAATTCGTGTGCACGAGCTGGGCGAAGGAGTCCACACCGCTATATTCCTTTGACCACACAGGGGTGTACCTCGCAAGGATCGGCCAGCTGCCTCGCAGCCACGCATCCAGCTCAGGCTCCGACCAACCCTCGTACGGAATATGCGCGGCCACGCGGTCGAGGACGGACGCCCAGTCAAACGGGACGACACCCCGCACAGACCCCTTTGTCTTACCCTCGCCGCCTCTCCCATCAACGGTGATCCATGTGAAGTAGCAGTGAAGCCGTAGAGTTTGCCAGACCGCCGTCCTCCACAGCGCTGAGGCAGTCGAGGGGAGGTGTACCCCTGGACCCGGCGCCACCTTCGTCTTGAAGCCCAAGTGCTTCCCTAAGACTTCCTCCATCTCTGCAACCGGCACTGCCGCATGCCCAGCCGCCAGGCGCAGAAGGCGCAACATCTCCTGTTTGTTGCCAGTGACACGCCGAACAAGGTCCATTGGGACTGCATCACTTGCCGAAGAATCCGCTGTCGTGAGTGTGGCGGTGTGCCGGCGCTGGGTGTAAAGACAAGCTGCAGCTGGAGATGGGGTGACTTGACTGGAAGGCAAAACAGAAAGCCAATGGCACCCGCATAGTGACAGCGGCGGCGGTGAAGTCGATGAAGAGATCTTTCTGTCAGCACTAAATATAGAACAACGAGCGTAACCTGCAACAGCGCATGTGGACCGCGTCGCCCAGGCAGTCCTACGAAGAAGCATAGCGAGAGCAACGAGAAGCAGGTATACTCGTGTGTGTATGTGCGAACCGCTCACGTTTTCTTTTTTCCAGAGTAGTCGATGGTGGTCTCTCTACAGTGGCGCGCATACACACACACAAGCGCCAGGCTGTGGAAGTAGAGAGAAGGGGTCGACTCTTTAAGTGCCAAGTAAGTGCAACAGCAGCTCGCGGCCAATGTAGCACGCAGAGTGCAGAAAAAAAAAAGAGGAGGGATAGTAGAAAATTGATTTTTTCCTCAACAAATGCTGCAGCGAAAGAGGCGCCCACGCTGCCCGACAGAAAAACACGAGGCAGGGGAGAGAAAGGGACCTTCGTGCGCTCGGAGCTAAGACCGGCGGCCCTCAGAACCAAGAACAGAGCCGGCGACCCACACACACAACCTCACGCTGGTACTTATGACAGATCGTTACATCAATCCTCAAGGTGCATGTGTCTCGATCTCCCTCCTCGATTAAAGTGAAAAAGTTTCTGCGACATTTGCAGACATCTCTGCGTGTTGTGTGTGTAGGCGTGCCCCTAAAACACACACACACACACACACATATATATATATATATATAGTAGAGTATTTTTTTTTGTATATTTATATTTATGCCTCGAGTCGTCGAGAAAAAATTTAAAATTCCCTTGGGTGTGCGTTTGTCGGTTAGGTTGGGAATGACTTAAACGGTGCATCGACGTCCCTTCTGGGCTGCGTGTATATATCATAGGGGGAGAGCGCGTTTCGTGTTCCCCTGACGGTAGGTGGTTTGAAAGCGAAGGGAGACAAATGACTGGTTTTTTGTCCCGGTTGAGCAATGCGGATTGCCCTACCCCCCCCCTGCCCCACCCCTCATTGTGTTCGTCGTCTTTGCGACCCTCGTCTATCGCAAATTACCGAAAAAAAAGAAAAAAAGGAAACAGAAAAGAAACAGACGCTGAACACTTTATACGCATCTCTGAGGGAGAAACGGAAGCAGTGCACCGCCCCCTCCCCTCGCCAATTGAATCGCGCCATCCCTCTTGCGGTGAGTAGAGAGACGACTACGCCTCCCGTAGCGCATACTTCCAGAGCCGCTCCTTTATCTCGTGGACGTGGCTCACAGGCACACGGAACACCACCACCTCGCCGTTCATCCCGTCCTCCTCGTGCACGTCCGTCAGGAGGGCCCTCAGCGGCTCATCCACATTGGCGTTAAGGACGTGCATCGCAGACGGCACCTTCACGTTGGGCTTCGTATAGAGAAAGGGGTTGCGCACGACGAGCTTCATGGAAGCCGTGCCCACATGGGAGGTGCCGCCGTCGGCCTCGGCAGCTGCCTGGTCCTTTTCACTCGTCTTTGCCTGTGCAGGTCCACCGGCGGCGGCCAGGGCCGGAGCAAGAGACTTGAACACAACGTGAGTGGACTTGGAGATAGCGTCCATCACCGCTGCCTCTGATGCGTCATGCAATAGAATGCACCGGCCAGGCCGGCCGACACGGGCTGTACGTCCCGCACGGTGCACGAATGTGTCCGAAGCCAAGGTATCCCGGGGCAGGCTCAGCATGAGAACAGTGTCTACCTCCGTGAAGTCAAGCCCACGCGCCGCGACATCCGTGCAAAGAAGAATTCGTGCGACGCCGCAATTGAAGTCCTCAATGGCAGCCACACGATCCAACTCGTCCTTCTGTGCCGTGAGGGCACGCACAACAAGCGACGTCGACGATGATAGGGATGACGATGATGCAGCAGCGACCGGCACGGCACTACCGCCATTGCCCTTTTTGCCCTTCTTCTTTGCACCAGGCAACGGCGTCTTCGCCCCGGTAACCTCCGAGACTGTTGTCGCCGCAGCGTGCAGACTCGCCTCAAGCGACGCCAGCTGCTTCAGCGTGCCGAAGACGACGACACGCCCAGTGAAAGCGGAGTGCTCCTTGAGTAGACGAGTTGCTGTCTGCACTCGCTGTGCCATGTTGCACACCTCGTGGAAACACTCCAACTGTGGGGGCAGCTTAGCTGACCCGACCGCCACCAGCTGGTAATAAAACTTCTTTACACCAAGGAAACCAGCTTTCAGCACCCAGTTGGGGATAGTCGCCCCGCAGAGGACGTAATGGTGTGCGCGGAAGTCATTCAGAAGACCCTCAGCTAACGAGCCGTTCGCCTTGCGGACAAACTTCAGAAGATTCTTCATACGTCGACCCACCGCGGAGAAGCGCGGACCGAGTGTGGTGTCCACCTCATCCACAACGATAGCACGCACGCAAGCAGGGGAGATGACGCCAGCCTCGCGTGTGCCACCGTGACTAGCGATCGCCTCCGCATCATCCCCATCCGAGACAGACTCCGCCGCGTCAACGTCGGCATCATCATCGCTGTCGGCGTTGTCACCACCCATCCTCTTCCCCTTTTCTCCTCCGGCCTCGGACCTATGAGGCTGCCGCACACCCCGTGGACGCTTCTTGCCAAGCAGACGAACCTCCTGTTGCGCCTCGGCCTCTTCAACGGCAGTGGCGGCAGCGGCGACACGGTGGCCACGGATCGCTTCGTCAATGCTGCGCACTAAACCAATCAAGATGTCCACTACTTTTCCGTCTGACGTGGGATGCAAGTCGTCGACGCCGGCAACGGCAATGCGCAATCCTGTCTGCTTACCGTATATCCTCTCCAGCACACTCTTCGTTTGCATAGCGAGGTCATTGCTGAAGACAAACACAACCAAGAAAGGGCCAGCAGCGTCCCCAGCCTCTGCACGCTGTTGTTGTTGCTCGAGTAGCAAGTGACGCTCAATCAGCGGCAGTGCATAAGCAAGGGTCTTGCCGCTGCCGGTGCGACTGTGCAATATCACATCACGACCATTGAAGATGCCCCGGTAGCACTGAGCCTGGCAGGGCAGTAACCGGTCGTACTTCATCTTCTGCTGAAGCACCTTCGCCGTGGAGGCCGTCATAAGCGCCGTTCTGATGGAGTTGGCGCGTTGATGAGGATCAGCCAGCGCATTCTCAGCCTCCTTTTGTGAGAGATGCAGCCTTTCAACGACCACCTCCTTTTGAAGACGATCAAAGGCAGTGTCCACATGCTCGTCCGTGTGAAAGACAACAGTTCCTGTCTTCTTGACCTTCTTCCGGTTGCGCTGCCCATCGGCAGTAGTTTCCCAGTTGTAGACGCTCATGAATAAAAACAGTTCTGCAGAATGTAGAAAGAAAGAGTTGTAGGCTGTACATGCGTTTATATATATATATATATATGTGTGTGTGTGTGTGTGTGTGCGCGAGAGAACAAAAGAGATAGACGGAGAGTCAAGAGATATGGAGCAGGGGCCGATGAATGAAGATCTGAAATGAAAACCGTCGGTGATACACCACCCTCTCACCGCACGTAAGCGCACGCATGAAGATTGCAGTGTGTGGATGTGTAGGGGAAGGGGGAAGGGGGAAAGAAAGGGCCTCAAGGTAATTTGGAAAAAATAAAAACCTTGAGCTCACCGCTTTTTTTTTTACAGTGTCACCTCCATGTCCCCGCGCAGGGGGTCAGTGGCCAAGACGGCCACATCCATTGCCTTTTCACAGGTGAAACTCACCAGACAAGTCAATACAGAGCGAAGATGAAAGAAAAAAAAAAGAAAAGAGAGGCGTCACACACTTTCTACCCCAGTTGCCGTCGACACCTTCGACTACAGTCAGAATGCATGCCTGGCCTCTGAGTGGTACAACATGCTGGAATACCAACAGAGGTGGGGGGGGGGGAATGCACATATATATATATATATATATATATATATATATATATATGATGAGAATACCCAGGAGAGTCCTCACACCGCTTCATCTTCAGAGCTCACCTCGGTAATGCTGACGCAACTCTCAAGGGGTAACCGAATCACAACGTCTTCTTCATCGACGGAAACCACTGATACTTGCCTCACTTCGCTTGGTGGCACAGCCCCTGTTTTCGGAGCTGAGACGTCGGGGGCCCTTGTCTGTTTATGCATAAAGTCCTCTAGCGTACGCCTCGCGGGCGGAGATGAAGCGCTAGCAGGACGCGCCAGCTGCACCTCTCCAGGTAAAAAAACACCTTTTCCACCCTCTACAGAGTCGCCAAGATTGACGTCCAAGCTGACACAGTCGTCGCTGCTACTATCCGCATCATCTTCACCGTCAATCTCTACGACGACTCTCGGTCCTGCTCCACAAACAACTTCCGTGTCTCGTAAGTCGCTGCGCAGTCGCTTCCGCGAAGGATCCCCTCCAGACTCTGAAGAGTGTGAGTGTCTCGACTGTGCAATCAACGTGGCGTTGGCTGAGAGCGCTGCAAACATATTTGCAAGGCTAAGTTGACCCCCTGGAGACACGTCTACCTCCGCACCATCCACAGCGACGTCGTGGCTGGCTTTTGCCTGCGGTACCGAGCGCACACGCAGGCCGATGATGGAAAGCTCAATTTCGTGAAGTGGAGGCATCGGCAGCACATCACTGGCAACTGCAGCAGTACCTTGCGGTATACCGAACACATGACAGTCCGTGCGAGTGTGAAGATGCCCTAGAGGTGGTGGCATCGTCACTGCAGTATTCCGATCGGATCCTTTCTCTTCCATCGTCACCCCCCGCATCAGTCGCACGAACGCGCGTACACCAATGTCTGCAATTTCGGTTGTCTCCTGCACACTCGTCGGTAGGGGCACTTGCATTCGATAGGATCGAGCCCTCTCACTGCAGCGCGCCTGCTCTGGAGAAACGTATGTGCGGAACGCCACCACTAAACTACGACCCTCCTTTCCATACCGCGTTTCGTATTCTCTGTATCGGTGCCACAATTCCCCTGCCAGCGGTGCTATCCACAGCTGCGCTTCGAACCAAGAGGTGCACGCCGGGTGAAAAATCTTACCAGCCCTCATCCCCCGCGGCAACGCTGGATCCTCCACTGTGTCACTACCCAAGCCCCGAACCCGGAAGAAGGTATACACGCCATTCCCACTCAGGGTATCGAGGTGGTTCTCCGCAACACCTCCAGCGCCCCCTCTGCTGCCCTTCGTCATCTCGGCAGAGACTCCATGAGACTGAAACTCCCCCCGACCGCCATCCTCAGCGTCCTCGACATCGCGCACGCCGCTCACACCGTCAAGCTTGTACAGCTGCGCTAGCGGCACAAGCCACACCTCTCGGCACTCCGTCACACCCCCGCACACAGCGCTCACAGCAGCGCCGAACTTCCCACCAAACCCGCGCAGTCCGCTCAGAGGCAGATCGAACAGCGCACTTGCACTCCGGTCAGGCAGAAGCAGAGTCTGCTGGTTCGGCTTGTGCGTCGCGCTGATGCACTTCGCAAGCAGGCGGTTGTGCGCGATTCCGGCGGAGCAGTCGTAGTGCAGCTCCGAATAGATGCGCTGCCGCAGACGGTACACCACGCGCGACGCAGCGCAGAGCAGCAAGCAGCGCTCCGCATACGTCGCGTCGTCCGCGTCGATGCAAAACTCGCGGCTGCCCTCCAAGTCAACTCCGCACTCGCCGCGCAACAGGGCCCGCATCGGCTCATCGAACACCGCAGCCAGCGACGTCCCGCGCGCGCCGAGCCACGCCTCCATCTCCGCGCGCCGGTCCTCGATCAGCCGCGTCGTCGGCTCCATCACGTCCGACAGGGGGTCCAGCACGGCGCCCGCGGCGGCAGCGTGCACCTCCGCCAACTCCCGCCGTGCCGCGTCCGTAACGTCCATGTACGCCTCATCGATACCTGCCTTTCCCACCTTTACACCAGGTTCCGCTCGGAGAATGGCGAATATCTGTCGACTGGCATGGCGGTACGGCTCCAAGGAAACCTTATGTGTGTTGATACGGGGAGCCTCGGGGTAGCCGTACTTGGTCTCGCCCAGGGCATACGTAGCGATGTGAGACATCTGTACATCCGGTAGCTCTCGCCTAACCTCCTCGGGAGATAAGTGAAAGCGTTTCACACCGCGCGCACGAGCAGGGTAGTTGACTGCGATGAGGCTGCCCCACTGCGTGAGCGCAAACGGAGTCACACGACAGTCCACGCCCAGTCGCACCGCCTCCACCTGTGCGTAGAAGCAGTCCATGTCGATGTGCGCGATGCACCGCATCGCATGGACGCTTGGGGGGGGGGGGGGGGGGGTGAGGAGGAGCAGGTATTATTTTTTTTGTAATATGTAGTGAGGGAACAAAGCTAAGCGACCCGCCTCCTCCCTCAGTGCCACTGGAGAACGAATGGCAAAAAAGAGAAACGAATACGTGTTGAGCAGCATGTGAGAAAAAACACATTCGGTGAGGAGGAGAACAACGTTGTCTTGCTCGTGGGGAGATGAGGAAGGGGGGAACACGTGTGTGTGTGTGTGTGTGTGTGCTCGCGTGTCACCGAGTCCCCCTCCCCCCCCATCTGTCCCTCCCAATGCTTTTTTTTAGCCTGAGCACAAAAGAGGCAATAAATCGTGTGCAAGACCTAGACAGATGTGTGTTTGCATATATCTCGCAGGGCCATGGGTCTTCAGCCTGCACGCCTACCCACCCCCAGCGTGCACTGACCCCAAACTCACTGTACCGCCCCCCCCCTCGACCCAGTCCGCTTCAACCTGTACACTCTGCGCCGTAACCACTGAGAGTTGCGCGTACGCATGCGGCGAAAAGAAAAGAAAAATGTTCAGCAGTAATGATGACTCCAGCAACGCCTGCGAAAAAAAAAGCAGAGGCACACTGTGGTGTTGAAGGTCAACTGTGCTCCCATCAAGATATGCCCACCTCGTATCACTCCGGTCACCTACCACTGCCCCCTCCCCCCCCTGTCGAGACAACGAGGGGAGAGCGATGCAAGTACGCCACAAGTCAAGCACATGTCGTCAAATGCAAGACACAGGCAGAGCGCGCTCGATGAGAAAGTGAGTGTACACAGCTGGAAGACTATTAGTCGATAACCGTTATTCCTCCGACCCCTTCCTTACCGACGTCGTCGTCATCGTCGTCGATCACCTCGACCGTCCTGACGGTCACATGCGACGATAGGCTTGAAGAAGACCCTGTTTGTGTAGCGGCTGGTGAAAGCGATAGCAACGGGGCAACCGGGGGATGGCATCTGAGACGATACGGATGCCCTTCAGTACGCCGCATGACACTGTAACTCTCCCCTGAGGTCCCCTCGCTCGCTGGCTTGCCCACCGGGAGTGAGGAGTCTGGGAGCAGCGTGTGCAGAGGCGGTGCCGTACCCCCCTCGAGTGCCGACATCTCACATTCTTCTGGTGCACAAACATCAGCCACGTAGCAAGGATCGAGTGAGTCCCCACGCTCGACGACGGCAGAACTTGGGTCGACCAACACCACACTGCACACACTTTCGCTAACGGAGTTCAAACTTGCAGAAGAAAGGGAAAGCATTGCGGCATCATCGTTGATGTGCACTGACCTGTCACCAACGGTGTCGTCCAACAGGCTCTCATCACGTGTGTGTATCCTCACCACAGCATCGCCGCTTTTATTGGGTACAAAATCAGTCACACTATCGTCACCAGCGGTCGATACGTTAAAGAAGGATGACAGCAGTGTCTGCTGGCGCGGATACCCTCGCGCTGCACCTTCACCTACACTGGAAAGTCCGTTTTGGGCGACGCGAGTTTGAGCGGGTGCAAAGACCATCGCGCAGCTGCCAGCCGAAACGAAGCCGCCGATGGTCAATGTCACGGAGTCCGCAACGGCGTCAGACTTTTGCCCGAACACCCGGTGAATCTCCCGCATGGCCACCTCAGCTAGAATATCCGGCTGCATCGCCTGTGGCAACGAGACCGTGGTGTTCAGCAGTCCACTCATTCTCCGAAAGCCGTCGTCGCCAAGCTTAATGTTGAAGCTTCGCCCTATTAAATTGTAGAGAGCGCTGAACTCGTTATAGCGCGAGCACAGCTCGCTCGCAAGTACGATGACCCAGCGCCGCACCACCTCCACGGAGGTCGTCCCGCGCCCGAAGTTCTTCGAGGCGATAATGGTCTTGGAGAGAGGTCGATTCGATATAGTGTCCTCCCCCAGTCCCCGCACGCCGTAGAAAATGAACTGTGATGTGGTGTGCGCCACCAGGCCCTCACTGCCCACCTCACGAGATGTGAGAGCGGCGCGACCCCTCTTCCTGCCTGGTCGTCTATCCACCTGCCTCTCATGCCCCCCACCGCCATCCTCAGCGTCCTCGACATCGCGCACGCCGCTCACACCGTCAAGCTTGTACAGCTGCGCTGGCGGCACAAGCCACACCTCTCGGCACTCCGTCACACCCCCGCACACAGCGCTCACAGCAGCGCCGAACTTCCCACCAAACCCGCGCAGTCCGCTCAGAGGCAGATCGAACAGCGCACTTGCACTCCGGTCAGGCAGAAGCAGAGTCTGCTGGTTCGGCTTGTGCGTCGCGCTGATGCACTTCGCAAGCAGGCGGTTGTGCGCGATTCCGGCGGAGCAGTCGTAGTGCAGCTCCGAATAGATGCGCTGCCGCAGACGGTACACCACGCGCGACGCAGCGCAGAGCAGCAAGCAGCGCTCCGCATACGTCGCGTCGTCCGCGTCGATGCAAAACTCGCGGCTGCCCTCCAAGTCAACTCCGCACTCGCCGCGCAACAGGGCCCGCATCGGCTCATCGAACACCGCAGCCAGCGACGTCCCGCGCGCGCCGAGCCACGCCTCCATCTCCGCGCGCCGGTCCTCGATCAGCCGCGTCGTCGGCTCCATCACGTCCGACAGGGGGTCCAGCACGGCGCCCGCGGCGGCAGCGTGCACCTCCGCCAACTCCCGCCGTGCCGCGTCCGTAACGTCCATGTACGCCTCATCGACGCTTCCTTTCTCCACCTTCACCCCGGGGGTGGCGGCAAGGATTTCGAATACCTGTCGACTGGCATGGCGGTACGGCTCCAGAGATATTTTGTACGAGTCCTGCACAGGATGGGGGTGGTACTGGCTGACAGACTCCCCCATGCGATAGCTCGGCGAGAGTGCGACAAAGAGCTCGGGGCACAGTGCACGTGCCTCCGAGACGTTGTTGAAGCGTTTCACACCGCGCGCACGAGCAGGGTAGTTGACTGCGATGAGGCTGCCCCACTGCGAGAGCGCTAACGGAGTCACACGACAGTCCACGCCCAGTCGCACCGCCTCCACCTGTGCGTAGAAGCAGTCCATGTCGATGTGCGCGATGCACCGCATCGCATTGGCGCTTGGGGATGAGAAGGAAAATGTTGTGACGCGGCTGAGTTTTCACAGAAAGAGGAATATGTAGGCACACGATGTCGAAGGTTGGTGTAATAATGCGCGACACACATGAACACCGTAACACACCTCAAGATGCATGCACGCATGCATTCGACGTCACCCTTCCCCTCCCACCCACCGCACGTCGGACCCCGACTGGACCCCTACACGTTTGCACCGCTGATATTGAGAGGAGATGGGTAGGAGACTATGCTCAGCAACGTGTACTAGCTGTGCCATGTGACCGTAGGTTGTGCAGTGTGTAGAAGAAAGAGAAGAGGGGAAGAAAAGCATTGTAGGACACTGTGTTGCCCCAGTAAAACATCGAGGAGGGGGGAGGGGGGTCTGTCCCACACAATCATGTGACGTGAAGAAATTTGCAGACGCGCGTTACTGCAAGGGCAACTCCATCTCCGAAGCGCACACACCCCTGCCCCATACCCATCCGCATCCACCCACCCGCCTCGAAACTCAGCTCTTGACTACATCGCATTTATACTCCACAGCTCAAATTCTCCTCACTCCATCCTTTGAGAATGGCTGCGGCTCTATCATCGATAGACAGTACGAAGTCCGATGCGGCGGAGGGGGGAAGGGGATGAAGGTATGTTCGCCCTGCCTTTAGAATGTGTTGTTCTAGCAGGCCCAATAAAACAAACTTTTTTCACGATTGCAGGCGCCGCAGCAACGCAACGTCATCCAAGACAGGAAGGATGGCGCACTCTTGTAAATATATATATAAGTGGGTGAAATTCTCTGCGCCGTACGGCTCGCTGGACCTCGAGCCACTGTCACAGGTGGCTCCAGCGGTGATGCGGAGGAGGAGGGGAAGGGGAGAGAGCGGATAAGATGCGGTACATCTTTTCCCTCATGGTGAGTGGACTGAATGCCTGATACCTATCTATTCCACCCCATTCAAATAGCGTATCTGGTATATCAAAAAAAAAAAAGGAGCGACCGAAGGAAAAAAACATGTATACATACACGCCTTATTCGATTGCACCAGCCCACACCTACACGCGAAAACAACCGAACGCCTATAAAATTTAAAAAGTCATTGATAATAGCACAAATAAAAACGGTGTCAGAAACTAGGAGACACATACACACGAGAGGAGCCACTGCTGCATGAAAGGAAGTGAGAACACACACTGAAAAATAGGCGGACAGCAGCCGTCTCCCCACCTCACCCCATCCCACCCTCCTCCTCCGTGCTGCGCTGACCTACGTGATAACCGTTGGCGCCTTACGGCCAGTCAAAGATTCCATCTTGGAGACCTGCAACGCAACTTCGATAAGGGCCTTCAACGCGGTGCTCGCCACGGGCAGCGTCTTCTCTGCCAAGTGCGACCTCACCGTGGCTGGGTCCATGTACTGTTCCAGATAGAGGCGGATGGTGGCCCCAGAAGAACCCGTGCCACTCAGCCGCAACACGAAGCGCGATCCGTCCTCGAACAGCACACGAACGCCTTGCTTCGTCGAAACCGAGGCGTCAATGGGGTCAGTGTAAGAAAAATTGTCGATCATCTGGCATGCAACACCCTTCAGGCGGGGAACGTCTGCCACCGCGGTGTTTTCCACAGTCTCCATCACAGCACTCGCAGCTTCGGTAGACACGTCCTCATAGTCGTACCGGCTGTAGTAATTGCGACCGAACACCACCCAGTGCTCCTCCACGATCTGTTGGACACCGACCAGCGGGGCACCGGGAGTGTTATACCTCGCAACCACCGACAGCCAGAAGAGCGACGCCCAGACGCCATCCTTCTCACGGATGTGGTCGCTACCCGTGCCGAAGCTTTCCTCGCCGCAGAGCAGGGGGTTGTAGTCCTTTCCGCCGAAGATGTCCCTGCTGTCCATCAGATTGCCAAAGAATTTCCACCCTGTAGGAACTTCAAAGAGAGCCAAACGTTTCACCACCGCAACGCGGTCGACCGCACCGCTCGTCGGCATCGACCGGGCCACAGCCTTCAGTCCCGAGACACCTTCTTTACTGAAGAAGGGCACACAGTCGGCGTTGGCAGCCAATATAGCAAGCGAGTCAGACGGATTCACGAAGAAGCGGCAGCCGAGGATCATATTGCGGTCGGCGTCACCATCAAACGCAACACCAAAATTGGGCACCGTGTTGAGGTGCTCCATCGCAGGGCTCACATTTCCGTCCGGCAACAGCCCCATTGCATGCACTAGATCGGCAGCATACGTCAAGTTTGGATCGGGGTGACAGCCACCAAAGTCGGGGAGAACGTTTGTGTGGTGTAGCGAGGCCTTGGGAACGCCCAGGAGGTCATGAAAGATGCGCTCTACGTAGGGGCCGCTGACGCCGTGAAGGCTGTCAAGATAGACCTCAAAGTCGGGGCGTTGCACCAGCGCCCTAATGGCATCAAAGTCGAACACCTCCTGCATATACGCCGTGTAGTCGGCCAGGCTGTCCACCACCTCCACTCGAAAGCTGCCGTCATCGAAAATTTGGGTGCCGATGGTGCCGATATCCACCTCAGGAAGCGCCGCAGCGGTATTAATCGTCGTAATCTTGAGCGTTTCCTCGTAAATATCAGACGTCAACTTCTCCGGTGCTGGGCCACCATTTTCAGTGTTGTACTTGATGCCGAAGTCGGCCTCAGGGCCACCAGGGTTGTGGCTAGCCGTCAGGATGAAAGCACCGGTCGCCCTACACCCGTCTGTATCACGGCGACGACGCACAATGGTCGACACGGCAGGCGTCGAGAGAAGCCCATGTTGACCTACCCACACACGGCGCACCCCATTTGCAGCAGAGATCTTCAGTATTATCTGCACCGCTTCATATGTGTAGTAGCGGCCGTCGCCACCAACGACGAGCACCTCTGGCACACCGCCGTGACGCCGGAGAGCGTTGTAGGTGCTTTGCACGAAATTCGCCACGTAGTTTGGCTGCTGAAATACCTTGACCTTCTTGCGCAACCCTGATGTGCCTGGCTTCTGGTCCTTGTATGGCGTCGTCGGTAGCCCCATCTTTCCCTGTGTGAAGTGCCTGCAATGCCCTGATAACGCCGGGGGGTGGAACCACTGAAAAACTAGTGGGCGAGGGAGCCGCCCAACGCCCGAAGAAAAAGAGGCACGGTATCCGAACGTGATGGTGTGCTGGCGGGGGGGGGGGGGGAAGGAGGGGAAAAGAGAGCTGCGTTCGATGACAAAGGGCTGCGTGTTGTCTTTTGTTTGACTCTTCTGTTTCCTATGCGTAATGCAAACAGAGTAAAGTTGTGAAGAGGAACAGCAGCAGTCACACGACAGAAATTATACAGGAATGAATATGAGGATAAGTGGAGGGCAAGGGAGGAGAGAGTGTTGGTCGAAGACAAAATAATGCGAGAGATGTAAATTAGTGGAGAGCACAGGAAAAAGGATGTGTATCCATCGGGGGAATTTAAAATATACACAGACTTCGTGGACACACACACACACACACGGAAATAAGAGAAAACAGCACGCCCCCTGAGCGGGAAGCATGTCGTTTAGAACAACCCACATCAACGCACGGATGCACTGAGAGCTATCCTTGAAAATATGATATGGTGTGCTTCCGCAGCGGTGTTGAGCGGCCACTAGGTAGGTTTGGGGGGGAGGGGGGGGGTATCTGCTCCCTCATGGTTCTTTACCCTCATGATAGGGTGTTGCGTCCAATGCAGTACAGCTGTATTTTTGTGCTTTTCTTCTCACCCGCACTTTTCCTCGAGCCCCACGCACACCCTTGAAGAGGAAGAAAGAGGGAGCTGAAAGTAAAGACGAGTAGATCGGACTAGCCCGCACGAGACATGGCAAACCCCACATCGCCTCGGTGTCACGCTCCCCCCCCCCCGAGTCCCCCATCCCTGTAAGTCACAACCTTCGGGTTAGTCTAATGATCCATCCTTGGAGCCCTCCAGGCGTTAGTTGTGGGCGCCACTTGAGAACCGAAGGCCTCCCTCCCACATCTGCCTACTTCACTCGATGCCGAAGCTATCTCTCGCACGTCGGCGCACACCCTCGTTTACTCCAGCGGGGTAACTCTTCAGGATCTGACGCAGCTCCTGTGGAGGCAAATCCTGATGGCGCATCAATGTACTGAGTATTTGCGGCTTGCACTGAGTGCCAAGCTTCAGGCACGCCCGAAAAACAGCGACGGCCTCCGACCAGTTGGCGGCCGCGTCGATCAGCAGAGAGGCTGGAAAAGTGCTGAGCGGCGGTGCCGGGCGCGGTGGAGATGCGTGGTCGTAGCGGACACCATGCGGAGGCACAAGAAGGTCAAGCGCCGCACGCACTGAAAAAACAGCGCTCTCCTTGGAGGAGCGATCACGATGGAGGGGGTGAAAACCTTGCGGCACACCACGAGTGGGCGATTCCGTAGCAGACATCGTGGAGCCCAAAGCGGGCCGCGCCGTCACGAGGCTCCGTGCAGCGTACTTTTGAAACTCCGGCAGAGGGAAGCGGTAGTATAAGGCCAGCGCCTCTTTCCATCGGCCATGCGCCACCCACGCCTTACCCACCTCGCCCAGCTGTATCTCGTCCATGCGCACACCAGCAGCGAGGGCACCGGCGATTTGTCGAGTCAAGGACACAGTAGTCTGGCTTGAAGAAACTAAGCGCAACCATGGCCGCGACACTTGGGGCACAGCACGAAGCACATAGGAGGCCGGTGCGGCGGTGCGCAGGACGCAGTCAAGTGCAAGCGCCCCGTCGTCTTTCCGGTGCGGGACACTGCCCCCATGATCGCTTCCCTTCGACGCAGTGGAGTATACGTCGTGATGAAGCTCTGAAAGATGCTCCAAGGCAGCGCTCCAGTTGCCCCGGCTGATGACCCACATGATCAGTAGACGATGCAGCTGAGCATCGCGCACCTCGGCGCGGTTCAACCTATCCACGGTGGCTCTCCACGAGTGAGGAAGGCATAGGCCAGCGGCACGGCCATAAAGCAACGCTACATCTGGAGTCAATCGACAGTCACCCACCCGTGTAAGCACCTGGTGCAAACACATGAGGGGAGCTGTGGAGGACGACGGGGAGGATAATCTTGTCGCCGTACGCAGCGCCGCACACACACTCAAGACAGATGGAGAGACATCCGTCATCGCCTGTCGTTCTAGCGTGACCTCCTCCTCCCGTATGCGCTGCAGCAGCTGCTGGCGCTTCTGGTCGCGCAGACGAGAGAGCTCGCGGCGATCGCGTGCCAAGTAGCGCCGCGTAGTAGAGATTTCCATACGTGCCAGCTGCTCCGCTAATGACGTGCCCTTGGTCGAGGCGGTCAGTGTTTCAGAAACATCAGCGTCGATGAGAGGAGAAAAAGCGGCGCAACTTCCCCAATACTGAAAAGGACCGACATCGTGCAAGATGCAGTGCCGAAGCGTGCGCAGCGCCTGCACCCGCTCCACACATGGTCGAGGTGGGGGCGTCGGCAGGCAGTTGAGCAACCGCGCAGCCGTCTCCCACCCACACCACCGCGTTGCACTGAGAAAAATTTGTCGCTGAATCGAGGTAGTTGACGTACTCAGCTCCGACACCGGGTGCAGCGCGGTGGGCCCCCGTTCCCCGGGGTAACCTGACGCTCGGCATCCGCCGCTCTGAAAGGGCTCTTGGAGTGCCAACAGATAATCCCTTATCGACCTCTCCAAGACGTCAGCGTGCAGATCCGGATGACGAGTGACTGTATCTATGGTCTTACACACCTCCTGTGGATGTTGCAGCGCGTCTGCTGGATGAAGTAACGAAAGTGCCGTTGCCCACGAGTGCGGTGCGGCAGCCTGGGCGAGCGCGACGCAGGCACGGCGTATTGGCAGCTCAGTAGACAGACGCTGATCCTGCAGTGCCATCAGCCCACGTAGCCACCGCCCGGCGTGGGCACACTCAATTACAAACGAAGAGACGGCGGACATGCTGAATGACAGCAACAGGTATCGAGCTCTGCAACAGGAGGAATGAGATTTGCTTTGCTAACGGTCCTCTCCCCTACCCGTCTGTCTGCCTGTTCGTCTCCGCACTACATAATATATATATATATATATATATATATATATATATAGGAAGGAAATGTCGAAGTTGAGACATGTGTGGAAATCAATTTTGAGGGGTATGAAGTGTATGTGTGTGTATGTGTGTGTGAAGTTACACCCAACGAGAAGGTGAAGAACAAGCGATAAGGTGGACGATGGTGTGAGGACAATATGGACAGAGAGAGAGAAAAAAGGGGGAATGAAAAAGATGAGGGAGGGGGAGACAGCAGCCTAAAATCACTTTCCCACCCTATCAGGTGAACATCTCATATCTGACTCACACGCCAACGGTATTGTATGCCAGGGATGGGCGGCAAGGGAACACAACGCCAGGACACGTGTGCGTGCGCATAGTGGTGGTAAGGGGGGAGGAGGAGAGTAGTGTAACAAACAGAAACAGTTATTCGAGAAGAGAGGATGACAAATACCGTACGTCAGGAAACACAAGGCACCTTCATGTCACACTATCGCACTCAACCACATATCCATGCGACAGTATTCCTCCCCAGGTCACCCAGAAAGCAGCTCCCACATTCCCACACCCCTCTTGATCTCCCTGTCTCTACACGCGCACACATACAAAAAAAAAACGTATGTGCGTCACCTCGTTCCCTCCCCCCCCCCTCTCCCCTTTCCTTCCGCATCCCTCACACTCTGATTGGCTGTGTTCCCACACACTAACACGTATTGCAATACGTCGTCATGAAACAATACGCGTGCGTCCGAGTTGGGGACTGTCTGTGCTTAGGTGTCGATAGGTAGTTTGTTGACTTCACTGAAAAAAGCAGACAATATACGTGACGAATAGATATATAGATATATTTACTTAACAGAGGGTGTCAGCATAAAATATATATGTTGACGTCAGCGACTGCTACCGTCACCACCCCCTCCTGCTCTCCGTGCTCTCGGGGACTCCTCCGTGATGCAAGTCCGCAAACAAAACAAAAGCAGAAGCATACGACCGGGGGTGGAGGAGGCTATAAGTCATAAAGGAAGTGGGCAGGTGAAAAAAAAAAAATGAAACCTGTATCCGAATGCATGTGTCAATGTTGCATAAGTAATAGAACACGTGTCAGCCCCTGCAGCCCAGAGGGTTTTTTTTTTTAAGGGCAGGTGAGCTCACCACGCCGGCAGTGCTTATCTACTTGCGGTACACCTCTACTCCACCTGAATCCCCAGAGAGGCAATCAGCTGGTCAGCTATGGTGAACAGAGCGTCTAGAGTGATGCGGTTTGTTGATCCGCTCGTTTCCATATACTCACACAGGGAGATGCCCTCCTCGCATGCTTTCATGAGCAGTGGGTCTAGCGGCACCTCACCCCAGAGGGGAACGCCGAACTCTCGGCTCAGCCGAGCACCAGCACCCTCCCTCTTCCCCTCCGGATCCTCCTCCTTGGGGAAAATTTGCGACTCCTTGTGGCACCCGGGGCACACGAAGCCACTCATGTTTTCCACGAGGCCGAGAACAGGAAGCTTTGCCTTCTGGCAAAAATTAACCTCACGACGCACATCCGCCTCTGCAACGCGCTGCGGGGTTGTGATGAGCACAGCACCATCTACACCATTTGTTGTCTGCTGCAGCAATGCATTGACAGTGATGTGCTCATCGGACGTACCCGGTGGGGTATCGACCAGTAGGACATCGAGATCCCCCCACATCACGTCCTTCAGAAACATCTTGATGACCCCGTTCTTGCGCGGCCCTCGGAACAGCACGGCCTCGTTCTTGTCCGACAACAAGTAGTGCATCGACATCATCACCACGTTTTCATCCACCAAGACGGGCTCGATCCCGCTGGCACTCGGATGCGCATCCTCACCCCGCACACCAGTCAGGCGAGGGAGCGACGGCCCACAAATGTCCATGTCCACCAGACCCACAGACAAACCGCGTGCTCCGAGGGCGAACGCCAACTCCTTCGTCATGGTACTCTTGCCGACGCCACCTTTTCCACTAACGACAAGAACCTTGTGCTTCACCCCGCTGAGACGCTCGCGTATCAGCAGAATATCAGGATCTGGGCCCTTGGGCGCGGACGCACAAATGGCTGCATTGGGGCACCCCTGGCATGAGGGAGCAATGCCCGCCTGAGAACTCTCCGGCCCTACACATTCGACGTTCGCGTTCGTTATGCTCGCCATGTCTCACTCCCTTCACTACAGTAGTGCCACAAATAAGGGAGGCGCGGGCAGGGAGGGAGCACTGTCAACGTACGTGGAAATGGAGATTGGAACAGTCGCGGGAATACACAAAGCTGTACACCACAGGTGTCTTTACAAAATCAGAAAAGAATATAATCAATTAATATATATATATATATATATATATATATATAGGTGTGTGTGTGTGTGGATAGTAGTGCGTGTGTTGAAAACAAAAGAAGAGAGTAGACAACTGTTGTACTCTCTGCACAAACACACACACATATATATATATTGGTTCAAAAATTCAGAAGACGAGAAAAGAAGAGGTTCGAGCTTCCAAGTTGGAGAAAAAACAGAGTGCGGCCCCTTGCATATCTTCCCTTCTCCCCACCACCCTACCTACTAACACAGAAACAAATCTACGGGAACCTCGATGAGGAAAAGAAGTGCACACCCAAACCCTCACCACCTACACCCTGTCGTACGTGTTCCCGGATGAGATCTTTCAAACCTAGAAAACAAATACGCTATCAAAACTCACACGCTTCCTCAACTACCGCACGGCTGTCACACGCGAAAGCGAAGACAGAGGCACTGGGTCAAGGGATAGAAATCTACGACGCCCACGCATAAACGTAAGCCATGCACCCCCTCTAACTTTTTTTTGTTTTGTTATTTTTTCCCCTTTTTTTCTTCGTGCGGTTCACAAGTGCACCTCTTTGGCTGCACTTCACCATGAAGTCTACCCATGTACACACCCAACCCCTACAGGGTGTATCAAAGCCATCGAAGTATGGACTAGGGTATGCCTACATATATATTTTTTTTTTTCATCGTTCACCGCTGAATTTTGATATGTGACACGAAGGTACTCTCCCCCGCTTCCCATCCAGACCCCATCCCTCGCCTCATATATCCACACACGCACACACAAACACATACCCTCCCCAGAGGAAGGGGGGGATAACTCATCAACAACTCGGGAGGAGGAGGGCGAGGAAGAGGAGGGAGGGAGAAGAGAAGTGTTGTGAGTAATATATCGATACAAAAAAAAACAAGCAGCAGAAAAATAGACACAAGCAAAAGGGATAGCCATAGCACCACCCACTGGGTGAGTGAGGGGCTGTTACCGCTCCACTCTACGTAGGTGGATCGTGCGCAAAGACGGCCTGTCAACGGGAGTCGAGAGGGAGAATGAGTTCCGGCTTTCCGCCAGCCATGCGCGCATGCTGGCCGAGACAAGAGATTAGGATGTCGCGGAGGAGACCACCGAAGCCGCCACGCGAATCTCTGTCATTATTCGCTCAACCAATTTCCCGTCTGCACTTGTCCCCTCTCCGAAAGTGGTGTAGTCTGTATCATCATTCAAAACGTAGGTGAGATCGTCAGGCATGGACCGCACCACCACTGCTCCATCGTTTAGCAGTTTCTTTAGGTGGTGAAATACATTGGTACCAGCAGCCGTCCTCAGTGAAGGGGGCGTGGTAGTGTAGATGGTATCGACCAGCCCGCGAATGTTAAGCCCCGAAGCGTTTCCCAAGCCAGTCGCATCTTGTGTGTACTCCCGCAGCACTTGGAGAATCTGCCTTTCGCGTTTGCTACGGTGCTCAATGATCTCTCCGATACGAGCGGTCCCGTCCTCCACGACAGGCCCGTGCGCCGGGTACAGTCGCACAGGCTTCATCCGTTTGAGCACGTGCAAAGAATTCATGTA
The DNA here is from genome assembly GCA_000333855.2 of Endotrypanum monterogeii. Lineage (NCBI taxonomy): Eukaryota > Euglenozoa > Kinetoplastea > Trypanosomatida > Trypanosomatidae > Endotrypanum > Endotrypanum monterogeii. Next base: position 192,028 of record CM007341.1, read on the forward strand.
ATCCTTGAAGTTGCTGAACACAGACGTCCCGGTGCCGAGAACAGTGTCGCTGGTGAACAGCGCTCGCTCTTCCTCCAAAAAGGCACACAAGTGATCGTCCGTGTGGCCGGGTGTGTGAATCAGTTGCACCGTGGCGCCCTCCACCTTCACGAACTCGGGCGGGACCTGGCACAACGCATCCACACCGGTGTGGACGTACTGCGACGGCTGCTTCAGCAGCTGCACCTGTGGAAAGAGACGACGCACGGTCTCCACCCCGCCGATATGGTCCCCATGCCAGTGAGTGAGCAGCAGGGTTGATATGCGAACTGATCTGCCGAGTCGGCTTGACTCCTCGGCGACTGCACTCTGCAGAAGGCTGCCATATGCATCCACACCCTCCCCGGAGTCGATCAGCAGTCGATCCTCCCCGGTGCCGAGAAGATACGTGTTACTGCCCTGAAGTGTCATGACACCTGGGTTGAGCCCCATTATGCGCAAGACACGGTTCGACAGCTTCGCGATGGCCGGCATGGTGACTTCAGCGAGAGGTTCCGTGTACATCACTGATCAGAGAAGGGTGGAAACATACGAGGACTTACAGGAGGAGGCGAAGGAAGGCAAGAGCAATAAATATATATAAGATTCGGGAATAGAGAGGGTACGGTTCCCAGAACCTTTTTTGCGGTCACTGTACACAAAAGAAGAAGTCAGGTAGTGATGAGTTTGGCGATAGAGAAAAGAGAAAGCGAGACAGAACACGTTCCCCACGCACTAGAGTCGTCGTCGGTGTGCCTGGGAAACAGCTTTTCACAGCAATAGACGTCTGAGAAGAGGAGGTGGAGAGGAGAACAGAAGCACAAAAGTAGACGATGGCCAGCACTGAAGGAAAGGGAGAGTGGGAAAAGAAGGAGACAAGACAATGCGCAACGTTCGTGTTGAACGGGGTACTCCCTCCAGGGGGAAGCAACGTGGAAATATGTTGCTGCTCTGCGGTATATGTTTTTTTTTTTTTGTAGACATCCCACTCAAACATTTGAAAAAAAAAGAGAGTGAAAATGAAGGTGATCATCGCCCTCAACGAAGGAAAATGTGCTACTCTCGTGTGGCATATAGCGGAACCAGTGCACGACTGGGAAGAGACATGGGAGGTGAGATGCGTCTCGAGGTCCCGGGCATACTTGTAGGCGGGGAGGAAAAGAGATGAGCGAGCCGGTTTGAGAATCCCCCCTCAAAAGATCATGGACCTCTACAAATGCCGCCGCTGCCGCCCCGCCCTGCCTCTCTCTCTGGCACCCCATTCCTTGGGCCCAGTTTGACAACGACTGTGATTAGAAAACAAAAATGTGATTCTCTATAATCCCATTGTGTCTAAAAAATTAGCCCCTCTTGATCCCAATACCTGTACCCTAACCTTGCGGTGTGTGTGTGTGTGTGTGTGTGTGTGTGTGTGTGTGTGTGTGTGTGTGTGTATGTTTGGTGAAAGGGGATATTCCACGGGAGTCGATATCCATAGTTCGATAGACTACCTCATCCATCCATCCATCCATTCCCGCCGGAAGTCAGTCAATCACGCGCGTTATGTGAACTTGATGTCGTTGATGTTGCGAGTACGAGCCCTAGTGCGTTGTCGTCTTGTTTCCTTCCCCGTCTATGATCCCTTAGGGTCTCCAATGTCTGTCCTCTTCTTCCCCTGGCCCTCCTGTTTAGTCCCTGACGCTGCCGCAGCCGCGGTGGTAGCCGTCCGAAGTTGGGGATGAACTTCAATGTGCGGCACGTGGCGGTCGATTTGCTCAATCATTGTCTGGTAAGCGCGTTGGCAGTGAAGCCCAGGTAACACGTGGTTGCTGCGGTCCTGTGCAACAGCCAGCAAGGGCGAGTCCTGAAATAGCCACCCGGTCAGCGGCATCTCCGCAACAGGAAGAACCGTGCTTGGCGGCAGCGGGTGACCGGTCAAGATGCTCGTCTCATACGCCCAGAGCTTGGCGACGTTGCGGATCGTGTAGCCTCCGCCGCCAAGTGCCAGCATCGGGATACCAAGGTTACGCACCGCCTGCACGCACTGGCCATGCCCAAAAGAAGACAGGTTCAGCAAGCCAAGGCGATCACCAGCGAGCGAGTCGGCGCCGCACTGAAGTACGATCGCATCGGGTGAGAAGCGGCGCACAATGGAGTGCAGCGCGTGTTCAAATATGCCTATGTAATAAAAGTCAGTGATGCCGTCCCATACAGCCAGATTCATGCTGTAGAAGCGCCCACGGCCGTAGCCGACGTCTCGCGGGTGCCCTGTGCCAGGGAAGAAACTCTCCCCAAACTTGTGCAGTGAGAGGGTAAAGACGCGATCGCTTTGGTAGAAGGCCTCATCCACCCCGTCGCCGTGGTGCATATCGATGTCGATATAAAGAACCCTGTCGTGGCATTTCAAGAGTTCGAGAATACCGAGCACAATGTCGTTCACATAACAGAAACCAGAGCACTCACCGCATTTCGAGTGGTGCATACCACCACCCCAGTGTATCGCCACATCCACGTGGCCGCTGTTGAGCAACACCGCCCCCATCAGGGTTCCACTGGCTGTGGCGATGGAGTGCTCCATAAGCCCCTCGGCCGGAGGACAGTCTCCAGAGAAAAACGCCTTTGACGCCTCCGCACTCCACAACCAGCTCCGGCAGCTGTGCAAACCGAGGTTTGCCAGGTAGGTGTCGGTATGATATGCCATCAACTCCTCAACCTTCACCAGAGGCGGAACGACAGTGCGGCAGTGCGCATCGATCTTGAGGCGGCGCACAATTTCCATTGCAGCAAGCACGCGGTAGGGCTTCATCGCGTGTTGGGGAACGAAGGCGGATATGTTCATATCGGAGGCATAGCCAGAGGTGTCGATCAACGCTACACGCCGGCGACCTTCGGCATTCGTAAGCGAAGCCTCGGCGTCATCACACTGAAAGGAATGCATGGCGATGTCTCCCATCCGCCCTCACCCCACCCTCCACTAGCTTTCTCTACGCCCTTTCTACACACCTCCCCCTTCGTAACTCTACTTCACAAAGAAATTTTCTCCGTGAAAACGCGGTCCTCCCTAAATTGATGGAGAAAAGAAAGAAAAGCAGAGCTACACACTGTGGGGGAGGGGGCAAGGGAGGGACAGGTCCCTGGTCTCCTGGTTCTGCAGCACGCTGCAGAGTGTGAGCTTCAGTGCAAACAAACAGGCGCACCAGTTCAGAAAAAGTTTGAAGGGAGGAAAGTACATGGATAACAACAGCAACGGCGCATATACAACACAGAGGGAATCACCGGTCACGGAAGCGCCAAAGAATTTTGTGCCTCTCTCGCATGACCACACTGAGAGGCCGCTCCGACATCTCCAACCTGTGTCCCTCAGTGCACCCTGCACAGAGAGAGAGCATTACGTTGATGCGATACTAGGTAACGTTGGGAAGGAAGGAATAATAATATGTAAACATATAACTTCACACTTCCATTGAAAGCCAAGACAAGAGCGTTTGTAAGGTGCAAGGAGTATCCAGTATTGACAGTTCCCTCGATCCCCTTCTCTACACTCGTGGCCCTCACTCCGTCGTGTGAATGAGGTGTGCATCCAAATAATAGTAATCCAAAGGATGCTGGGTCTCTTTCTCCTTTTTTTTCCCCCCCCTCACTTTTTTCTTTTTTTTTCTTCGTCTTCGGAAACCTTGTGAAGATCATTTCGATAAAATAAAAACGGTGCGATGTGCCACCGTACGAGAGCAGCGTCATCAAAGCAGACACGATCGAGACAGACAGACAGACAGAGACAGAGAGAGAGAAAGCAGAGTCCCCTATCCACAGAACACGAATGAACGATCTGCACAAGTGTGTGAGTGAAAATGCGTCAAGTACAATGTGTAGAAAATTGTACGGGAGAGGGAAATGTCTAACGAACATATACACACCCACACAAATATGTTGGTGTGTCGTTTTTTTCTCGCCCACGACTCTCCTCCTCTCCTCAACTCTCACACTAGATCTTCTCTTCATCGCCCGCCTCTCTCTAGTGCTTGCCAATATCCCATACATATCCCATGCTACGGAACACAACACGGCCCTCCCGTACGACCAGCAGCTCCTGCACCTGCCGCTGAAAAAACGAAGACAACCACCGCCCGAGAATAGGTATAGTTGCCATGCGATCCCTGTCCAAGACATGCACATAGCCCGTACGGAAAAATGTACGGGAAGTCAACGGCTGCAGCCCAGAGGTCCATGTGATGCGCAAGTGTTCCCGCTCTTGTGCCTGTAAAGCTACGGCCGCAGGTAGCCCACGCACCACACCCCAGAAACTCGCGAAGTGGGCGCGCGGTGACATTAAGCTGAGCATCTCTTTCCTTTCTTTATCATCCTCAGCCATCACGAACTGCTCTGCAACCTCTCGATTCCGGCGAAGCCACCCATCAGAGTCGTCCACGAAGTACTTCAGTTTTCGGCCATTGTAGGACATGATTAAGGGGGGGAACAGGTGGAAAAAAAAAGACGCGACGACTGCACAGCACCCGCCTTACGTGAGCAATATCTCCTGAGTGTGTGAGTAGAGAAGTAATTACTGAACGTATTTGAGGGGGGGTGTTCGCCGCCAAAGACGCCCAAAAACGGTTGCCGAGCAGCGGCAGAATGATGCCACCGGCCAGCACGAAGGTTTAAAGCGTGGGACTGAGGGAAGGGAAGCGGAATGGACAGAATAGTATTGAAGTGTAAAGGACTGATTATGCTATTCATGTGCGTGTGTGTGTGTGTGTGTACGTGTGTACGTGTTTACACCGAATCCATGGTCCGTGAGCGTGCCGATACTAGGTGTTCTCAGTCGCAAAAGAGAAAGGATATGCGATAGAAATACAAGGTGGTGGTATCTATCAGTGACGGCTGTCGGTGTGCATGTGTTATACGCAGTTGAGTACAAGTCCCTCAAATACGAGGTTGCCTACTAAGGATAAGCATCACTCACGCTCGAGAGATGTGATCTTGAGCGTGCACATACCGGAATTGGAAAAGGCTACACATCAAGCAGTTCGATAGCAACGAACTCTCCTGACTGTACAATATGCACAGTTTTTTTTTTTTGTCGTGCATCCAATCCCCTACTTCTTCTTCACTTCCCTCCCATCCATTGCTGTGTGTATGCGTGTGTGTATGTGTGTATGTTTCGGTTTCACGTGTTCCAGACGAAGTCAGCATAAAAAATGAGCAACGATGCACAAATGCACCACGACTGTACTCGAAGAAAATCGTCGAGATAGACGCGCTCTCAACACCACCACACAAGCATAGAAGTTCCCTCTATTCTTCAATCCCACAGAAAGACAATAATAATAAACGTGCGCACCAACAATTGATAAAAACACCAGGGAGCCTAAACATCCACGGCCACTACCACCACAATAACCTCGTCCTCCTCCTCAGTGCATCATGCAGCCCATCACCACATCGATGAAAAAAAAACGCATGGGTACATAAAGAGAAAAGAAAACAAACGGAAACGCGGCCTCTCTCACCCACGCACACACACAAACACAGAAAGAGAAAAAAAAAAAGAGAGGGAAAAAAGAATACATCAGCGGGAAAAAGAAATGACTGACTATGTGACGCCCTTATTCAACAACACACTCAAAAGAGTACTTGCACTCTTCTCCCAGCGATGTTAAGTGAAAAGCAAAAAAAAAAAGTGGCACGGCTCATAGTCGGACGGCAACCGAGAGGAGCCGAGGCGGACGGGACGGAGAAGAGAAAGGGGGAAAAGAGAAGTTTGAAGCAAACAACAGATACAATTCGATCACATCAATGAAATTTCAAAAATGAGCACATACAGAAAGAAAGACATGAATCGGAAACACACGAGGGATCGATAAAGTACCCCACACACACACACACACACTCTCTCTCTCCCCCATTCCATTCCCTTCCCTTCCTCCCACAAACACAAACACATCCACAACACAGATACTAACACACCATGAAAGAAGAAAAAAGAGAACGCGCACACCAACTCAACTGAAGAAACGCCAACAGAAGAAGAAAACTGAGAAGGGGAAGCAAACAGCTGAGAGTTCTGACACATGAGTTTAGTTACTAGGAGAAGCACGCACTGGTTGAGAGTGCGGAAGTCCGCAAAGAAATGTGCTGAAGATGACGAGTCCCCGAAATACACCGGACGTAACTCCGGGACAGTGGCAGCACACACACACACACACACACAAATACATATATATGTATTGTACACATTCATTAGATTCTCCCAGTTGATGTCTTGATTTTTTCAAGCGATTCTACCTCTCGACCCACATCATCTCAAGTAGCGGATGGGGCAGATGGGAATACACCACAGATCTACGAGGTTATATGTGGGTTTGTGGGTATGCATGGGGGAGGAGGTGAAAAAAAAGAGGGAAGAGGAAGGGTGGTTGGGGGCAGTATTGCCGGTTCCCTTTCAACGATGAGTCCCACACCCACACACACACACACACACACACACATACACACACACACCTCACTTGACACAGAAAAGCCATTTACCCCTTCCCAATGTAAACACGAAGCAGCCGCAAGCAGAAACAGGGCCCCCAGATATACAAGTAACAGCTAAAAAGGAAACGACGGCGCCGATATATAAAAAAAAAAAAAAGGGAAAGGGAGAGCCGCAGGTGGGGGGGGGGGAGGTCGGTAAATTCGTGAGCCATTTTCCCTGTGCTCTTCTTCTACCGATTTTTTTTCGGTCGGGCTGCAGATGTCATTAAACAAGCCACTAAAAAAAAAAAAAAAACAAGTGATGAGAAAACAGATTGGACAGAGGCAAACCTGAACATAGACAGACACGCACAACAGCAGACGCCGAGAAAGAAAAGCACGCCAAATCCGTTAGTGCTTCATGGTAGGATAGGGTTGGCAGCAGAATAAAAACTAAGCTATTCTTCTTGATGAAATAACTGGTGGAGGCTGACGTCGCACTGTTGACGTGTTTTTGGTGGCCGCACCGTTACCAGTACCACTCGTGCCATTGCTTTCGGAGCTTGTAAAAGAACTGTTCAGGAATCCAGAGCCGGGATCTCGGTACCTCTGTGCCTTTGGAGAGTTGGTGCGCGAAGACGACTTGTCCGGTGTGCCTGGTGCATTCTTCCCAGCACTTGATGACCGCTTCGGGGTGGAGTAAACCGGCGACAATCCGCGACGTCGACTTCCAGTTCGTGAGCCTGTCGCATGGTCGACGCTCTGGCGCGACGGGGAGTGGCTCGAAGACCACGAGACACGATAGGTGGTCTCCGTGGCGGTGCGAGGGCCGACAGAGGAGCGGGACGGTGCTATTCCGCGATAGCTGGCGACCGACGGCCGCCCTACCACGTCTCGGGTGGGCTTATTGGTCGATAAAGGACTGCTTGTTCGGGAAGTGTTTCGCAGAGCAGTGGGACTGCTGACCGTGAGAGAAGTACCGCCCCACGCAGACCCTGGAATGGAGGTGGAGCCCACCGACGTAGTGTTGAGGGGGCGACTGGAAGGCGACGACACAATTCGGGTGTGGCTACTTTTAAGGGTGGCTTTCTTATCCGTCGGCGCCGGCAGTGGAGACCCGTTGCGATACTTGTGGCTAGATCCAAGTGCAGCAAAAGGTGAGCGCAACTGAGCCGGCGGTGCCAATCGAGCGTAGTCGATGGTGCGACACGACGCCAGAGACAATTTCTGCTGCGGCGAGAGTGCAGGAGCATCTTCCCCGCCCCAGCCCTTGGCAGATTTGTCTCCGAGCTGAGAGGAATAGCTGTGCGTGCGGGAAGCCGACGCTGCTGTTCGGAGTCCCGAGGACCGCTCTACGGATTTCGGAGGCGCCGATGTACTCGTTTCTGTCGTGCCATTGTGAACCACTGGAAGAGCCTGGCGGCCTTTGGGGCACGTACGCGGATCCGACTCCGACTTGCGTACACAGGGAGACGTGCTACGGCTCAGAATGCTAGGTGAACGACGACCAGTGCGCAAACTCGAGTGACCGCGCGATCCTACAAAACCTTGTGTATCCGCTGAGGCGAAATCTGCGGAGAAAGACGTGGCATTGTTCACCACAGGGCACGTCGACTGGGAATCCGTATCCGTCCCCTTCTTGGTGTCTACAAAAGTAATACGCGCTTTCATGGACTTACCGTTGATGGGGTGACCGACGTCCACCTTCTCGATACATTGACGATACAGCGTATTAGATATCTGCTCCTTGTACAGCAGTCCATTGAGGAGGGTGTTCCGCAGCATCCACTGGTCGTTGTCAAGGTCAAAGTGGCTGTCATCTACGTCTGGGGAAAAGATGTCATGGTTCACATCGTGGCGCTTCGCAAACTGTCGCAACTGCCTCTGGAAGTGGGGCTTGATGTCGGCATCGGGATGCGCCATCCTCATGTACAGGAGTGCACTCTCGAGCTTCCACCCATACTTCACAATCATATATGCCGCAATAAGGGCAGGACTGCGTGAGTTACCGTAAACACTGTGCACCAACACACACTCGCCTACCGCAAGAGCTTCATCGATGAACTGAACCGCTCGGTTAATATTTTCATCAGCGGCATCAAAAAGAATGGTGGTGCACACCGAGCCAGCAGCGTCTTTCCATGGGAAGGAGAGGTAGCTGAACCCTGGATCGCCGAGGAAGTAGTCGCCGACCTCGGCGCCGGCGCAATTAATAATGTGAGTGATCTTATTCATGATCAAGAGCGTCTTGTCAGCTGCAGCCCCGGCGTTGCCGACAAATATGCCGTCCTTGATCCGCACCGCAACCAACTCCTCCATCTTACCTTTTTTCGTTGATGTTGTTATCGCTTCAGTATGTTGCTGAGATCAATGCACCAATAGAATGCCCCGAAAGTGGCCTCTAACACGCTTTCGTTGCTTTTCACTTGTCCGCGGTGCCGCACACACCTCAAATATAAAAGGGGGAGGGAAACGAGAAGAGAAGGTGCACTTGTATGACAAGTACAGCAACAATACCCACAGCCTGGGCAAGTACCATTCTTCAAGAGTGATACCGCGGGCTTCTCCTCCTCCAACACACAAGGAGGAACAAATAAAGAACACAATTGATTGATCACAATTATACTACGCCTGTACAGAATCTGACAGTTCAAGCCTGGGTTTCCTTGTCCTATGCCTCTTCCTTTGGGTATATATGTGTGTGTTAGGGAGGGAGGGGGAGAAGGCGGGGGAGGGGGCTTATTGGGAGTGCCCTAATGTGTAAGTTCACGTCTGTGTGTCTGTGTATGCTTTCTCTTCTCGACAACTGAAATTGTGACAAAAATAGAGAATGGGTAGACACGAGGAAAGGGGGAGCGAAGAGAGGGCACGGAGGCGATGGGTGGGAAGAGCAATCAATCCTATATACGCGCGGGGGGAATAAAAAGGATGCTGCAGAGAAGCTCTCCGGGAAACACCCCTGAAATGAAACTACGTCACTGTGGTTGCATCGCAAATAATAATAATAATACATCTTGGAAGAGTTTAGTAGCTGATGAAGCATCTCCGTTGGGACGGGTGGTGTAGACAGGAGCTTGATGTCAATCCAACGACTTGCTTCACGACAGTTGCCCAACTAATACGCATTCGACGTGTGTGTGAAGGTTGGCCCGCCTCGCAAGATCTATTCTATTTTTTTTTCCCGTATCCTCCCTCATCACAAGTGATGTGCTGGCGCCTTCGGCATCCTTTCCGATCGTTATATGTTGTGTATTTTGCTTAACACTATTTTCTTTGATTTCTTTAATGAACTAAGTTCCACACGAGACCCTTTGGCATACTCGATTTTGTGGGGGGAGAGGGCGGGCGGGGGAGGAGGTCCCGTCTCGCTCCCTCTCTCTCTTATTGATTCAAATCGAGTAATAATACCTAGGAGTTGATTTCTCTTGCTCCCTCCCTCTCTCCCTCTCTGCCTCCCTCGTGCACGTGCACACAGCTTTGTTTTGGCTGTTTGATTGTTTTTCAACTTAGCTCTAAACACACCTCCATTCTCCCCCCCCCCCTACCACACACACAGTGACACCACACCTGGGCGTGTTTCCTGCTGCAGCAGTGCAAAAAAAAAAAAGTAAAGAGGGGGAGCTGAGAACATTTTTGATGGAAAACAAAGCGCTAAGCATCGCTTTGGTTCCCCGTTGCGTCCGCGTTTCCCCTTTTTTTCCTCTCTCAAGTGCGATGAAGGCTGCCCCATCATTTCTCCGAGTGCTCTGCAATCACTAGTGTCTGTCCCCACCCCACACAGCTTTCCCCATCTGAAGAAAACGACCAGATAAATGAAGAAGGACAAGCAAGCAGACGATGAAGTAGATGTGAAAATTATTTGGGGGAAGGGAAGGGGGGGAGAGAAACGCGTGCGTGCAAAACAAAAAAAAGAGCAACATTGGAAAGAAAAAAAAAAAGGCCTGGAGAAGAGAGAAAAACGAGAGAAAAGGCGGAGAGAGGGGAGAGGGGAGAAGGGAGGGTGAAGAAAAAGTGGAAAGGGGAGACGCCAAATTCTTTAAGGAGAACAAAATATATATTTATATAATAATAATACGTCAGTCTCCTCATCGGTATCGCTTTTTTTTTTTTTACTACCCCGCCTCTCTTCACTCTCACTCAAGGCGGACGTGTAAGTACATACACACACACACAGGGACAATTCGTAGCGTCAACCCCTCCCTACTTCTTGGAGGCCTTCTTGCCCTTCGGATCCTTTTCATTATTACGTTGAGGCTTCTTGGGCCCCCGCCTTTCGCCGTCTTCGTCTTCGCCTTCATCTTCGTCATCCACCACCACCACAGGCTTCTTCTTCGGGTCTTCCACATCTGTCATGTAGAAATAGTTGCCCAGGGACTTCTGATCGCGGTCCTTGACAGAGTCCAGTTTGTTGACGCGAGGTCGGAAGTTCGTGGGGTCTCGACGGAAGGTGATGTCGAGGGATTTAAGGAACTTGTTCATTCCCTCGAGGAGGCCGCACGGTGATCGTGCTGTGCAGTTCAGGGCAGGTGTACCTTCGTACACGATAACCTTGTCCGCCAGGTATGTAGCCATGATAAAGTCGTGCTCTACCACAAACGCTGTGCGCTTGTTGTGCAGGATGAAGCGCTTGATTACACGAGAGGCAATGATACGCTGATCAGAATCCAGGTAGGCACTGGGCTCATCAATGAGGTAAATGTTCGCTGGCGTGCCCAGCGCGATGCACAGACCAACACGCTGGAGCTGACCTCCAGAAAGATTCTGAACTTCCTGATCCAGAAGCTCCTCAACTGTGAGTGGCTTCAGCACATCAGTCTGGAATTGCGGATGAGAATACATGTCGTAGATCTTCGTCTGGAGGAGGTCACGCACCGTGCCCTGGAACTTTGGCGCAATCTTCTGGGGTTTGTAGCTGATGGAAAGTTGTGGCACCTCGACGTTGTTATCCGGCTTCACGTGACCGGCCAGCATGCGAATGAAAGTGGTCTTTCCACAACCGTTCTCGCCCAGAAGCACCACTATCTCAGAGTCCGAGAAAGAACCGGGGTCTACGGACAAACTGAAGGACCCGAGATTCTTGGTCATGGCCGGGTACTCGTTCATAGCGCGGCGTTTGGAGAAGCCCTCTTCGATGTCCTCTGCGATATGGAATTTGAGGCTCTCGTCACGGAACCGCAGGTTCTCCGTAGGCACGAAACCGTCCAGGAAGATGTTGATACCCTCACGCACACCATACGGCATTGTCACCACACCGTAGATACCAGGGACGCCGTACAGGACACAGACGAAATCAGACATATAGTCCACCACCGATAGGTCGTGCTCAACGACTATAACGTAGTTGGTCTCTGTCAGCATGGAGCGGATGACCCGGGCGGCGGTGAGACGCTGGCGCACATCAAGGTAGCTAGAGGGCTCATCGAACATGTAAACCTGCGCGTTTTGCACGCAGAGAGCAGCGATTGTGAAACGCTGCAGCTCACCACCCGACAGCTTCTCCAGGGTACGATCCGCTACGTTCTTCAGATCAAGAATGCTCATGAAGTGATCCTTCATATCACGCTCGTCTGCCTTGGTAAGAAGGACATCTACCACGCCATTGTTGGTCTTCGGAACCTTGTCCACGTACTGCGGCTTTAGAAGAACGCGCATCTTTTCGTCTAGTAGGTGCTGGAAGTACGCCTGGTGCTCAGAACCTCGGAAGTGCTTGAGAATCTCCTCCCATCCAGGCTCGTTCTTGTATTGTCCAAGGTTCGGCCTGATGCGACCCTTCAAAATAGAGAGAGCAGTCGATTTGCCCGTACCATTGGCACCAACAAGGCCAAGGACTTGCCCAGGACGAGGTAGGGGGAGACGATGCAGTTTGAAGCTGTTGGGGCCGTAGCGGTGCACAGTATCCTTCTCGAGGTTAGAGGGAAGGTTGATGATATTAATCGCACCGTAGGGGCACTTCTTGACGCACAGTGCGCAGCCGATGCAAAGTTCCTCGGAAATTTTAGAGATGGCACTTTGGCGACTTACCTCGATGCACAGCTTTCCCTGGAGCACAACCGGGCAACACTTATAGCATTCCAGGCTGCATTTTGTCGGCTTACAACGATTCGCATTGACCACTGCAATACGGGTAAGCCGCGACTGCTCCTCGACCTGCTTTCTTGGTGGCATCAGTGTGAACTGAACACTTTCTTCTTTGCATGTTTGAGTGACAGAGAGGAGGGAAAAGAAGAGATAGGAGAGAACCGAACAGCATAGTTTTCATTCTACACAATAAGGTAGAACAACTGTGCGATCAGATGAAGAGAACATAAAAAGATGTGAGCGTCTACCAACCTATTTAACAACCGGACGCTAGCAGCAGACTTCTCAGGAAGAGAGAAGAGATGACGTCAATTTCTGAATTTTAAAATACTTGTTCACTTCCACAAGCGAAGCCTACAAAGATGATATAAATACATATATATATATATATATAAAGCAGCGCGACAGTAGTCCCCACTCGCTCTCGTTTGTCTGTTTCATCAATCCAGTAGCGGAACATAATGCACATACATACAACAAGAGCAGGTCCTTTACCGTGGGAGAGGGAAACCGATATTTTTGTTCTCTACAGCACCCACTCCGTCACGCAAAATCAGTCGAGCCTCCTCCGGTATGAAGCCTAGCGGCTCTGAAGACGCTCCTCGGCGCCACTCAACTACCCACTGGAAAATAGTCTTGGCCACCAGACCCCGCAGGCAGTCCCTAACCGAAGCCCTCACAAAACCTGCCCGCGCCTTGGGCGTAATCACTGAGGCATCCTGGGCTCCTCCACCCAGACACAGCCAAGTGAATGTAAAATCTGATTGAGCCACGCAAACACTTTGCATCAGTGAAGTATTGCAAGAGCCTTCGCGGTCATAAATGGCTTCAATATGGTACTTTCCTCAGAACAGGAGCGCTTACATCGGTTGTGACTTATGACTTGGATGTTTCCATTCGGACTCAGACAACCCTGTCGCCATCAGAAACATCTCAAGATTGGCAAGGCAAAGAAATTGCGTTACTTAGAGAAGGGGCAAGTATTGGGTAGAGTTCCCACGCCGGGGATGTCCCTCGTCATCAGGCATAGAGAACCAGTTGCAATAAAAAAAAAAAACGAATGATAACCCAGAGACATCGTAACCCTCACCTACATTGGAGACCTGGTCCCATTGATGAAAAAAAAACAGATTTTTCCCCGTCCGAGTAATCGTTCAAAATAAGAAACATTTTTTCACGTTTAGGAAGACATTTGGTGTATCCTGTGTCATAGCAGACCCCTTAGAACAACTCGGAATCGACGAGTGTACCAACCAAGTTGCCTACAAAGGCTTTATAGTGCACCCGACCCTTTCTCAAGTGGCCAAACTGCTCCAACCTGGTGCGAAGAGACTCCTCCTCTTGAGACGAGAGCCGACTTCCTTTCTCTGTTAATAGAGAAAAAAAAACATTCGCATCCACCATGCCGGTATCATCAGGATCGAACGGAGCAAAGGCAGCGCATAGGTCCGCGACGCTAATGTTTTCTTCGGCTTCCTCTTTTGTAGAATTTCGAATTCCAGAAAACTTCACCAAGAAAACGAAAAACTGAGCAAATGTCAGATAGTCTTCTCCTCCTGACTCTAGGTCCTCCATTATGGCGTCGAAGCTGTGATGTTCCTGATCACTGAACAAACTTTCAATCAACGCTTTGACTTCTGAGATACTCAAATAACCGTGGCCGCCTGCGTCCAGAATAAATAATGCCTCTCTCAGTTCCGCAACCGTTTCATGTGATATCCTGGGCATATATGTGGCTATGGCCCTGCTACCCCTTTGGGGGCTTGTGCCCTCCATGACTGATGATGCTGCGTGGGGGAGACGAAACTATCTACAACGAAAATGGAAATTTCAAAGAGTCTGATGGAAGCTGGTGGAGTACATTCAGCGCAGAGAATCTGCTTGAGGTCACTGGTGGAATCGATTCAGGCTAGAGTTGTTGCTACGACACACGTCTACGTGTAAGCAACAGGGGTGCAAAAACTGCACACTGAACCAACAACGGCATAGGCCTCTGAGTGCCAAAGGTAGGAATTAATTCACCTGCTTCTAAGATAATGCGAGCAAAAAGAAAGGCTACTACGTTACAAACAAGGACATATTCGTCTAATCCACATCCTACTTCGCCCCACCGAAAGGAGTTGAGCTGTGTTCCTCGCCGCTCTTTGCATCTAAAGCGCTGCTAAGATCCGAGTATGGAACTCGAGACTCCCCAACCCCAGAAGAAGAAGAATATATCGATCGAGATGGATATTCAGAAGTATTCAAGTTAGATGAACTAATGCCACGAATGCCCTGAAATAGGAGCCCAGTACTCTGTAGCTGTTCAACAAAGTCGTCTACTCGCTGGAGAGGGTCTTCACCTATCCGGGTCATCGACTGCTGAAGTGTGCGTGCTACTTTGGCCAGTTGTACACCGTCGCTGCTGAGGAGAGAAGAAACAAGTGCGTGCATCACGTAATCGGCACCGTACTTTCTCCCAGAGCAAAACTCAGGCCTGCGCGACCTCACCCACTCGAAAAAGTCTACGAAAGGGTTGATATGGCGCACTGCCTCGAAGTCTTTCCTCATTTGTTCCTGCTCACTAGGTTGGAACTGCACGGCAAATAAGAGATGCTTAGCCTGAAGCTCTATACTCGCAGTCCAAAGGGGCAACTCTAACCCATTTACACCACGCGTGATTTGACGGAAGAGAATCTTAGAGGAAAAATACACCAGCAGGCAACCAGTCAACAGCATCAGCCAGTCCACGCTCCGTCGTTTTTCGAAAGGGATGCTGCTGAATCCTGAATGCCCTTGTACTCCGGCGTGTTTGGCAGCCTGACGAGCAGCACTTGCATTTATACCCATGATAGAGAAGTGCCCATATTCATGATTGGTTATTTCGGGGAACTGTACTCCACGGTATTTCTCCTGCACCTTTCGGCGGAGCTCCTCCTCTCTAGCACGCTCCTCAGCACTGTGCTCAAGACGCAGGGCCGGAGTCGAGGAAAAGAAACGCTCGTCTACCCAGAAGGGTAGTAATACACGGTGCACGCTGCGCCGGAGCATGTAAATTCTGAGTGCGGTTGAAATCACAAGTCGTCCTTTGCCACTCTATACTGAAAAGAGAGTTGAGAAAGAGAGAAGTGAAAGTGATGGGTAAAGGGCCCTCTTCTGAATGAGGGAGAGCTACGGGTCGAGAGAAACGGACTACTTCGCAGCAAGTGATCTCAAGAAACGATAATGCGATGAAAACCCGTGTCTTAGATTGTATGCGCAATTCGGAGAATCTGATTTCACTTCATCAGCTAGCCATCAGCTGCTCTTGCCAAAAGGAATGCATTCAAAACGATCGCTCTGACCGTTCGGATAGCATTTCCTTTCGATCACCTCTTTCGTATCTCATGCTATTTGAGGCACTTTTTCGGGGAATACAACTTCCTATGAGCAGTGCAATAGTTGCTGCAAGCACCAAACTGGCAATTGGGTGCAGCAGATCCGAGTCTCTGATGAACTGAAAGTCCATTTGACTGCCGACACATAGAGTCGTTTTTGCGCTAGGATAAACAAGTGAAAAAAGGGAGGTACTAGGAGAAGTTGTGGTGCGAAAAGTAAAAAGTTGGAAGATGTATTGAAAGGGAAGTGACGACTGAAAAATGCTCGTATGGGAAAATGTTCTTCACTTTACCCACTCGAGGCGTCAACTCCACTCCGCTGGGTGGATGCGCTTCATGTCACAACCTGAAGCGACACCCAGACTTCGCATGTGAATAAAACGTCAGCACCGCACCGATTTCTACCTCCCAAGCTAATTGGTCGCATCGCTGTGCTTGCCCATTTTATCGCTTTCATTGCTCGATGGGCCCGCTTGTGATGTCCAGATTCCCGGAGCCCCACATGCTGCAGCAGCGGCGCATTGCCCATCAACTGATGGAGTTGTCTGGATCTGCTGGTCAAAGCTGAGTTACGAGGATCAGCTACATGCTCTGAAACAGCCTCACATGGTCTCACAACTCGACACCCACTCTCTAAAGTCACCGGAAAAATACAATTTTCGAGCGCCACCCTCTCCACGAAACACACTAACACAGAAACCGAATATAGTCCCCACTGGCAAAAACACCACGTGACCTGCGAACGACTGCTCTGCAAAATCACCCCAGCACATTCTTAGTAGATGAAACAGAATTTCTGCATTACAGGAAATCCACGCCAAGAGCAAGTAAGCAGAAATCCATAGCCTTCGGTTAATTGTAACAGAAGTCACTAATTCTTTGATAGCTTTCCCCCCCCCCTTGCCGCACAGGAAACCGTACCTGGCAAATTGCTCTCGAAGATCTTCCAGCCCCCCCCCCCGCGGCCGCACGCATTTTAGAAATACCTAGCAACACCAGACCCAACGCCAAACCCACCAGGAAACGCAAAAAAAAACGCCCCCAAAAAAAACAGCGTGGGGTCATATGCTGTGGCGTTTTTCGCGAGGGTGGCGTGGGGCGTTTCTAACCTCTTGGGCCAAATGCCTGCGAGCACGAGCCGGCAAGACGAATAGAACCACACACACACACACACACACCAATGAGGAACCCCTCACAGGAAACACCGCACACATACACGCGCAAGCCCTGACGGGGAACACCAGTTGAAACCAATCCCGCTCCCCAATGAAAATGCGATACACATCAACTATCCCCTAGACCTCGCAAAAAAACCAAATGGCACCCCACAAATGAAACCTTTATAGAAGCCCCGCGAGGCCGGAAGCCAGCGACAAAAAACATAAGGCTACGATCTTCCGTTCCCGCGTATGGTGGCAGAATGCCAAATCCGAGATGAGCAGCCACTTGCTGCGTCCACTTCCGGCCGCCAGAAAGGGGAACACGAGGGCGCCGGCGACAGACCCCACCCCCGCACCCATCCCCCCAAAACCGCCCCGACCCACAACAACAAGCATCCCAGCGAACCGCCACCCCCCCCCCAGCAAAAAAAAAAACGGGGCTTCTGCGAAAAAGTGCACATGAACGAGCACGCGTATTTTAATTTTGCTAGACCTCCGAGCTTCTCAAAATAAAGGCCAGACAAGAGAATCGCTGCCTGCCAACCCACCAAGCAGAACCACGATAATACAAACAACCCGCCCGAGCAAAAGATGTTTACGTATCTAATTTCTTTTTTTACACATCTTGTTTTAAAACTAGTGACCGGTTTCCTCACGGGAAACTGCCCAAGACAGCGAGGCCGCTAACAACAGCGAAACGCCAACTATTCCCAGAACCGGAAGTCGAAGCGGTCAAGTCCCCGATAGCACGCACACACACTTCCCCCCCCTCCCCCCCCAGACCGAACCGGGGAAATGTAAACAAATCAGTCCCTGCAGCTTTCTGCGCTGCTGACCCCGAGACGGGGACACTGCCCCACAACACACCAAGCCAAAAGACGGAAGCCCAAAACCCACGGAAAAACATCCCCGGCGCCCCCGAGACGAATTTGTTGTTAAAATGAGAGGCGTTGCCCTAATGGATGTTAGGGGGTTTTATTTGTACGTGTCTTCGTGGTGCAAGTGGGAATGATTTCTTCTCCAAATGCCAGTGGACACAGGAGGGGCAAAGACTCACCCACCTCCGATCCCCATACGAGCATCTTTTGCACGCGCAACAACGGGGTGTTTGCAGTTTCGTGGGGTAAAAATATATCCGGGATACGGGGCCGGATGCCGGAACCATGCCCCCGCCAACCCACGAAATGGAAACACCAGATGCCACTCCCGCACGTGAAAATGTACCCCGAAAAAAAAAGAGCAAGAAAGGCAGGGAAAGGAACATGACCAATACCACCTCTGAAACACTGAAAAAAAAAAAGATCAATGTTCGGGGTCGCTCGCGCCAAGTTTAACAACCCAATGCCAATCATGCGGGAAATTGGTCCCCACACAAAGTTTTACTTATGAGAACACGCCCGGGTAATGTGACCAATTCTAGATTTGTTCGACAAAAGGGACGCCTCTCTCTTAATAAGTCCCTTGGATACATTAGAGATTTTTGTGTAGCAGATGAATTGGGGCTATTTTACGAGGCGGCATGCAATATAGCCCTTGATGTTTTTTTTTAAAGTTTTTTTTGTTAGTTTTTGATACCGTTTTAACCTCCCAACTCAAATGGGAAAGAAGAAAAGCGAGATATATTTGCACAACCACAATGATTCCAAATTAGTGACAGTAATTTTGGGTACTACGTGAAAAAAAAAGATTTCACTCAGTTTCCTAGAAAACGCTGCAAAAAACAACTTTCTAACAAACTCATCATACTCAAGCGGCCGGGGGAAATATGCACAGGCCTTCGCTTGGCTGCCACAGAAAAAAAACATTTGCACGCAAGAGTTTTACTTGGCCAAGCAGCTTGGTTGTGATAGCATCGTATTCAAAGGTTCTCATGTACGATGTGCTTGCTTTTTATTTTGTTTATCAAAATTTTTGAACTTCAAAAAATAAGACAATGCGCCGGGTTTTCATCCGGAATGTGACTCCCCCCCCCCCCCGGGTGGGGCAGGGAGAGCCCCACCCAATCACCCATAACGCGCTGGCCGGAAAATCGGCGTTTCAGCCAACCTGGTGCCAAAAAACACCGCAACCGCCAAGATGTGAAGTCGGGTAGTACTTGAGAAAGCAAGATAATTTAGTGGTACCCGGAAACGCCGAGCAGAAGCCCCAGTCACTGCCTTTTCTTTTTCGCCCAATTTGGATACGAAAGCGTTTTAAGGGATTTGGATAAGGGAAATATCCACAACATTATCTCAGATGACACTTTTCACGAATTCTCGTGTAGTGGCTTCCGATTGGTGAGTTCTGCAAGGCTGATGGTAACCACGCGTCTCATTACTTTGTGTGGTTACTGTGAAGCTTCTGTGTTGCCCAAGAAAAAACACATCTTGCAAAAGTGATATGTGAAGAAAAAGCATGACTCGGTGCGAAGTTGGGGAGCCATCATCACGTTATTTCTTTCACTTTTCACTTTTGCTGCTCGGTTTGCGTCGCAGGCAAGTTGGTAGGAACCGGGGAAAAGGATTCCGATACAAACAAAAAATTATGATAGAAATATTCCAAATGGCGTCAGACAGATCAAGGTTGAAAATCA
Organism: Endotrypanum monterogeii; assembly: GCA_000333855.2. Lineage (NCBI taxonomy): Eukaryota > Euglenozoa > Kinetoplastea > Trypanosomatida > Trypanosomatidae > Endotrypanum > Endotrypanum monterogeii. The sequence goes on from CM007341.1 coordinate 211,647, forward strand.
TGTGGGACATAAATCTTTCATTAGAACGAGTCTTGGAAGTGTCGCGGGGCTTTTTGGGGCTAGAAAAAGATGTCCCCCGGGTGGGGGCTTTCAGGGGCAAAGAAAGGGTGTGGGGCGACTTCGTGACATTTCACTGATTCAGAAATTTTGAGTTTTTCTTCTCAATACAGTTTGATAAATGTCCTCTATTTGATTCTGTTTTTGATTGCGAATTGTGATATCGCTTTGCAGCGGTTCGTCTGTTTTTTTTTTTTTTTGCGGGCTGTTTGCGGAATGGCTTGGCTAAACAAAAGGCAGGGAAAACTGTCTTCATGGTACGCTGACGGAAAAATATCTCCCTGCTTGACAGAACCGCTCTTTTTCTTTCCGAATGTATGTGCTGTTCAAAGAAGGGATTTGTGTCGAATGCGGATCCTATGATAAAGGCGCTTATTTCAAGAAACCACCTTAAACGTCAAGCGGAAACAAGAGTATTTCTATAGAGTATGTAAAGGAATTTGGTGTGAATAAAATACGTTGAATGCAAAACTAGGAATTAGGTTGCAGAATATTCTTGGCACAGAATATTCTCAGTGGGGAACCATGCGGTAGTGGTGGTGGGGTTGGTGGCGCTGTTCCTCGCCGGCCAGCAAGTGGCTTTTCTTTTTGTTGGGTGGCTGTTTGGGGTCGGGGTCGGCGGGGCGATTTCCCCGGTCCTTCTAAAGCCTATCCGCAATATTAATAATCATCCTTAGTGGGCAAGGGTCTGCGTTGGGGAGATCGTTTTGATGATATTCCCTGCAACATTTGTGAAATTGTATTGGCATCAGCTTTTTTGTTTGAGTCGAAAACTCTAAAGACCACTTCCCAGGTGATCTGTTCATCTCATAAAATGAATTTGGTGGGAAGCAAACCATGGGCAATATGGCGTTTGGCTGGAAAGGGGTAGGCACAGTTTTTTCGCCAAGTCTTGTTTTTGCTCCCTTTCAGCGTGGGGGGGGGGTGCCGGAAGTTTTTTTTTGGGACATCACGGCGCGGCTGTGGCGCATTCCGGTTTTACGTGTTGTGGGCTCGTTCGGATGGTTCGCGTCTGTGTGTATGGGGCGGGGGGCATGGGCGCCTGAAGCTTTAAAGGTGTACAGAAAAAGGGGTGCGGGGGGGGGATAGGAGAAAAGCAGTCACCTTGCTGCGCACATTTATGGGTAGTTTCTCTATCACCTATGTGTGTACTCTTGGTGTCGCGGGGCTTTACAGAAACTGTGTTTGAAGTGCATGCCTGTGAGCGCGTCGCAAAGGTTCACAGAAAGTGGTCTCAATGTTCGCCAACACATTAGTGAACAAGATATAAAGCGCTTTAGTGCGTAAAGGGTTCCCTTGCAACATGTAGAACTATTGTTGGGCAAGTCTCGCTGTGGATTTGACGTGAGCAGCTATTTAAAGCCATTTGTTTCATATTTCATTTTAATGACTTTTACTTTACTCGTCTCAGATCCCCAGTGAACGTGCCCGTGTGCAGAAAGCAAAAGTTGTTAGGATTTGTGTTGGGAGCGCAACGTTTGTTGCTAAGAATCGTGACCTTAACACTCACCATAGTTTTGATTGTTTCTTCGTAAATATGTTCAATTACAAAACTGCTCCAAAAGTAAGGTAGTACGTACATTTGCACACAATGAATCTTCGTAGTCTGCTTCTCTTCCAATGGATAAGAAATATGTAGCGCCTATGAAGGGAGTTATTGGACTGTGTCGTCTTGCAAGTGAGTGCAACGTAGGGCGTTATATGTATCATCCCGGTAAGTTAATCAGTCAACTGTCCATTTTTCGATTCTGTTATGTTTCGCCTCTTACAGCACTTGAATGGTTTACATCACACGAGATTAACCTATTCTTGATGCAGGCTACTTACCTAAAAAGGGTCACCGAACATTTTTCAACCGATGTGAGTGACGATTTCGACATTGCAGTGGAGGTTCAGATTGCACGTCAGGCCGCAGATGTGCGCCGTATCGTCCCCTTGTCAAAGCAGGGAGTCGCACACTTATCCCAGTATTGGCCTCCAGTTAAAAACGCTAATGATCTTGATACACTGGCCAACAGGCTGAAAAAGGGTGAAGAATTTGGTTTCTCGACGCTATTTGATCCTTCTTTGATCGACGCGTGCTGCCAGCGTGGCATTTTTCCTTTGTCCATAGGAATTGGTAATGGTATTTTCATATTTGCGCCAAAGCTGCACGTTGGGAGAGCGATTTGTGCGCTTGTTGACGATGCAGCACAGCGCGATACTATCGGCGGGTTTTCATTCGGTGAAGGCGATGATGGCATATTCGACAGAGAATGCTTAGGCGTTTCGCGAAAGCTAATAAAAGCGCCCAACGAAAGCACTCGTGCCCCATCTTTCGACATTTTCGTGAACCGTGACGAGGATGTCGCTGACGTTCTTACTCTAATTAGACGGCAGCATGGCGAGAACTGGCTTTGCGCACCATTACGTATGTGTTTTTTGCACATGTTTTTTAATCCAACAAAGTACTCAACCAAAATTATCATCACCGCTATTCGACGTCGAAAATACAATGACGTATTTGCTTCGGAGAATCGGGCTATGATTCAAGAAGGAGAACTTGCTGCAGGTGAAATCGGATACTTGGTCGGAGACATTTACGCCTCTGCAACCGGTGGATACTGTATAAATGGGGGTGGGGCTCTGCAATTGAGTTTAACTGGCATGCTCATGAGGATCGCCGGTTGTCGTGTGTGGGATTTGGGTATGATGATGAACTACAAGCAATGCATGCGATGTATTTCACTCCCTCGCCCAAAATGGCAAAGCATGGTTTCAGTGCGCCGTTTAAACTCCAGCCAGCACATTTTCAACTACTTGCAAGATTTGAAAAAAGGCCGCTCAGTGAGTGACTTTTTCAAAAGCAATTTACCGCCTGCTGTTGCCGATCCGAATAGCAAGTCTCAGCTGAAGAAACGGTTGAAAAAGGAAGCTGCCATTCAGCGAAAGCTAGATAGGCGAAAGAAAAAGTGAGGGATATGTTTGTTAAACTGTATATCTATCAACAAAAGCAATTATCGTTTTATTTTATTGTTCCTGGCCTCAGTTATTCCACCCTTTTCTTGCTGTATATACAACAACAGAAAAAAAACCTCGTTAGAGATGTGAACTCGGCAGCTCACGCTTCCTTTAGTACACATTGATCATTTTTCCCGTGATGCTGGTGTGTTCTTTGATCGTCTATAAAGTGAAAAAATCGTATCATTGCTGGTAAAGTATTATCGGTAAAATATATGTTTTTTTTTCCACAATCGTATCCTCCTTCTTTATTTTTCTCTTCTCTGTTCAACTGTTTTACATCTTGATCTCCAAAAAAAAAACGCAAATGCTTTTTTTGCTATCTCATCACATATTCGTACGATAAAGGTGACAATCATGTCCGCACCTACTCCTCGTTCCGGCATCATTGCCGGTTTCAACAAGGGTCACGTGACGACTCGCCGCCCGCGGCAGCCGTCGCCTAACGACCGATTGGCTGTGCCCCACAAGCGCCTGCGCGCTGTGAAGGCGATCATCGCTGATTTAGTAGGCCTGTCTCCTTTGGAGAAGCGCGTACAGGAGTTCCTGCGTGTCGGCAAGGAAAAGCGTGCCCTGAAGTACTGCAAAAAGCGTCTTGGTAACTTCACTGCCGCCAAGAAAAAGCGCGCGAAGATGGAGGAGGCGCTCCGCCATGCGACGAAGAAGCATCACTAAAATGTCGGCAGTTGTCATCACTTTTTTGTTTTATTTTCTCAAAAATACCTGATAAAGCACAAAAAAAAAGTATTAAAAAAATATATTATCAAGAACAATGTTCTGAATAAGTGAAAAACAAAACCGCTGCGGCCTGTACAGCTGCATGTGCAATGTCACCGTTTTTTTTGTCTTCAAGCATGCCCGCAGTATTACTTGATCCACTATTATTCTTCTGTCCTCATCCATGTTTTTTTGAGGTGTTGTTTTGTTTTTTCGAATCACATTAAGCCAGGTTTTATTTCGCATCTCTCTCCATCTCAAAAAAAAAAATGGACAAGAGGCTAGGAGAGCGGACCATTATCGATCGTGATTCACTCACCGAGTCACAGAAATGGTCATATATTACGGACAATACCTTAAAAATGATGAGCTTCGGATTCCTTTGCGGTGGTGCCGTTTCGATGGTCGTCTTTCGCTCGGTCGCATCTCGCGCAGCCGTGTCTGCGTTTTGCACGGGGTGTGGTATTGGTAAGTCCTATGTCGACACCAAATACGTTTTAGGTCACGATGTCGCAGCAGAAACGGTCTGGTCTGCACAAGTAGTCCCATCGAAGAGTAGTACGTGAAGCTTTTCTGTACCCCTGCACAAATAATCTTTTTGATTCTACCCACTTTTCGACATGGTACACGAAATGATAAATAAATGGAGAAAACGAAAGATCACTGACCTATCCTAATTTCATCCCCGCTACGGAGACACATCGTTTGTGCGCCGGGGCGGTATCACGTATGCCTTGGATGCTGTTTTCGACGCCACTTGCCTTATTTTTCCTGTTACACTTATCACCGCTTCCTTTCCCTACCTCACTGATTTCCTCATCGTGCTCATCACAGAATCAGGTATTCTTCACATTTTATTTTTTCACTTCGACAGGTCTTTCATAAACGCGAAAATGATGCGCCGTGCCCTTGCCCAGCCAGTCGCCCGCCGTGCGGCTGCCGTGTCCAGCGCGCTCGTGGTGGCCCCTCGTCAGGCCTCCACAGTCGCAATTTCAGTCCAGGGCTTGCACTACGTCGGCACCGGTCTCGCCGCTATTGCGCTTGCCGGTGTCGGCATGGGTATTGGTACCATCTTCGGCTCCCTCCTCATCGCTTGCGCCCGCCAGCCCAACCTGACCAAGATGCTCTTCAACTACGCCATTCTCGGTTTCGCGCTGACGGAGGCCATCGGCCTTTTCGCCTTGATGCTGGCCTTCCTCATGCTCTTCTCGTAGAGTGCCCACGAAGCGTACCGATGGATGTGACTACCGTATCGTATCTGCGAACTTTTAGGAGCTTCTGTTTCGTGTTTTCTGTCGTAACACCTTTCTTTGGTGGGTAAAATACATTTTGTAGAAAATTTTAGTTAGTGGACCGCAAAAAAAAAAAAGAAAAATACTTAATGAATAATGGATGACCGTATCGATAAGCGTGTTGTAGCCTTTTCCTCACTTAAATAATGTGTGCATCGAACTCGTCTGAGGAGTGGACAGATCAGTTGACGCTGCAAAATGGGTTACGTCGTATGACACGGTGTGGATCAGTCTACAACGAGCCGAGGTTTAGACGGCTCAAAAGACTCCTCTTCACCGTGGTGCCTTTTGTAGTGAGGGTTTGTTTTGATCACTGTCGAAAAAAGAAGGCAGGCACTTGGAAATGTCTCACTCGAGGTGAAGGGGGCATTATCTTGTTTGAAATCTGAAATCTAATCGCTATTTTTCCCTCTTTTCTGTATTTGTTCGCACCTCAGAATTTCAGGCTTCTCTTGGAAATGCAGCACATTGCTTTTTCGAATGATGGCAAACTCGCACTGGGCTCTTGCTTTACAAGCTGCCACGGAGATAGCGTCCCTGCAGTCATCAAGCTCTTGAAAAAAAATGGCGCCAGCGACAGGGTGGAGCCAGTTTGTGCCGCTTTTTCTTCCTTTGACGTGACGCACTCGGCACGCGTCAAGACCAAAAGTCGCTATAGCGCGGGTGGTCATGTTGCCCTCGCTTTCAATGATTCCGACTCCTTCTTCGCGGCTGCTGTTGTGCGCTGTGACACGTGGGCTGTACAGTGGGCAGTAGAGAAGACTGGATGCCTTGCTGACGCTTCCGTAACGCAGTTGTCGACGTTGTGCGCCAACACAGTGTGTGGTGTAGCGGTGACGTCTAGTAGTGAATCCTCATCTGCCCCGGCGCCGTGTCTTTTCGTTGCCTCGAGCTTTGAAGTCCCCATCTCCAGTCGAAAAGAAAACAAGGAGCTGAGACAGTTCTTGGCCCCACCTCGGGCCATTGAGACAGGGCTAGAGGGGGAAGGAATCGCGTCCCTTTGCGCGATCGACAGGAACACTATTCTTTTTGTCACAGAGAAAGGCTCTCTAGGGCTAGTGCGGCTGGATGTTAGGGCGCTGAGGGCAGAGCTGAGTTCATCAGCTGCTTTTTATACGGTAGAACGGATTCACTGCAAGTCCACAATGGCAACTGCCCGTGCTCGTATCGTGGCCTATAACGATAGGGAGCACGTTTATGCAGCCGTTTACGCAGCGTCTCAGAAAGCAGTGGAACTTATCCAGTTGCATAAGACCTCGGCCGACGCAACCTCTCGCACCGGTGAGACAGCGGTGAAAGTTCTGAAAGTGCACACTCGCATCCCTGTCCACGACTTACGTTTCGTCGGGCCATTTCATCTTGCGGTGAGCTGCGCACGTGCAAAGGAGAACATACAATTTATCAGTCTCATTCCTGGAGTCGATGCGCTGGAAACGATGGTATTCGACCCTCTCACCTCAGCACACGTTCCCATCGCCACATTCTACAGCGAGTCAACGGAGGAGCTCGTCGTGATCTCTTCGTCCCTGGAGACCGCAGCATTTGCGGCACTCGCGAATGATCAGAAAGCAGCATCATTGGTCAAAACAACCCTACCGTTTTCGGCTGGCCCCTTTTCTCAAAACACCCTGAACAAAGCTATCTGGGGACGCGTCTCAAATCCCTTCCGTCATCATGGACCAAAATCGAGACAGTATGCAGAGGAGGAGGAGGACCACGCTAAGGAGGAGGACTTGCAGGTGCTGCAAGGTGCTGGTGCCCCGTCTACCGGTCGATGGACTCCTATGACGCTGTGCTACGCGCTGGCGACTCTCCGGCCAACCTCGTCAGCAATACAGGTTGTGGTGTTCGCCGTGGAGACGGCACCGTTCCTGCACACGCGACTGATTAAACAGTGGCATAATGCCACTATTGGACTCAAAGCAATTCTGGGAGTGGGTACCACAAGCCTCACTGGCGTTCTTGCGCTTCCATGGAATCCGAGACATGTTCGCCGTGCCTTGCGCCTCTTCAGTCAAGAGGAGCTCTCCACGCTTTTTCATCGTGTCGCAACGACGATAGCGGACAGCGAGCGTGTGGACTCCCCGGTCTCCTACCCTGACGCCACCACAGCCGCTGTTGACGTCGCATTGCAGACGATAACACTGGCTCGGCAGATGGGTGCCGCGTTGAGCCCGGAGGACGTCAGAACTGTCGCCGTAATTCTGCGAGCAGCTCGCGAGGGCAGTCATGAGTTGCTGCGTTACTCCAGTCGCATGGAGTTGCTTATGGAGAGCCATTTGCAACAGAGGGCACTGGATCGCGTCCTAGAGCGCCGCATTTCTGCTGGTGACCAGGATGACGATGTGTCGCAGTCGTTGGGGGAGAATTTTTACGGTATCGCAACTGAGCTACAGACTGAGCGCACTCTTCACACACGCTACATGTCAAACACCTGGGCTCAGCATCTAGACAAGTGTAAGGCTCAGTACAAGCAGGAGGCTTCCAGTGCCTTGCGGCTGCTCGCAGCAGCTCACAACAAAAGCGAAAAATCCATGGAGTGTCTTCTTAGCGACTGGCGGCAGATCGGTTGTACACCGCATCAAGACCCGCTCTTGAACCAATACGAGAAGGCACTAGTGTAGTGGTATCAGGGGGGGGGGCCGGCGGCCACACAGGATTTTTGTTCCTCCCTGAGGTCCAGGAAATTGTAGTCGCTTGTAGCGTTAGTGAAGTGCAGACAGACCATGTGAATAATGGTCTTGATTGCCACATTACACTCTCACGAGTAACATGGTGAACGGACAACGGGAAAAAGGGACGGGAAATCGAGATAAAAGTAAGTTTGTAACCCACGCACGTGCCTCCGATGAGGCACGTCGTATCTTTGTTAAGGTTCAGCCAAACGAGTAAGCGAAACATCGAAGAGATGACAACTGTGATAGGCATGGAGGAGGGAGACACTAGCTCGCAATCCGAGAGGCATTCACTAGGACGTTTTCTCTATTGAGAGACGGGTGTTGTTCCCCAGTGCGGCATTGTTGCCTGCGCGTCACATTGAGATGCAAGCCCCAAGCGACCCTTCAGGGGGAAGTGAGGAGCACTTTTCGTGTTGTCTTCATTTTTGTTTCCATCGCGAATTTCTCCTTCCTTCCCGTGCACGCACCTATATACGCAATCTATGTTCTTATCAAAGCTACTTTGCACGCATTGTCACCACACTTTCCTTCTCCTCTGACCCAGTTTTCTTTCACTACCTTTTATTTCCCTACGCTTCGTGCGAAATTCTGCTGCGAAAGCAGCACCAGTGTACACAAACAAAAAAAAACCGGGAGCACACACACACACACGCACACACACACACACACACATACATACATACAGCCGCTTCACTTCTCAGCCGTGTGTGGTGATATTTCAATTGCTCTCTATTTTCGATATTGCTTTCATCCGTGGCCAGCCGTCCCTCTTCCCTCTCCTGGAGGTATCTCAGTTTGTGTTTCTTATTCTTGCCTGCCTCACCTTTCTTTGGCCTTTCGTAGGATTTCAGATACTTCCCTTCGCCAGGGCGACTTCCCCCCTTTTCCCCTCTGTATCTCGTTTCGCTGCAGTTGGGCAGGTCGCGAGACTGTCTCTCTTTTTTCTCTCTCCTCTCCATCGTCCCTTCGAACAATCGTTGCACCGTGTTTCTAGGAGTTTGCACTTTTTGGTCTTCAACCCCGATCTGTCACTCGTCTGACCTTGCGGCTGAGAAGTCGAAGGTGCGGTTTTTCAAAAAATACGCACACGTACACACACACACACACACCGTAGGAAATCATGTCGGATAACGAGTGGAAGGGCGCCAGCTTCAAGCAGGATGAGGACCATTCTGCCGCGACGGCGAAGCTGCTGGAGCGTGTGAACGCGACGACGATACCTGTTCTTCTTCGCAGCAGCAATGCGAAGCTGAGCGAGATCATCGCCGAGCTATTAGCCTTGGAAAAAGTGGCGCGACTCGGTGGTGACGCTGCCTCCACGAAGCTGCTAGCGGTGGAGGTGCTGCGCATCTACCGCACGCAGAACGAGCTCGACCTAATGCTTGAAACACTGGATATGCTGATGAAGAAGCGTGGTCAGACGAAGCAGGTTCAGAGTGCGATGATCGCGGAGTGCGCTGCTGTCCTTACGGTTGGCTCCTTGGCTAGGGAGAAACAAGTAGAGGTTCTGGAGCGCCTGGCGTATGTGACGGAAAGCAAGATTCATGTTGAACTTGAGCACGCACGTTTTACGATTGAGCTTGCGTCTCTGCACGAGGCGGCTGGGCGTAAGCGCTCGGCATGCGATATGTTGCGAACACTGCATATCGAAACTATTACCAACATGCCACGCCTGGAGAAGTTGGAGGCACTGAATCAACAGATCCGTCTCTGTCTGGAGCTGCAGGATTACGACCACATTCCTCTTGTGTCGCGAAAGATCAATCATCGTGGTCTTGGGCGAGATGAGGCGGAGCAACAGAAGCTGAAATACTTTGAACTTATGCGCTCATACTACGCTCACAAAGAGTCGTTTTTCAACGTTGGGCGATGCTGGTACGAGACATATAACACACTGAAAAGTACCGATGATAAGCTGTCCGCCTTGAGCAACATGGTGGTTCACTACCTCATCTCCGAGAATGCCACCGCGAAAGAAATCGAGGACATGGCAGAGTGCACGGCGTTCTCGCCCGCCACAAAGCTGCATGACCGCGTGGGGGCCCTTTCGGCCATTAGCGAGAAGCTGAAGCTCGACCTGGAAGATCTCCCACAGCTGTATGCGCTTCTGCAGCGCTTCAACAGTATTGAGTTGATCCAGGAAAGGGTTTCGTCAGAGGTGGAGGTGCTCTGTCAGACCCACCCAGAGCTGGCTCCGTTTCCGGCGCGTCGAGAATTGCTTCGCAATCGCTGCAGCGAGCACGACATTATGGTGATCGCCCGTTTTTACACTCGTATTCCACTCAGGCGTCTTGCAGAGTTGGTGCATTTGTCTCCAGAGCACACGGAGTTATTCATTATGACAATGGTCACGAACAAGACGTTGTACGCGAAGATGGACCGCGTCGATGGCCTGGTTGTGTTCGAGGCTCGAAAGAATACAACCGAAGTCGTGTCGTCGTGGAACGAGGCTGTAGAACGAAGCGTGGCACTGCTCGACAAAGCATCGCACCTCATCACAAAAGAGCGGATGCTGCAGAACCTTGCTGCGCAGAAGGTCCGCTAGGGAAAAGGTAGGTGTTGCCCCAGCAGCGGTCGATGTGTTTGTGTATTTATTTGTCGCCTTCAGCAGGTGTGCTCACGATGCCTTGCTCACTTTTTCTCCACTTTCAGGCTCCCCCTGTTGCCGATATTCTCAACAGTGAAATCTGCGTGTTCAGTTTAGCGCGTTTTAGCACTTCTGCCCTGTCTTGAAAGTGGAATGGTGCGCTTTTTTTTTTCTTCGAAAGTTGGAGCACGTCCACTTTTTTGTGCTTGGGTGGGGGCGGTGATTTGAGAGAGTTTGATCAGTTCTGGGCACCGCGTCTTTGTCCCTGTGTCTGTATGTGTGTCTCGCTTTCTCTTTTTTGAGACTTCCTACGCTGTCGAGATGTTGCGCAAAACTGTCTGCGCCTCTTTTTTTTTTTTTTACGATACGTGGTTGCTGTGCGTCTGCGTGAGCCTTTCTGTGCTCTCTGAAGTGGGACACCTGGCTGTCGGGGTTGATCGCATTCTGTGCTCTAGAGGAGAGCAAAAAAAAAAAGTCGAAAAAAACAACAGGAAGGGCCGAGAAATGTTCCTGAAACACACACACACACACACACACAAAGCGCGGTCCTCAGGGGTAAAGATGACAGCATTCATGATGTCTAGTCTCCAGATATTGTAGAGCTTACTGTGAATCTTCAGCATTGGATGCGGGACTCCTGCGCTTTTTGTCAGCAAGGAATGCACACCATTGTTGTTTGCTTCTGAAGAAAGAGAAAAAAACTAAACTTTCGTGTCTTACAGATCAGTGAGGACGCAACACGCATGTGGGTGAGAGAAAGCAGGGGAAGGGGTCTGCGCCTCTGCTAGAGGAGAGTGACGGTATGCAACCCATATTCAATGAAAAGTGATTAGATGATATATGTATACAGTGTTTTACCTCTTTTTTTCTTTGCCTGCACTCCTCCTAATCTTTTCGGTCTTGTCACTGGCTCAAACATGCTTCTACCATTGCTTTTATCACACACATTTTATACGTTTCAATTACCCCCCCCTCACGCACACGCACACGCACACGCACACGCACACGCACACGCACACGCGCGCCTTTACACTCCTCACACAACTGGGTGAACATAAATTCACATGATGGGTTTAAAACGATGACCACTGATATCATTCGTTTGCTCCCCCTCCCCAAATTGGAATGGTCTTTGCTTCTACAAATACAGAATAGCCACATCGTCTATTGGCTTTTCTTTCTTTTTATTGCATCTCTCTTTCTCCTTGTCACCCTCGAAAACAACAACAAATCATTCTCCGCGTTAATCCTAGTTGTGGCACATCACTATTTCCATCGCGTGTCACTTGTTTTTTTCCATTCTTTGCATCGGCACCAACGTCTCCGGTCGGTTGTAGGCGTTGTGGCTCGACAACGTCGCCGCAGAGCTTCGTGGGCCACTGTTTTCCTCTCGGCTTCTCGTCTTTCACCTCAATAAAAGGAGGAGGCGTTCGAACGTGGTAAGGTGGCGGCTTCGACCACCAGCAGAGTTGCAAACAACATAAGTGCTCCGGTGGGGGTGAGAAGGAAAGTTAAATTAAGTATAGCTCATTAGCAAGGGGCAAGAACGGAAGCACTAAAAAGGCCGTTTTTTTTTCCATCTTGTGATCACTGGCTCTCAGCCACTTTTTCTCTGTTGTATCTCTGGCTTCCCCGACCTTGCCCCTGTCTCTCTCATTCACCACCTTTATTTGCGTCCACAAATACCCATTTTAAATTTTTCACACCTTTTCCTGTTTCCCATTTTCATTTCTTTCGTTTGGGACAGATCTTTTCACCCCACACTGGCACTGACGTCTTTGCTGAGCTTCGACGCTTTGTTCTTTTTTTTTTTTCTCCCTTCCGTGCTCACAACTCTTCGTTACCTCTTTTTTTTTTTTTCGCGCTTTCTTCGTGTGTCTTTTCCTAAGATTTTCACTAACTAATCGAGGCGAGGAAGGGAAGGAAAACAAAAAAAACATACAAAAATATCCGGCTGAAACAAAAAAAGGCAGGGGGGACAGAAGGTGAATTGAAAAAAGAAAAAAAAGGGTGTCCTACAGCAAACACACACACAATTCCAGAACACCAGGAGAAAAAAAAACAGGCCGGATTCGATTGTAGTGGTATCGAAAGGGGACGTGAAAAGAACCGAGCTGTAGGGTTGTCTTTTTTTCTCTATACGTAGACGAAAGCACATACATCGAAGTATCACTTCGCAGCTTCTTTTTTTTTTTTTGTGCCTTGTCTCTTCGACCTTTCCGCTAGTAACCACAGATCACTTATTTACTTTCCCTTTGTTTTTTTCCTTCCCCTACTGACTGGTCTTTTTTGCCACCCTTTTTTTTTTTCATACTTTCTGCGTGTCACCTTTTATCCAATATTCTTTTTCCTCCTTTTTTATTGTGAGTTGCTTTTGTTGGTGCTTCTTACTAGTACTTTATATATATATATCTCGCGTTTTTTTTTCTCCCCTCCCAACTCCGCTCTTCTCCGATATCATCTTTTCGATTTTCTCCTCCACGAGAGAAAAAAAATAACAAAGCACAACCCCGAGTCACCCTTGCTCGCACGCACGCGCGCACGCGCGCAGAAGAACTACGGTTGATCGGTTTATGTTTCATGTATTTTTTTTCTTCGCCTTCTTTGTTGCTAGTATTTTTGAGTTTCTTGTGCTGACCAAAAGCGGGCACACGCATAGACGTGCGCACCGGTACGTGGAAGGGCACAGTACTACTGACATACTAGACTTCTTGGTGGGTTCTCCTGATCAATACTTCAAGTGCCGCTGTCGATGTGAGCTGAGAGAACATCAACATCAACAACAACAAAAAGCAACGATACCAAGAACCAATAAGTAAAAAGAAAAAAAAGAATCCAGAAGAAACCGGTCCTTAACGTCACACACATCGAGTGCAAAATATTTATTTATTTGTTTTGGCACATCACCGTAGAGTGTTAAGAGGAAAAAAAAATACGCACTCACGCAGACTCTGTGTGCGGCTCCCCTTTCTTTATTGTGTTTCGACCATATTGAGTCTCTCTTGTCATCGGAGGAGTAGTGTGTGCGAATGAGCTATACAGCGCAGTTGCAAGAGCTGGCAGTTCCTGCAGTGCTTTCTTTAGCCTGTAAGGAGAAGACCGATGAGGTTCAGCACGCGTTTGGTGGGGATACGTGTAACGGGCTTACAGCAACCGAGGAGGGAAGTGGAGCACCTACTGCAGAGATGAGTGACGAAAAGCAGAGTTCGAGTGGCAGCTCGGATTCCAAGAAAGAAGAGGAGAAGTGGATCTGGGTCCTCGACCCGATGACCCGAAAGCTGCGGGTGCCGCTGCACCTCCTCGTTCCCACCCACGCCACTTCGACTCCTGGAACTGTGCCCTCGTTGTGCATCGCCTTCTTGGAGGGCCGATGTCGTCATGCTTGGTGCCGCCAGGCACACGTTGTGCCATCCGCCATTCCGCACCTGCGTTACGAAGCGCTTAGCTCGCCTACATGTTGCCATTACCACCAAGACCCGCAGGATATCTCGATGCTGACGAACCACTTCAGGTACGTGCTCATCACGGGCAACGGGGGCAGCAACGAGCAGATTCCAGCGGATCGTGTGGCGTGTACAGTTGGTCTGCGGCGCTATTTGGTCCACAACGTCCCCAAAAAGTCTGCGCGCGGGTCTAACAACGGGGCAGAGAAGCGGTCGGCGCCCGATGAGAGTGATGTCTTGGAGCTACCTGCGAAGTTCATCTGTCGTTTGCACTTGGCGCACCGCTGCCGGTACCTGGACGACTGCAACAATATCCATATTTGCCGCGAGTTCGAGGTTCGTCTGCAGCCGCCACCGCAGATTCTCAGCTCTCTCAACTCTGTGACTACCTCGACGCGCACGGTAAGCATCGGCGACACCTGCTACACCGTCACCCCGCTTGCTGTGGGGGACGTGAGCGACGAAGATTTCAACTTCATCGTGGAGACGAAAAAGAAGGCCAGTCACTGTAACGCCGCCATGCTTCCACCTGCAGCTTTCAAAAATCTCGCCCCGCCATTCGACGCAACGCTTGGTGACAGTAGTGGGCGCGGCAGCCCCATGTCCTACACCACCGCGGGTAGTGGCTTCCCGGCACTTCCAGAGTATTGGTGCGCGCTGCGCACACCGAGCAGCAGCACTGCTGTTACCCCGCTTAACGGACCGTCACTTGGTTTCCTTCATACAGAGTCCTCGTCGCAGATCCAACAAGGAGGCTTGAATTTTGGCGGCCATCTGCGTGTGTACGATGTGCGCACAAAGGCTCAATCTGACACAGCGACGCCTAGCTGTACCAATAGCCCAGCTGTGAACCCTAGTGTATTGGAGAAGAGTGGTGTAGGCAGCAAGCTCACACTACCGAAATACGCAGGTAACGCGTCCCCCACAGCCCTGGTGACTCGTTCCAACGGAATGAGCGCAAGCGGCTGTGCGAGTCTCGTAGCGAGTGAAGTAAACACTCCTTTGACCACCGGCCGGCACAGCATCATGTCTAGGCCAGTTGCTGTAACAGGCAGGAAGTAGAGAGTTTGATCGCTGAACTTGTCTCGGGTGTGCATCGCTGTTTCGTCTTCAGTTTATCTTTTTTTTTTTGGTTTTTTTTTCTTCTTTCGCTTCTCCGTCTTCTCGCTACCCTCTTCTGTGCATTTCTTAGGGTGGTAGAGAGACTTTTCTACGGTTTCCACCGCCACCGCCACCTCCACCGCCCTCCTTTTTTTTTTCCACTGTTCAAAGAGCGTTGATGGCGAGAGAGGGTGAGGGGGTGGTGTGTGGAAAACATGATGAGGCTGTCACACAGTCATATTATCTATTCTTCGTGCGTGGCGTTGTAGCTTTTTGTTTGGTTCACCGCCAATTCCCTCTCTCTCTCACTGCCTCCTCCCCTTCCTTTCCCTCCCCTCTTCTGTCCGTGACGCCGGTCTTAATTTTTTTTACACTCGCTTTTTTTTTTCATTGATTCGAAGTCTGCACGACTTTCCACACGTGGGTCAACTCTTAATATAACAAGGGCACGTTGGTCACCAGTCTCTTTTTCATTTACGTAGAGGACACAGTTCAGGAAAACGAGAACATGGTATTGCGTGCTCCTTGTGTAGCCTCGTGTATGCTCATATCCATTCATGCACGTATGCATCCGTGTTTTTTTTTTTTTGCATGTTTTTTTTTTTTTCGAGTATGGAAGAGGGGTGGACGGCACCGGAGGATGAGTGCCGTGAGGAGAGCCGCCCCGCCCCGCCCCCCTTTACCCATTTCCTATAGATCGTGTCTATTTTCACCCCTTCCCCCCCCCTTTGTCGCCTCTTTCTTCCTCTTCCTCCGAATCTGCGTTGTCGTAGTTCACCAAGCGCTCTGCTTTGCTCGATTTTTTTTCCTTTACATGTGTGAATTAACCTCCCTCCCCTGCTACCCTCTCTCTTCATTCCCCATTCTTTTCCTGGGCGCGTCATTACAGGATGTGGTGCTTTGTCATCCTAACTTTTTTTTTCCTCGCCTTTTTTTTTTTTGAATCGATAAGACAAAAACGCACAAAATAAAAATCGGTTAGCGCACACTTTATCACACACACACACACACAGAGAGACCTTTGGGCAGAAAGAAAATAAGAGGCGACGGGACTATATATAAAAAGATAGGGGTGAAAAGGATCAAAAACGATGTTTTTTTTTTTCAGTGAATGGGGAACAAAAAGGAGGGGGCAGAGAGCAGCAGCGACACAAAAGAAACTAATCAACGAGCCATTAAACGCGGAGGGTTGGAGAAAGCAACAGCTGCAGAAAAGTTCGAAGGTGATGGAAACGTCTAAGTAGAAGAGTGAAAGCGTCGAATTATGACAGCTTTATTTCTTCTTTTTTTTTTAAAAGTTTGTCACCTCTTCAATGAATTAAAGGCGAGTGTGGGTGGGATCCCCTCGGATGACATCATGGTCGTGTACTCACTGGGTGTGTGAGCCAAGAAGCGCCGTATATCCTCATCTAGTTTAGAAAAGCTTCTTGTGAGTGGGTCAAAACCCTGTTAGGTGCAGGGTCAGGGTGATTGATCGCCGCTGCTGTCAGAGGGTTAGGCCGTCGGTGGCGTCGCGCCGTGGGGACCCACGAGAATGGTTGTGTTTATACGATTCATATACATAGGGTGTAGTGGTGGCAATGATTTGAAGTTCTCTTGGATTTGAGGTACCCTCTTTGCGGAGGTGTGTGTGCCTCGAGTCAACCCCAGAAGTTCACCCTCTGTAGATTCGCGTAACCGAAGCGGCTGTGAAAAGGGTGGCCTGCAAGACCAATGGGTTCAGTTGGGGGTAAGCGCCCTATCGAGATGACGGAGTCAGCAGTACTGTAAATAGTGTGCCTAGCGCTGTTTAGCAGCACGCGTGGGTGGGGCAGCGCCTGGTGCATGCCAAGAAGGGTGTATGGCGTATTCGCTTGCATGTTCTATATGACACAGTATAAAAGGCAAATGGTAAAAACGCGTTATTCGCTTCTTAATTTCTCTTCCGGAGGAGCGTCACTTGTTTATGACGAACTTTCATTTTTTTTTTTGTCAACTTCTTCCCCCTTTTCTCGAACTCCCCTCCTTCCACGTCTGTTTCTGTCGTCGCTGCGCTCTCTTTTTTTCTTTCCAGTTTTTTCTGTTTTTTTCTCAGTTTTTTCTTTTTTCTCTGTATAACCTCTCTTTATTAGTTGCTTTCAAAGCCCTCCTCCCTCCTCTCCCCCCTCTCCCTGGCACTTCACCTACTATGCATCAGCTATAGTGAATTCGGTTTAAGTTTCCTTCCTTTTTTTTTTTCATATCCTCTTGGTGGAATTCGGTGATTGCTACGTGCGTGCAGAGGGGTGGATGGGTAGGTGGGGGAGCTGTGTATGCATGTATGGCTGCGTGTGTGCAGCATGTGTGACAGCCCCATGCTGTCGCCTTTTTCTTCTTTCGCAATTGCGTGTCTCCCTATCCTGGAACCCTCTCTTCTTCTCCCCGCCCTTGTGCACCCCACACAGGCACTGCCGTTGTTTCTATACCAGGGTGAAACAGGGCAAAAAAAAATATATTATATATCAAGGGGTTGGGAAGGGACATGGTTAGAGTTTGATAGTGGTGAGTTTTTCTCCGCTGAGGTTTTTTTTGATTTTTTTTCTTCATTGTTGTCAACTAATAATTGAAGAGGGAACTAGAGGGAGTTGTTCCGAGTCTCAAACAGGCTGTAGAATATTTGTCAGAGAGTGAGGGCTCTAAAGGGAGGATGCGAGTAAAGAACACCGAGTAACGCGCAAGCGAGAACGTAAGACAAGGCGTTTTCCCAGGGTTGAGCCGTAAGATAACTGTGGCATACCTCTTCCCTGTCTTTGTTACGTTCTTTTTTTTTCCTGCAATTCATGACAATGATTACACCGATTACTAAAGCTTGCGATTAATCTCCCTTTCTCTGTCTTTTTCCTTTTTCCCTTTCCAGATGTTTTCCTCTTTTTGTTGTTGTGTTACGATGTTTTTTTTTTTTTCCGACTCTGCCCGTCTTCGTGTGTTTGTGTGTCTGATCATGATTTTGTCTCTATGACTCTCTCCCTCTCTTTTTTTTTTTCTTTGCTCTTTCCATCCGTTTTTTCTCTGGTCCTTTTCGATTCACCGCGTCTTCAGAGGGATTTTATTGACTTTTTCTCCCCTTTGTTGATTGTTATTATTATTATTCTCTTTCTGTGATTTCGTGTCTATGGATCAGCACTCTTGGGTGTTTTTTTTTTCCTTCTGAAGCTCATATACATAGCCCCACACCCACACTCACACAACAGCAAAAACAAGCAAAAGATGAACAGGATCACACTCCCTCTCCCCTCTTCTTCATCGCCATCTTCCTTCCCTCCTCCCCCTCCTCCTCCAAAAAAAAAAAAAATGAGTATTTTGAAATATTCATACACACTCGGGGGCAAAAAAAAAAAGGGAACAATGATTGTGTATTCGCTCTTCGTTATCACAAAGACTGCGTCGGGATCTTCGAGATGTTTCTCTTTTTAGAAGTCGTTGAGTGTATATGACTGCTCACCCGACTCATCCCATTCCACGCTTGAATGTTCAAGTGGCCCAGACGAGATGGAGGTGGGGGGAATGGGGGGAGGGGAGGGTGTGTCGGGTGAGAGGTGCGTATGGTCTGCATAAATCGTTTTTCGGCTACGTCCGGAGACCCAATGCGCGGAAGACACCGTAATCCCTTTCGGTGTCGCAAATTAAGCATTTGGCTGAGCGGAGGATCTAAGCTGCAGAAGAAAAAAAGGGTAAGGGCGCATCGTGTGTACCTCCCCTCCACTCATGTTTTCTACTTCGATTGAGAGATGCCCAATGACGTCTCCTCCAGCTTTTTAAATTCTTGTCTACGTCGCGTTTCTCGCCAAGTGTGAATGTGCTACCTTTTCCCCCCTCTTCCCTCTTTTCTATTTCTTTACGGCGTTTTACTATTAAAAATACACACACACACACACACACACACACATAGTGAATTGTAACAACTGGCGACCTGGAACACAGATCACTCTCCGGATGGTTGAACGGAGTGCACCTTGACCCCCCCCCCTTTTTTTTTTTTTTTGTGCTGGGAAGGTACTGGTAACACTCCCCCATCCCTTCCTCAAACCCTTTATTCGAGCAGTGGGGAGAACGTAGACCGAATGGGAGGATAGAGGAAGGTTTGAGATAGCATAAAGCGCGACAAACGGGTTCCAAGGAGCGTGTGTGTAGGCGCGCCGGGTGAGGGAAGTAGTCACTCGCGCCATTTCTGTATTTGAGAGTCGAAGCATCTCCTCGTTTTCTGTTTGTCGAGTCACATCGTTTTTTTTTTTCACGTCCTACGGCGACGCGGCGACAAGGGGGAGGCTTTAACCTTCCACCCCACTCTCCTCCCTCACCACCCGTCACTGCCACCGTCTTCCCGAAACAGGTAGTCATGCATGGGGAAGAGCTACCCCGCCGGCAAGCTCTCCGACTTGTGCAGCCTTTTCATGTCGGTGACGATGTGGCGTTCAGGTCAGGGAATGCGACAGGCTGCTCTCCAGCGCCTATGGGCCAGCGGGGGTCGAAGCAGAGCTCGACTCAGCGAACCAGGGCTCGAGCTACTGCTCATGGCAATATCACGACGTCCCTCGACTCGTCAAAGGATTTGTCTTGTTTAACATCTTCGTCGGAGGTGCTGCTGTCTTTTCCAGCGCGCAGTGGGGGTGCAGGGGGTGTCATTCCTGCAGCTACCGTACCTTCCGTCCCCTCCTCGCGGGCTCATCATCCCTGTGATCGCGAGATACCACTCTCGTCCTCCTCTGTTCAGTCGGGGTCATCATCTGTGGATCGGCTCGCTGCGCTCTTTCAACAGTTTCAGATTTCTCAGGGGGGCTGCTCGCATGCGCCGGAAAGGCGCACGACTGAGAACTCCTTTGAGACGGTCGCTTCCACACCGGCCCCCCCAAAGGGATCTACTTTCTCCGTGAGCTTGGCTCATCCGACACGGAGGGGAAGCGCGAATGTCGGTAGTGGGGTAGCTAGCGAGGGGTTATCACAGGGCCCGCGTGTTAGTGCCATCTTGTCGACCCCGCCCCGGTCTCCGCAGCCTGCGTCTGAAGGTGACCAGTTTCAAATAATTCGACCTCGTGAGGATGTTGTCAAGCGTGCAGATGGCGGCTCGCCAACACGGTTAACTCCCACAGCGCATCGTAGTGCGAATGGCGAATCGGTTGAGAGGTCAGTATCTCCACCAGGCGCTGCGGCGCCGTCGCTGTCGTCACGCTCGCAGCCAGCCCGAGCGACAGTGGCGGCGCCACCTACCTTGTCTCGTGTAGGCATTCCCGCATTAATGGACATTGCTGTCCGTGTTTGGGCTGCGCTGGGATTTTTCGAAATGCGCCCGAAAGAGGGGGTACTGCCGAATGACGGGAGTGGGGTGGTGAATATGTCCTATAGCGTTACGGGACCATCGCGTCCCGAAGATGCCGAATCCTTTCTGTGTGGACTACAGGAGTACTTAAGCTTTTATCACGCAGAGTCGCCGGGTGCATCAGCAACAACGCTTGAGCAGTTCACGGTCCTCCTTCGCAACGGGCTCTGGCGCGTTCTCTTCAATGCTGTTTTTTATTGTCTCACTGCGCTTGATAGACGCCGGTATCACCGTGGTCCGATTTCCGGCAAGGCGACGGAGGCGTGTACTGGAGGCGCAGGGGCCGCATACGAGATGTTTCACTCATCGACAACGTCTGATGCATATGACGAGGAGGACAGTGAGGTCCCTGTGAGTCGAAGGGTTCCGGTGCGACTGGTGTGGAAGCACCCGAATGAATCCCACGAGGAGCTCATGGCGCGATGTGTGCGGGATACTGTGCCGCCTAGCAGTCCCTTGTGGTCTGTGTTGCCTTCCACCAGTCGCGATCGAGATAAAGACTCGGTTAGCATGGAGCGCAGCGATCATCGCGGTACTTGGTCGCTATCACCTCGACTCCAACTGGATAAGGCTTACGGCGGCCGCCTGCGCACCGCCTTGCCAATTGCTGAGTGGTACTTCGTGTTACACTCTCTGACCCAGATAGGGTATCAGCGAGATGCATTTTATTTACAAACACCATACCTCGCTTCGCCACCGGAACTCCTCCTTGCTCTGCTGTGGCTGACGCAGAGGTATAGGTTGCTGGCGGTTGTCGAGTATGTGGAGCTAAACCGCAGGTATCCTTTTTTGCTTCGGTATCACGTGAGTGACGCGTTTCTCTGTGGCTCCGCGTCGGCCGCTGGTGCACCGCAGTCCGTCTACGCCACCGCACGTGAACGACTGATTTATCAGCTGTCGTGTGCTTCTGCTTGGCCCCCTGTGAGCTTCGACGAGAACGCAACCATTGCTACGCGCTTTGCCCAATTGGAGCGTTGCCTAGGCAAGTCGACATCTTCTGGCGAATCTAGTGCTTTGGCGTCGCTGTCGGAAGCGACTGGTTTCTCCACGGCCACACTGTACGTCCGGCGCCTCATGGCGATCCGGCGGCTTCTCGGCCTCTCCTTCAATCGATTGCACCACGCTTTGCAACGACAGGCGGAGCAAGTCAGCCTTCTTGGCGTTGACACTCCGCTCGACGTACAGCTCTGCCGAAAAGAGCATCATGCACTCTACGAGGAAGTTATTGCGGGCCTCACCTACGTCCAGGCAACGTCGCAGCGGTTGCAGACAGCGACAGACCATCTCGCGAAAGCTGGATCGCTAGTGGCATTTCTTCTGCGATATGAAGAGTCGACGGTACCGGCAGAGGAGGTGCTTCTGGCACTAGAGGAGGACAGCGCGACGTGGCTGACCCGCGGCAAGCCAGCGGAGGGGGGCTCTAACGGTGCAGGGACCAACCTGTCGAATGAAGCACACGCTGCAACGGAGGCCCATAGGTGGCGCCGCGCGGTGCGGCGTGGCGCACTGCCCATCTCGCACTCTGCGTCAGAGGATTCCTCAGCATCGGCCACAATGTCGGCCGCGTCACTCGCGCAAGGTCTTTCCACGCTGCGAGGTACTCGTGTGAGGGCTACCCTCACAGAAATGTGGAGGCGGCTTCTGCGGCGCAGTCACGTCGCACCGCAGACGGTACAACCCGAGAGCCTGCGGTTTTTGTTGGATGCAGAGGCGCAGCAGATGCAGGAAACTCGTGTGCGGGAGAACATGAGGAATCGTTACTCATTGCAGGCGGCTTTGGCCGCCGAGTTGGCCGTGCTCGGGTACCAGAAGGAACAGCGGATCCTTCAATGTCGTCAGTCCGGCACTTCACTCCGTGGGGAAGATGACGGTGGATCAAAAGTCGCACATTCAAGGGTGAATACGCGCGGGGTAGAGGACAGCAAGAGTGGTGAGGTGGGTTCTGTGCACGTGACTTTGCCGCCACTGGATCTCGTCACCAGCGCTGGTATCGCTTTCGCTCAGCTGCGGTCTGAGGAGGCCGTGTACGGCTCAGTCACTCTGGGAAGTGCGGAGCTGCAACTGGCAGAGGTAGGTGAGCCAGCAGCGAACTCGACGACCTCGGCGCGCCTGGAATTGGAGCGGTTGCAGGTTGTGGAGAGGCATCTGGGTGCTCAGCTACGCCGGCCTGCGTCAACAGCTGCTCGTTCCGAGTACTGCAAGGAGCTCCTGCAAAGACTGCTCGACCAATACGGCCTTCGCATGGCCACGCCTCTCGCGCGGGGGCCCACCGGTCAGCTGTTGGCGAGTGTCAAGTGAGCTTTTATTCGGTGATGGAGGGTTATGCCTATATAAGCGCATATATCTTTTTCGGGCGTCGAATAATGACATTGCTTTCACCTGGTAAGTGAAAGGGGCCACGCAGCATCGCATGCGGAGTACACTCGAACAGCAGTTTCTCTCTTACATGCATACACACACACACACACACATACACATGTGCATACATACACATACAAATATAAAGATGCAGACAATGCCTTAGCAGCTAACGTTGAGGTAGCGTCCCGGGTCCCACGCACTCATTTGAGAGAAAGGCGACACACACACACACACACACACACACACAACCGAAAAAAAAAAAAGTGCTGGTGAAGTCACCAAATGTCTGGATAGGGGTCTCTCCCGTCTCAGACGCCGATTCCTTTTTTTTTTCTCTTCCACACTCATCAGCACGCACACAGTGTATATTCGCTCTTTTGTTAGCCAAGTGTGTAGGGTAGTCGCATTTCTCGCTCAAATTCGTTTCCCTATCATCTAGCGAAAAGCAGCAACAGAAAGAGTCTGGGTGTGTGCAGGATGTACCTGCCCCCCATCCCTCTTCAGAGCATTCAACCAGTGTATCTGTGCAGGTTCACCACTCTTATGCCTCATCATGTTCTTCTGCTTTTATTTCCCTCTCCCCTTCCTCCGTACTCAACCCCCCGTCTCCGTGGTCGACACGGTCACGTTCGTTTAAAGAAGTTTTCCTTGTACTACTCTTCTCCACTTATTCTCGCCAACATAAAGAACAAGCAAAAAGAAGATCAACAGCACCGCCATACGAACGGGGAGGGCGAACACCACCGCCGTAGAGGGATATCCAGTCTTTGTGTGTGTGTGTGTGCCATGTTGAGAGGTCGTCTGTCTGCGTACGGAGTATACATGCGTACCATTATTTCTCACCCTTGAGGAAAGTTCTCTGGTTCTTCTTGGGTGCCGAGTCCCAGAAAATATATTTACACTGACGTGTGGTCCGTTGCAGCGTGCAGAGTTAGTCTACGTGTCCTTTCGGGTGCATAGGCTTGCCTTGACATGCGAGGAGGTAGAGACAGTCATTCTGAAGAGATTTCTACATATCTTTTGTGTTATTCGGATTGCTGAGATTTCACCGTGTCGGACTTGATTTACTTTTGCTCACTGTCGTCAAGCTTGTGTGTCTCTCCCTGCTCTTTCTTTTCTTTCTCTCTATTAAGCGGGTAAAAAGAATTCTTGGTTTGCCACCTCTCGTTGCTCTCATCATCTTGCTTCCCTCCGTCCTCTACTTTCTCCTCCTTGCCCATCTGTGCACCAGGACTCATCATTATCATTTTTCTTTTCTGCTGAAAAAATTTTTTTTTTTTCTTTTCCGAGTGCTCTGCGCTTTTGCTCCTCACCACCCCCCTCCTCTCCTTCCCTGTTCTCGCACGTACAGACGAGCCTTCTCACTACCCTACATTGCACAGGTTCTGTGTAGCTAATCGGTGGCAGGGGGAGGGGCGTGTTAGCGCTTTGTCCTTTCCCTTCCCCTCGTCTGTCTGTCTGTCGATCGATCGATCGATCGCTCGATTGATCGCGCTGCCCGTTATGAAGACGTTGACGCTAAAAGTTGTGCTTCTCGGCGAGGGCCGTGTCGGCAAAACGTCGTTGATTTCTCGCTACGTGCACAATACTTTTGATGAGAAAGAGGCGAGTACAGTGCAGGCGAGCATGTTCAGCTCTAAGGAGGTCCCCATCAACAACTCTAGCAATGCTCCAGGTGCCATCCGTGAGGTAGACTTAGTGTTGTGGGACACAGCGGGACAGGAACGCTTCCACGCACTCGCACCAATGTACTACCGCAACGCCGAGGGAGCTATTATCGTGTACGATATCACCGATGCAGACACGCTTCGCAAAGCGCGTACCTGGGCCAAAGAACTTTACGCAGTTCTGGGGGAGGGTAACGTGCAGCTTGTCTTATGCGGGAACAAGGCGGACGTCCCGCCTGCGGAGTGGGAGGTAAGCGAGGGTGAAGGGGCAGCCATGGCGGCCGAACTGGGTGCCGTCCACTTATTTGCAAGTGCAAAGACGGGGAAAAATGTAGCGGAGGTTTTTTGTGCGATAGCGACACAGGTTGTGCGTAGTCGCGAGGCCTCTAGGATGGATGGATGTCTTACCGGTGCTAGTGGCAGCTGTGGCGGCTTATACTCGGGCATGGGGGCTCACACGCCCTCGCGCTCGCGTCCACGGCGTGGGCTGATGATTGTGACGGAGGGCGGGGAGGCAGTGACACGAGGCCGAAGTTCCCCTAGCGAAAGTCGACCTTACGGCGATATCACACCGCCTCGAGCCCATCGCTACGGCAGCAGTGGCAACAGCAAAGCCATTACACTTGACACTGATAGCAGCTCTGGCGCAGCATCGGCAGCACAAAACAGCAGCAGTTGTTGCTGACAGCTTTTTAATGGGTGCACTGGACACCGCCTCCCCTGCGGCTTTTAAACGTGCTCTTCGTGCAGTTCTATCCTACATTCTCGGAGTGCTTTTGTCTTCATATCGACTCTCAAAGTGCTGCTGGTAGGCTCAAGGTCGGTGAGGCACATGTGTAGCGTTGCCATTCAATCCCCTCGGCTCCTTTTTTTTTTTTTCGCATTTTTTTAAAATTTAGTAAATACACTTTCCGCTGTCGTGTGTTGCATTTTCTATGTGTGTGTTTGTGTGTGTATCTACATGTATGTGTATGTGTATGTGGTGCGAGGTACAGTTTTGGTGCCCCCTCACCTTTTTTTTTTATTTCTGAGAGGAGGAGCTTGCATTTTATGCGCACAGGAGCAGGTCCGCACTGTTTTTCTCCTGGCTGTGTTCGAGGGTGCCCTCCTCTCTCAACGGCCTTTCTGGGTCGCAGTAATGTCGGTTTGTCTCTTTGCCTGTTCTTGCTGACGTTCACTCTGCTACATCGACACATCAGAGTCAGTGACAAAGCTAACTTCCATGAGAGGATCTTACCCTTTCTTTACGCAAATAAAGGGATGTTGTACACACACGTGTGTGGGATATTCCTCGATGCGTCGTCGTCTCTTTTGCAGAGAGCACGCTCTCGGCAGGGCGGTGATGGGGATGCGAGATTCGGCCTGTCTATTTTTATGTGCACACAAGACATGCTCGTCGACGCCTTAAAACTCCAAGCTTTCCTCCGCCTCCCCCTCTCCTCCACTGAGCGAGTCAAACACCGTGTCGGCTACGGCCCAGATTCCCCCCTGTGGGTGGTGGGGTGGGGCTACTCAGTCGCCATAACCATATTTCAGCTCATGAAGGATACTCACTCCAACTCACTCGATACGGACGGGTATCGTTTCGTGGTTGAAGTCTAGACGGTTGTGTTGACCTTATCGGTTTACCATTGCAGTGGGAGTTGAGGGGCGACCACCGGTGACTTCTTTTCCACCCCGATGTACGTGTACCCGCCACCATGATTGCTGCGGCAAATTTCAGCGCTGCGGATATCCGCGCTTGCACAACTGCCGTTGGTGGGATTTGGCACCAAGTAAATGAACGAATGTGGTCTTTTTTTAAAAAAAAATTTCGGGGGTGCTGTCGTCGTGATTGAACTCTTGAGTCCGCTTGAAGTTGCAAGAGAGGTGGCAGGGACACGGCGCACGACATCAAGCACCCTACCTTTCGTTGATTCATCCCAGGGGGCGAACTGCATTGCCGGGGCCTACTGTGGCGTATCTGATGAGCTCTTCTCGATCGGGGGGAGGGGTGCAGCGAATCCCCGTCAGGGTAGTGTGAGTCTCTTGGCGATTATCCAATGATTTGACTGTTTCTCTGCACCCCGCAGTCACTCCACATTTTCCATGGTGGCCGCTTTCGACCCCATTCGCCGGAACGAGGGCACACACTCAGCATCACCCCCCGCTGCTGTCATCTGAGGATTACTTCAATGCCTTCTCTGGGAGCGTCCGTCTACGCTGTTAGTCTCGGCGACTTCATCGACGTGAAACGCTTCTCTTGTTCTCGTCTTGAGGGTGTGTGTGCCAGGACGGGGGGGGGCAGTATCTCCGAGTCGCATCTGCTGATACAGAAGATACTCGCCGCGTGGCCCAGCTTATGTCTCGCAGCCATGCGGCAACATCACCTCCCCCCTTTCCTTCACGCGCGCAAACACACAAGTGCGGCGCCTTCGACAGTAGCTGCTACACAACACATCTGATACTCTTCTCGGGATGGTGGAGACGAGACGACGGACCGTTTTCCTTGAAGTTGCTATTGTGATGGAGAGGCGCACCTATGTGAGCAGGGCTGTGACCGCGTTGGTGTGCTGAACTCACAGACGTAAGAGTTTCTCAGGCTTTGTACGGCGCTTACACGTTTGCTTCTGTGTGTACATGGAGCATATATGTAGGACGGAGGGGAGGCGCTTCTACGAGTTCCCCCCCTCTCCGCTCTCTTGTTTTCCATTTGTTCCCATCATTTGATTTTCTCTTATTCTTCTGTACTCTGCCACAGACGGGGTAACACTCCTGGCGCAGAGGGGCATAACAACAACAAAAATAAACAAACAAAACACGATGTTTTTGAAACAAACGAGAAGCCTGCCGCGCATCTTTCTTAACTCTCACCCCTCCCC
This sequence comes from Endotrypanum monterogeii, assembly GCA_000333855.2. Classification (NCBI taxonomy): domain Eukaryota; phylum Euglenozoa; class Kinetoplastea; order Trypanosomatida; family Trypanosomatidae; genus Endotrypanum; species Endotrypanum monterogeii. The sequence continues at coordinate 238,743 of CM007341.1, forward strand.
CTTTTTCTTGTGCGGTAGCACCAGAGAGCTGCCGAGTTCGCGTGTGCTGCTGCATGTGTCCTCGGACTACGCTTTAGACGTCATTCAGTTCCCTCCTCGGACTCGGAAAAAAAAAATGACGTGCGCCTATCTCATGGCATTGAGGTTGCTTGTGCTTGTTAGCTGTACACACACTACGGTCTGTGTGGGATATGTCGACTTTCTTGGTTTGGTTTCTCCCTCTTTGTGGGGGCACGTTGGGGGACATTTGCATCATCATCCCATCACTTCTCTTGTTCACTATTCTTCGCCATTTTCCTTTCGTTGTTTCCACACGCTTCCACTCCGCCAACGCCTCGTCTGTACCCCTGACAAACTCACCTACGCACACACACACGTGAAGTAGTATGAGTGCATTAGCTCCACCGCCGTGACTCTCGTCTTTCTCTTAGCACATATATTTTCCTCTTTTTTTTTCTTTCATTGACATCAAATTGTGTCTCTCTCTGTGTCTGTCTGTGTGTGTCTGTGTGTGTGTGTGTGATCACCGCTTACCTCGTGCGTCCTTTGCCCGTGTCAGGAGGCAACAGATACCTTTTCTTCTTTTCCCCGTCTCATCATTTGACCATCCGAGAGGGTAGGTATTGAAAAAAAAAAAAGAGGACTTCTACCAGCAAAGGAAGGAGCCATACTAACCCGAAAAGAGAGAGCGACTGTTACGTCGTTGCTGAGTTCCCCGCGTTCTTGCCCCCCCCCTTCTCCTCTTGACGGGGTTAAGTTTTTGTTTTTCATTTACTGGTTTTATTATTATTTGTTTCCGGTTGGTATCGAGTGATTTGTCGTGTGTTCTGCATACACCGCCTCCCACCTTTTTTGTATCTTTTTTTTTGTTTTGTTTGTTTTGATTCCCTTCCCCCTTCCCTCCCCTTCCCTCTTCTTCCTCGTGTTGTCTTCTCTTTTCTCCTCCTCTTTTTCTACAAGAAAAAAGAAGAATCAATTTTTTTTTGTGTTGCGCGCACCCCACGTTTTGTGTGTTCTCCTGTGTGTGTGTGTGTGTATTCATTCACCTTTCACCACAGTCACAAAGCAAGTGGTGCGGCAGGGATAGGGCAGTGGGCCAAGTAGGTGGCGAGGATACGTTCAGTCGAAGCAGTAGAAGGATCCACAAAGTAGCCGACTGAGAACAGAGAGGAGGGTAACAGCGGCCCAACAAAAAAAGATTTCCCCCCCCCCCCTACACACACACAAGAAAAATAACGTTCTCCCGCAGAAAGATTTTCTCATTGCCTAGCGCACTTTCCTTCATCTGGTGGTGACGTGATTCACTAAAAAATATCAAAACCACAGACAAACCCTACAGAGGCAGGTGAGATGTTGTATGATCGCGTGAACGATATTGGAAGCTCGCAAGGAGAGGCGATCCGCTACATCCTAGGTGCTGTCTCCAAGAACACAGTCCAGACAACGCTGACGACGTTGGAGCAGTTTTGCTCCCGCTCGGTTGAACTTCACCGGTACACTATCAAGGCAGCATGCACAGCTCTGCTGGCAGCGCGCAGCGATGAGCGAGCACTGCTGGCGTCGTGGCTGGTGAACGAGGCGCTTGGGCGGTCGAACGGCCTGACCCTTGTGGCCTGCGCTCTCGACGGAAGCTCCTCGACTTTGACGAAGGAGTCTCTTACTGCATTGATGGCGAACGACCTCAAGTTGACTCCGATGAAGCAGATGCAGATGGCCATGGCACTCGTCCTGGGGGGAAATGCAAAGGTGAAGGCAGCGGCTACAGACCTTTTAGAGGAGTTCAACGTCCCGCAGGCAGCACTCAAGGAGGACGATGGTGGAGTGCGTGCTGCGGCGCTCCTGTCGCGGCAAGTAGGGCTTGCCCCTGCGAATCTCGACAGTCAGCTGGCAAATGCGTGCCACACAGTTGCGTTGCCAAGACCTAAGACGGAGGTGAAACCGCGTGTGAGCGTGGCGGGTGTGTTACGTGAACTGGGAACGGGTTGTGTCACCACGTTGGCTGACGCGCGCGAGTTGCTCAGCATTTTCCCGCACACTTTCACGGAGCGGGACGGAGCGGAGGTGCTCGCTTTTTTCGCTTCCGCAGGTTCGGCCGTCAATGACAGCAACACGTATGCGTCCTTGATGATGGCGTCCGGGAAGAACTCGCCGAAGAGTATGAGCGGCACCATGACGCTCGTGAATGCGATGCCGCTGTTGGACGCGCTGTGTGAGGGGAGCTCGAAAGGTTTCAATTGGGATCTGGTCATCCGCATGCTCGACGAGCCGGACGGTGAGCCGTTCCGCGTGAAGCACATCTCTGTCATCTTCGACGCCTATCACCGCTTCCAGCCGGATAACGAGTATCCGTCTGTGGGGCTGTTTCTTGGCAGATGGACGAACACGCTGCGCCAGCGCAGCGTGCTGGAGTATATCCTGCGACACCCCGACAAAGTGAATCGAAAGCCACTCGCGCTAGATGCTCCATCGGAGCTCATGCCAGCGACAAAGCCTCCGGGTGTGACGGTAGCCGAAATGGACCTCTGGCGCTCTACGGCGTTCATGGAGGCCGCTTTGCACGTGGCAAGTCGTGACAAGGACTTCGACAACGACATTTTGCGTCCAACTTCGGAGAAGCTGCCGCTACTGTTCCTGTTCGGTCTCTTCACGGGTAACTTCCAGGGAACTGTGAAGCACTTCATGGTTATGAAGCACCTGCTCAAGTCCCATTGCCCATCCATGGAGCTGGTGTCGCAGTACATCATACCCGAGATGGAGAGACGGGGACGCCTCAGCACCGTGATTGGTGTTCTCTCGGACCTGACAGAGGCGGTGCCAGATCGGCTTGTTGATGTTCTGCAAGTTGTGTTCAAATGCAAGTCCGCAGCGAAGCGCGTGCTCGCTGAGAGCGGGAGTCCTCGTCTCGTCACCGCCGTCGCCATGTGCATGGAGGAGGCCGGGGAGCCAAGCGACAAGTGGCTGCAGCGTGCGCTTGAGGGTAAGCTTCACTTCCGTGCGAGCTCCACGGAGAACCGCTTTGCCGTCGCCATGAATATTGTCGAGGTAGCTGAGATGCTTCAGGAAAAGCAGGTGTACGTGGCAAGCGCGACGGCGGCTCTCAATGCTTTCCTTGCCTCTCCACTCAAGGAGGTGCTGAAGAGTGTGACAGACTGCGCCAAGACGCTGCTCGCCTCGACGGATTCTCTTTTTCCTGACGACGTCGAGAACGAGGCGCTGGAGTTCTTCAAGAAAATGTACGCAGCTGGGACAACCGCTGCTGCGATTGCAACTCTACAGGGTTTGCTGAAGAGCACCGTGCAGCGTGACGCACAGCTGTACGCCTGCATTGTGGGCATCATGTTCGATGAGACCTCAGCCATCAGCTGCTACCCGCGCAAGGAGCTACAACTGTTTGCCGAGCTGTACGGCCAGATGATTGCAAAGGATTTGCTACCGCCAAATCAGCAGCAGCGGGCATGGGGTATTCTCCTACCCGCCGTCGCGAAGCCGGCCAACTACGCGGTGGAGGAGTACGGTATTATTGCGCTAGAGCAGGTCAAGTCACGGCTACCGGACTGGCCCCAGTACGGTCGAGCCCTGCGCTATGTACGAGACTTGGATTTCCGCGTTCCCGGCATCATGGCCGCGATAAATCGCGGCATCAAAAAGGAGGACGCCGCGGCCCGTGGCGGCGGAGCGACAACCGCGGACGCCGGTGACGGAAACGCCACCTCTCCCACGTCACCGAAGCAGCCTGGCTCGCCGAATAAGTCACTCGCCGTCATTGATCCAGCCATTGTCTCTGCAGCGTCGGCGCAGTCGAAAAAGTTTACGGACACGACGGCAACAAAGCTGCACACACTGGATATCGGCACACTCGTGACCAACGCAAACGTCACAGCCCCACCGCGTGTTATTCAGGAGCAGCTTAATTTTCTCATTGGCAATACCGACGTGCGAAACCTGGAGAGCAACGCGACAGAGCTGTCTCAGCTGCTGCGGCCGGAATATTACGAGTACTTTGCTGACTACCTGGTGGTGAAGCGTGCAGCGCTGGAGCCGAACTACCACTCCATGTACATTGATTTGATTGCTAAGCTGCATTCGAAGAATATGGAGCGTGCGCTGCGCAAGGCTAGCATCGGTGCGGTGCATCGTCTGCTGAACTCGCAGAAGATCAGCACCGACTCGAGTGAGCGTATTCTGCTGCGGAACCTCGGCTCCTGGCTTGGCAGTATCACGCTGGAGAAGAACATCCCTATCCTCCAACAGGATTTGCACTTCAAATCACTTCTTTGCCAGGGTATTCGTGAAGGAAAGCTGGTTCCAGTCGTTTCCTTCATCACGCGTGTTTTGACCAGCTGCGCCAAGTCACGCTTTTTCTGCCCACCCAACCCGTGGACGATGGCGCAGCTGGCATTGCTGATGGAAATGTACACACTGCCTCACCTTCGTGTGACGCTTCGCTTCGAACTAGAGCTGCTGCTGAAGTCCTTAGATCAGTCGATGCCGGACTTGGCGCAGTACATGCGGTTGCACGCCTCCCACGCCACCACAGAAACGCGGCTGCGCGACGTGTATGACGGTATTAATATCAACGAAAGTCCCGACTTCAGAGTGGGTGAGGACGAGGGCAACTTACCTGCAGCAGCTATCACGGCTCAACCGACCCCGGCCACCAGCACATCGCCTGTGCCGGCCTCGCTTCGTAGCAGTGCCCGTCCGTTGCAAGCCAGCGCAGAGCCGTTTCAGCCCAAGGACAAAGCCCAGGCTGTGCCCCCTGAGGTGAGCCGCGTGATGCAGATGCTCGACAAGCCGATCCGTCCTCCAATCGGTATTTCGCTGAATTGGGTCTTTTCTACGCTGAACGATCCCACTTTCGGCACTAACGCACAGCGCCTCACCGAACACCGGATGGAGATCGTGGCGCAGCTGCAGGCTGTTGTTGACGAGGCCGTGAGCTACTGCATGCAGCGCAGTGTGGCCATTGCCGCTCGCACGACGGAGCGGCTGGTGCTGAAGGACTATGCGCGCGACCCGTTGCCGGATGATATGCTGGTCGCTGGCGATGCGATGGCTCGCTCCTTGGCATCCAGCTTGAGTTACGTGATGGTGCGGGATGAGTTGCCGCTGCTCCTGCACCGTTACATGACGAATCTCTTGGAGCGCATCCTGGGCCCCTACACGCCACTTGAGCACAAGACAACGATCCGTGACACTCTGGTGGCCCGTAACCTGGAGCTGTGCATGCGTGCAGTGGAGTACAGCGTCGGCGAGGAGGCAGCTACAGCCACCAGCCGATTTCTCATTGAAGTCGCACGCGAAAAGGCGAGCGCCTTCGCGGATCAGGAGCCGCTGCCGCTACCCCAGGACCAAATCGAGGCCGCAGAGCTGCTGCACGTCATGGGGGATACTCTCGTACCACCAGGCCGGATGCCGGCCCCGCACCGGGAGGTGTATGATGACTTCTACAGCTGCGTACCACCAGTGGCAGTGTTTACAATGGTGTTGCGTAGCGTCGAGGAAGCCGTGTCGCGGTACCACTCCAACGAGAGCGCGACTCCTCTGGACTTCACGCAGCTGGACACGGCTCTCCCGAAGTCCGGTGGACTGCCGACCGACGACGCGCAGAGCCCCATCCGACAGCACTTTAGTCGTCTTATGAGCCTCATCACGGAGGAGTCGAGCATTTACTTCCTCAGCCCGATGCTGAACAAGCTTATGTCCCTCGCCACGTCGACGGAGCGGCTGACCAAGTTGGTGAACAGTAGCGCCAAGAACACACAGGCAGCCGCCGCCGCCGTTGCTGCCGCCGCCGTTGCCGCGGGAACCAACCATGATGCCACCTCAAATGCAATGGAGGACCCGGCGTGGCAACAGGAGGCGCTACGCATTTCAGCAGCACTGCATCAGCTCTACATTCGTATACTGCTCCGGTGCCGCGAGTGCAGCGAGGAGACGAATCGCAGCGAGTTCACACGTTTGTTCCTCCGCCACAGCAGTTGCTACACTTTCTCGAAACTAACCGCTGACCTCATCCGCATCAAAATGTTGAAGTGTAGCGACTTCGATGAGGCGCTGGCGAAGGCTTTGACCAGCGGCACCTCCAACTACGTCACATTCGCAGGCGACATCATCACCGACGTAATCATTAAGGAGAAGCTTGTAGCGTCCAAGGACATGCGCCGCACGCTGGTGGCCCTCGACACCATCGCGCGGACCCGGGCGCCGCGCGCCGCACCGGCGGCACCTGCGCAAACGTTCCCATCATACGTCACAGAGCCGCCTTTGAGCAAGGTGGTGCCGGAGCATGTTACGAAGCTCCTCGTCCCGTGCGATTGTGTTCGTTCGGGCGAAGACGAAGCCTTCCAGAAGGAGGTGGGTCAGCTGATGAATGACTGGATCACGGTGTGGCCCCAGAAAAGCCACCGCTATGCCGAGAAGCGTATTCCCTCCGTCGAGTTTGTAAGGACGCTGCAGCAGCGCCGCATGTTGGACACAGCCCACTTGCAGACTTTCCTAAGTCTGGGCGTTCGCTATTGTGTGGAGTACTACGCGAACACAATGCTTGCGATGGAGCGCGCCGACGGAAACATCACAAGTGAGACCTTGGTGGGCACACGGCCTGGTGGCCCTCCAGGCTACCGCACACCGTACACTGCCAAACCCTTTGTTATGTGCGACAGCTTTGTGGAGCTGGTTATGGTCTTGCTGCAGTGCTGTTCATTGCGCAATGAGGCTTCGCACGACTTGAGGGCCGAGACGACACTGCTGCGCCGCGTGCTCGATGCCGTGACCCGCGTGCTGACGGAGCACCACAGTTTCGTTGCCAAAGTTCGCCCTGCCCCGGCATGGGTTCTCGCCACCGATGAACAGTTCATCCCGCTTTTCCCACAGCAACCGTACGTGCGCTTGCTCAGCAACCTCGTTCACTCGCTGCACCGGCTGGAGATCTCAACGACGCGCTCGATGTCCACGGAGTTCACGACGGCCTTCCACACATTTTTGCGTCGTGTGCACCCCATGGAGTACCCAGGCTTCGTGTTTGGCTGGCTAGAGATTGTGTCGCACCGACATGTTATTCCGCGCTTCATGAATGTGCAGTCGATGTGGCCCCACTACGTCGAGCTTCTCGCTGGTGCGATGATGTTTGTGAAGTTCTTGATTAAGGGGAACCGCATCTCGCCGAATGGTCTGGTGTACTACAAGTCTCTGCTGAAGCTTGTGCTCGTACTCCTGCACGATTATCCACGATTCTTGATCGCGCAGCACTACCCACTCTGCGAGGCCATTCCACTCTCCTGTGTGCAACTGCTCAACACGGTGCTGTGTTCCTTCCCGCCCGACAGGCGCCTACCAGAGCCGTTCCCTCACGTGGATTCCAATGATCCGGCCATGCTGCAGCTGCTGGACACCTCTGTCCAGGAATCATGCATCAAGACCGCCTTCGCAACCTTCAACGTGAAGCCGCAGCTCCTGGCGGACCTTGAGGTGATGATCACAAATGACGATGTTCCGCTGCGTGAGAACGTCTTGGCAGAGCTTCTTAATGACTTGACGCAGTCTTCAGCCAAGCGCAGCCTCATCAATGCAGTGGTGCAGCACATCGCCATTGTGTACTTGCGCACCCACGACAACCGCATCCCCGCAAGCTTTCCCAAATCGAACGCTCTCGCGTGCTACCGATTCCTGTGCAGCCGCTTTAACACGAAGCGGCGCTACTACATGCTCGGCGCCTGCGCTAACCAGTTGCGCTTCCCGAATATACAGACCAGCTTTTTTGCAAATGTGGTGCTGAACCTGTTCTTGCCATCCCCGAGTCTGGACGCGCAAACGCAGACTTGCGTTCAGGAGCAGATCACCCGCGTCCTGGCTGAGAAGACCGTGATTGTGCAACCGCACCCATGGGGGGTGCTCAATACCTTTGTGGAGCTGATGCGGGATCCCAAGTACAGGTTTTGGGAGACGTCTTTTATTCACTATGCACCCCTCGACTCCATGTTCACAAAGTTGCATCACACAGTGCACACACGCTTGAGCAAGGCCGGCGGCGCTGCTGGTGCTCTTGATGGCTCCCGTACTGATCCTAGCATGGCTTCCACAGCTACCACCGTCATTGGTGCGACGTCGACAGCCTAGCGATATCCGCCTACCTGGTTGAGGTCCGGGAAGACGATAGCGGTCGGGGAGGGACTGCGTCTCCCTCTTGTTTTAATTTTGTTTGTGCCGTGATGATCGATGCTTCTCTCGACGTCGTAGTCGATCTTTTTTCTTCTTCTGTCTTTTTTTTCTCTCTTTTTTTTTCTTCATCTTTTGGCTGTTGTAAAGTTGCTTGAGTGTATCAATGTGTTCGTGTCTCGTAAGTTGATTTGTAGACCTGGCCTTTGCTTTGGTTGTGGTTGTGGGTGGTACCTTTTTTTTTTTTGGAAGGGTTTGTGACATACACACTTTATATATATATATATATATATATGTATAGGTGTGTATCGCTGTGTGTGTGTGTGTGTGCGTTTGTACGTTTGTAAGCATGGTCATGTATGTCTGCTGATTTGTTTCCTTCAGTGAACGTCTCTGGCCATTACTCTCGCCTCCCCGTTAATCCCTGCCGTGCGGTCCTCCCTTGGTGATTTTTTTTTTTTTTGTGGAAAAAATCTTTCTTTGTTTCCCTCCTCTTCAACACCTGTGTTGTTGGTGTTCGTGTCGTCTTGCGTTCCCTTTCTTTGTTTGACGTGATCATAGATAATGATATCAATTTTTTTTTATTATAACCGGGTCTTCCCTCCCGCTCTCTCCACGCTTCATTCTTTCTTCCTCAAGGGGAAGAGGAGGGAAGGAGAGGGGGGGGCGAGGGGGGGGGAGGGGTTAGGGAGAAAAGAAGAAAGTGAGTACAGTGAGAAGGGAGACGCAAGTGTGCATATATATGTGTGTGTGTGTATGTCGGCTATTTTCTTCTTCGTGCCCTTTTTTTTCTTCCTTTCCCACTTCCAAACACGTCTTTCACCCTCTCTTTTTTTTTTCTCCCCCCTTTTTTTTTCCCTATGTTTGTTTCCAGAAAAAAAAAGAACCGACATAAAAAAAAATAACAAGAAAGAAAGGGAAAGATTTTAAGGGTTCGCTGCAGACACACACACATACACACGCGCGCACACACACACACACACACGTGACGAGGTCGAGTTCCTCGGATGGCTCCGGCACACGTGAGTGCGTGTGCATATGCCTTGGTATAGTGATGGATAGATGGATGAGCAGGCTGCCTTGTCACTCCTCGCACGTGCCTTGGCACTTGTGCACACCTGATGATTTCCTTTTATTTAGTAGCTACTCTATGGATCCTATCTCCCCTCAACACACACATATTCACTATTTTATTTGTTTATTTTGAGGAGCAAAATCAAGAACAAAAAAGGGAACCCCCCCCTACACACACACACACACACACACACGAGGATACTCACTCACTAGCGTCTTGAATCTTGGACAGAGGGTGTTTCTTTTTTTTGTTTTCCCGCCTTGAGTATTCTCGCGTCTTGTTTCCCGTTTCGTCCAGTTTTTTTTTTTTGTTCTCTCTCGTCTATCCCCATAATGTTGAAGTTGTGCACTGAAAAGGCGAATCACCAGGCCCTCAAGGCCGTGTTGTGCGCTGTGTTTCTGCAGAAGCCGCTGGAGGTAGCACTGGGTAGCGCCTACAGCATACCTTACCTCGAGCTGCCCAAGTCGAAGACGCCCCTCTACAGCTGCAATGAGACAGCGCGGCTTCTATGGAGCACACAAACCGTGCAGTCGCCCGCTGATGACTCGCTAGAGGGAGAGGCGGAATGGCTCGAGTGGGAGGCAACCGTGCTGACACCAGCTTTGGCCCCTCTCTACACGCAGCGTCGCATCACAAGCGAGGCCGAGGATGCGCTGAGGAAGCTTGACACCACCATAAGGGAACACCACGGTGTCGTGGCTGTGGAGGGATCACCGTCGTCCAAGTCTTTCTTGGTTGACAGTGTTCTCTTCGCATCTCTTTTACCAGCGTTGTGCGACGGTGGGCTGCTTCCCGCCTCCCAGGCGGGTGAGGTTCCGCATTTGGTGAAGTGGTTCCAGGATTTCCAAGCCGACCACGAGGAGGTGATTGCCTCCGCATTTGACGCACTTTCGGTTCAGGAGTGCGGAGATTTCCTGCGAGTGCCACGCACCTATGAAGTGAGCCCCAAGAAGACGAAGACCTTCTTCTCGACAACCCCAATTTATTATGTGAACGCATCGCCGCATATAGGTCACGTGTACTCAACGCTCATCGTTGACGTGCTTGGTCGCTATCACCGGGTGAAGGGAGAGGAGGTGTTCGTGATGACAGGCACAGACGAGCATGGGCAGAAGGTGGCCGAGGCAGCAGCGAAGCAAGGTGTGTCCCCGATGGAGTTCACGACCAGCGTCTCGAATGAGTTCAAGCAGTGTTTTAAGGAGATGAACTACGACATGAGCTACTTTATCCGCACCACGAACCCGAATCACGAAAAGTTGGTGCAGGACATATGGAAGAAGCTGGAGGCCAAGGGGGACATCTATCTGGGCAAGTACGAGGGCTGGTACTCGGTGAGCGACGAGTCTTTTCTGACAGCACAAAATGTGACCGATGGCGTAGACAAGGACGGCAAGCCCTGCAAGGTAAGCCTCGAAAGCGGCCACGTTGTGACGTGGGTGGAGGAGGAGAACTACATGTTCCGTCTGAGTGCGTTCCGCGATCGTCTCCTTCAGTACTTCCATGAGAACCCCAACTGCATCGTCCCCGAGTTCCGCCGCCGCGAAGTGATCAAGACAGTCGAGAAAGGTTTGTTTGACTTATCCATTTCCCGCAAACGTGAATCTGTCTTAAACTGGTCCATCCCGGTCCCCGGTGATGAGCGGCACTGTATCTATGTGTGGCTCGACGCTCTCTTCAATTATTACACCGGTGCTCTTATCCGTGTCGCGCCTGACGGCACCGAGACGACAGACGAGGACCACCACGCACTGAACCGCTGGCCGGCCGACGTGCACGTCGTCGGCAAGGATATTCTGAAGTTTCACGCCATATATTGGCCAGCGTTTCTGATGTCCGCGGACCTGCCGCTGCCGCACCGGTTGGTGTCGCACGGCTGGTGGACAAAGGACCACAAGAAAATAAGCAAATCGCTTGGCAACGCATTTGACCCCGTGGAGAAGGCAGAGCAGTTCGGAACAGACGCGCTGAAGTATTTTCTGCTTCGTGAGTCAAATTTTCAGGATGATGGCGATTACAGCGACAGGAATATGGTGGCCCGCCTCAACGGCGAACTCGCCGACACGCTCGGCAACCTGGTGTCGCGCTGCGTCGCACCGAAGATCAACGTGGATGGCGTGTGGCCCCAACCTGCGGAGTACAACCAGAGCGACAAGACGCTGATTGCTTCGATCAACAACTTGGCCGGCACTGTGGATCACTATTACTGTTTGCCTGACATCCAGCGTGTGCTGATTGCCATCTTCGACGTGCTCCGGAGTCTCAACGCCTATGTTACCGAGAATGCACCATGGAAGCTCATCAAGACGGATAAGGAGCGCCTTGGAACAGTGCTCTACGTGACGATGGAGGGACTGCGCATATGTGTGATGTTTCTTCAACCAGTGATGCCACAGAAGGCGGGGGAAATCATGGACGCGCTCGGGGTGCCGGAGGCACTGCGCACCGATGTGAAGAACTACCCGTTCGGCATCGTGCAGCCGGGGACGAAGATAGGCGGCTTGGAGGGACGCGTGATCTTTCAGAAGGTGGCACTCCCATCCGAGGAGGACACAGCGCCGGTGGGTAGCCAGAAGGGCGTGTAGGTCTACTCTGCCCCCCCGCCCCCCCGCCCCGCCCCCCCCTCTCCCCTCGACTCCCACTTAGTTGGTCCTAGCTCTCGCTTTCTCTGCTGCACCCGAAACTTCTGAGGTGACGGGGTCTGGGAGGGAGGGACACACACTCTTGATGTGGGCTACCGAGGAGGAGGATATTGGGGCTCCCTTATTCTTCTCTTGAGTGATTTGAGCACCACCTTTGGCTCTTCTTTAAACAAACAAAACATGAGCCACCACGACAACGACAGAAGGCGCTTTGAATATAAAAAGTTGGCGTGCTCGCATACCACTGACGTAGCAATACCAGAGGTGGTGTAGCACTGCAGAATGTTGGCAGCCAGGGCTTGGTGGTTTCCCGAACCAACGGGCGGTCCCGTACATGTCTGTATCATCCACGTGGATGTTAATGTGTCGGTGTTATTAAAACACATCACTACTGTTTCGGGCGGCTCCTTGTCTAAGGGGGTAGGTGTTGAGTCACGTGGCGAATGACTTAGTTGACAGAGTTGATGAGAGTATACAAGTCGAGTGTGTATAGTGGGCTTCAGGAAGGAGGCCATACTGAGGTGGCTGGGCAGGTACTCCTTATGGCGGCAATAACGGTAATATCCCTCATCACATGATGTCTCCGTCCCCGCACCCACAGATGGTGGGAATGGGAAACGAATACACGCCCCACATGCAGTCTTCCCCCTTTCCACAACCGCCACCACAGCAAGGGGGTAGTGTGAGCACACCCAACAGCATGACCCGTCGCGTTCGTACGCCTGGTCCATCAGGCATGGGACCACCCCCTCAGCAGCAGCTACCGCCGCCGCCGCAGCAGCAGCCCTATTACGGTGGAAATCAGGGTGGAGGGATGGGCTACAACCCCA
>CM007341.1:251453-272985 GCA_000333855.2 Endotrypanum monterogeii
TAATGTGTCGGTGTTATTAAAACACATCACTACTGTTTCGGGCGGCTCCTTGTCTAAGGGGGTAGGTGTTGAGTCACGTGGCGAATGACTTAGTTGACAGAGTTGATGAGAGTATACAAGTCGAGTGTGTATAGTGGGCTTCAGGAAGGAGGCCATACTGAGGTGGCTGGGCAGGTACTGCTTCAAGGCATGCGGGGTTGTTGCCAGGTGCCGTGCGGTGTGCCTGTGGAGCAGGCAAGTCATTGGGGGAGTATCGTCGAGGTGGTGGTTGGGTGTGGAGTGTGTGTGTTTGTGCGGCTCACATAAAGTGTTCTATGACTCTATCGACACGTTGGTGTGGAAGAAGGAGTGTGCTCGTTGGCAGGCCTCAGCCTACTCACTCTCCTGCGTTAGCGAAGCGTCCTTCGGTTTTTCTCAGTTTGAGTTCCCCTCCAATTTATATTTGGTGTCTGATAATTTTTATCATCACCCTTGTGCACACATACACACACACATACGTGTGGGCGTGTGTGTGTGATATCTCTGATAAAACGAAAATGAAAAGAGGTTGAGAGATCAGAACAGCAACGGCGACAACAAAAAAGTATACCATATCAAAGACACATTTTTAGACATACACGCACGTGTCTTTTTGTCCGGTGCAATTGACTTGTCACTGGTTTTTTTTTTTTTGTGCACCGAAAGGCGAAGCAATCTGCTTTCCAAAGACACGACGCGTGCATACACATGCACACAATGCTGGAACCTGTTGGGCTGCTACGTGTGTGCCCTCTCAGAAAGCATCCTGGTGTTTGATGGTTTACGTGGAGGGTATTCTCAGTCGTCAAACTCCTTTGTGTATCCTTCCCCTTCCCCTTCCCCCTTTTCGCTCTCTCCGGCTTCAGCACCGAAAGGAGTTGCTGCCGTCCATTGTGCCTCGATTCACCAGGGTACACTGTCATGCAACTAAGCTTCTACCCGAGTGCTGGAAGCCCCACCCATGTGTGGTGCACGTTGCCCCTGACTATAAGATCGCCACGAGACTTGTCGCGTATGTCTAGCATATGGATGCTCTGAGATTGCCTTTCCCGCACCCGTTTTGGACAGTACCTTTTTCTGTTGGCTACTCACATACTCCACCGCTGTGGGTGTGCTCAACTGTTGCCGTGGCCCTCTCCCTCCCCTCCCCTCCCCCCCTCCTCTCTCTCTCTCCATCAAGGTGTATGCGTGCGTGCAGAACGTCTCCATGGGAAGAGGTAGACAAGCTACCCACTGTTGCGCACATTCCGGCGGTGCTCGGCACCTTCAAAAGAAAGGGGCAAACAAAAGCGGGGTGCGACGGCTGTTGGTTTGCAGTGTCGGCGATAGGTGCTTTCTTACCTGCTACTCAATGGATAGGATATAAACATATATATACATATATACATTTTTTCGGAAACGGGGAAGACCGAATGGCATGGCCGATGGCGTAGATCATGCACGTGGCTATCCCTCTGAGGAGTGGCACGTGGAGACATCACTCCCCCTCCTTCCCCTCCCCCTCCCTTTTGTGTGTCTTCCCTCTTTTCTGTGGCTTCCCATCTACTGGTCACCACCACGACCACCATCACCTTTCAACGTACCGAGCGAGAGGAGATCGCTGCACATATGTGTGTGTCAAGACAGTCGGTGGGAGTGGAGTTTACTGCCTCTCTCCCTCTCCATTGCGAAACGAAAAAAAAACAATATGAACAGTACGGCACATGAGCTGACCTTTGGGTGCACTTTGTGCAGAGGGCTCTGATGATGGCGGGATCGAGCGACACTGCTAATTCGAGCAGACCTTCGCCTCTTTCTCCCTCTGTTCATTATCAATCTTTGCTTTCCCTTCGTCACACTTTTCCTATTCAGTGTGTTTTTTTTGTTTTCTCTGGCGTTAACTTCCTCCATCGCCTCTCCCTCTCTTTTTGTCCCTTCCCCCCTCCTCCACGTGCGCTGGTGTCCACTCATACAACTTTTTCGGCGTTCTATTCCCTTTTATGTTTTCGAATTGTGTGCTGTGGCAGCTAAGAAAAGCTTTCCGCACGGTTCTCTCCTTTCTTCTTTTTTTTTCTCTCTTCCCGCCTTCCTCTGTGTATGCGCGCCCGTGTGCGTGCTTTCCGTCGTTGCAGCACTACCTACTCGCCATCACTCGGTTTTCTGCACAAACTCGTATCCCCCCACCTTGCACACACACACAGAGGTAGACAAGGGAAGGAAAACTGAAAGGGGAGAGGGACAAGGACAGAGCGAGGCTCTCACTCAACGACGCACCGCACATTTTTTCTCTCCACCTCACACGCACACACACACACACACACACGCGCACACGGAAGACGCATAGGATTCCGTTCACCTCTTCCCCTTCCTTCAGCTAATTTCTCTACACTGATTACTTCATTTCTGACTGGTGTGCTTACGTGTCCACGTTGTTAACAGACACGCACGCACGCGCGCGCGCCATTCCCCCTCCCTCCCCGGCGTGACGCACAGAGGAGGCCCAGGCGGGGGGCTTTTGGCGAGAAGGGAGACCGCAAAACACACGCACACACAAAAAAAACACTCACGAAAGAAAAGGACAGGTCATAACTAGGTATGCCGCCTCGTATGCACCGTGCTGGTGGTGGTCAGGGGTCCGCACCACAGCAACAGCAGGCACCGCCTTCACAGCAGCCGCTTCCGCAGCCACAGCAAGGCCCCCCACAGCATCAGCATCAGCAAGGGTACGGTAACGGTGCAGGTGGACCTCAGTCGCATCTGCATGTATTTCACCACCACACGACCTACAACGACACCGGCCGTGGCGGGATGCCGCCGCCGCAACACGGCGAAAACAGCGGATCAAATAACATGAACAACATGATGTACAGTGGTGGCGGTGGCGGTGGCAACCCGCCGACCTCGCCCATCTACGGCGGCGCAGGTACTCCTTATGGCGGCAATAACGGTAATATCCCTCATCACATGATGTCTCCGTCCCCGCACCCACAGATGGTGGGAATGGGAAACGAATACACGCCCCACATGCAGTCTTCCCCCTTTCCACAACCGCCACCACAGCAAGGGGGTAGTGTGAGCACACCCAACAGCATGACCCGTCGCGTTCGTACGCCTGGTCCATCAGGCATGGGACCACCCCCTCAGCAGCAGCTACCGCCGCCGCCGCAGCAGCAGCCCTATTACGGTGGAAATCAGGGTGGAGGGATGGGCTACAACCCCAATATGCGTGGTTCTGCTCCCCCACCACCGCAGCCGCACATGGAGCCGTCGCCGAGCTTCGTCAATAGCGGGTCACAGCAGCCACATCCAGGGATCATGCGCGGAGATGGCGGCTATGGTCCCGATGTGGACAACAGTTCGTCTCCACAGAACAATGGCTATCGTGGCAGCCAGCCGCCGCCGCCTCCGATGCAGCAGCAGCAGATGCACATGCACTCGCCTTCCACTGTGCCACCACAGCAGCATTACCAAGGAAACGGTGGCTATGGTGGTGGCCGTGGGATGGGCGGTGGTATGCAGAACCCAAATATGCAGATCCAATCCCCACCGCCGCCGCCGCCGCAGCAACAGCACATGATGGGGGCCGGTGTTGGCGCACCGAACAATTCCAACCGAGGCATACTGGGTCCGATGGGAGGCAACAAGCACATGCAACAAGGCCCGCCGCCCCCACCACAGCAGCATCCACAGCAGATGCCGCCCCTTCAACAGCAACAGCCTGGTATGAACAGCAACTGGGGCTCGCCGCAGCCACCACCGGTGCATATGCAGCCGAACGCGTCTCCCTCTCCACAGGGCCAACCCCACATGGGTGGTATGCCATACGGCGGTGGTGGGCCGGTGCCAATGGTGGGTCGGGGCCGTGTACCTGGCGCGCGCATGGGCGGCGGTGGTATGGGTCCAATGGGCAACAACATGGGCGCACCACCACCACCGTTACCACAGCAGCAGCAGCAGCGCCAGCCACCGCAGCCGTCAAGTATGATGGGTGGTATGGGTGGTATTGGTGGTCCGCAGCAGCATATGTCGGCGGTGGGTAACATGAATCCGTCAATGATGATGCCGCCGCCACCGCAGGGTGGACAAGGCTCCATCATCCAGCAAGGTGGGGGCGTCCCCCCTGGCATGTACGCCGGGGGCATGGATCCCAACACGATCAGTGGAGACATGATGGGTGGCATGGGCGCTCCACCGATGCCGGGATACGCGGACGTCGATCCGCGCGGTGACCTCGCTACTCAGCAGCCCCTCTATGAGTTCCTCATGGGGAAGCGACTGCTGCGAAAGACAACGTTAAATACCTTCTTCCCTGAAGGCTACGATGCGAAGCGCGACGGGCGCATTACCATTGCGGTGGACGGCAATTACATGATCACCAACCTCCGCGCACAGCTGCAGCGCACCGATCCGCTGTGGTTCCTGCACTCCTGTTTGCCTGATTATCTTCTGACCCTCGTGCATAGACACGTCGAGGAGATGCGCTCGAACAATTTGGAGCCGTTATGGGTGCTCAACGGCATTAGTATCAACGGTGATGTGGAGGCGTTCCTGCCGAGCACCGACGAGCTCCACTCGCGCGATGCAGTGTGGTCGAAGCTGAACGAGGGAATAGAGCTCCCCACGCAAGATGAGATCACGGAGGCCTTCGAGACATCCTCGGCCGTCGGCGAGGACGTGGTGCGTGCTGTTCAGCGCTATCTCCGCACGGAGGAGAACGTTGTGTGCGTGACTGCACCGTTCCTCAATTGGTGCCAGATGTGCACCCTCCACAAAGAGGGTCTTGCGCACCTGCTGATGGGTCCTCCAGAGATGCTGATGGTGCCCTACGATGACATGAAGGCTATTGCGGAGGTGAACTTGCAGAGTGGTGAGGTCGCCTACTATGATCGAGACGAGGTGCTGCGCGAGCTGTTTCCGCGCTACGTGACGGAGACGTCGACGGCTGCAGCCGGTGATCGCTTTCTCGACTTTGGCTTGCTCATCGCCTCGCACCCGGCCATCACGACTGCCCACGCGAGCGTGCAGCTGTCGACGCAGAGCATCTACGAGGAGCTGTCTACCCCCCATCCAAGCTTCAACACCCTTCGCGAGTTCATTGATCAATACGAGTACCCACAGAGTCAAAACGAGCGCCCCAACCTCGAGAAATTGAAGCACTCAAAGGGCCGCACGTACATCCAGTACAGCCCCGTCTTCTCCAGCCAGGTTTCCTTCGACTCATCACTCGTTTACTTCAAGCGCATCCTAGATCCCAGCTTGACGAATGCGAACATGCCCAATAATCTCTCTGGTGTGTTCGGCTACCTAGTTCCGTTGTCCCTCTTCTACTTCCAGTTCACAGGTTTGCTGTCGGTCGGTCTCATGACCGCCGTCACTCAGCTCTACATCCGTGATGAGTTTCCCGTCGCCGACACGGAGGAGTACCACCATTTGTTGCACCCTCTCATGGCACTTCGCGGACAGATCATCTCACAGATGGTCTCCCGCATCAAGCCGGATACGCACGGTCAGCGTCTCGGCAAGATCTCATGGGTTCGGTGGTTCGACTCCATTCTCATGAGCGTTCTGCCCCCCGATCGTCTTATCGTATTGGATGAATGGAACCTGGAAGACTCTGGGGAGCTTGCCGGCGTGCCGGATGACCACCTCGAGAAGATCGACATGGCCATGGTACTGTCACCCAAGTCGGCGGCGATGTGCATCCCAGCACCGCAGCTGCCACCCAACGCATCCCCCCGTGATGCACCGATTTTGTACCGCGGAAAAAAGGAAACCTTCTTCGCCATTCTGTTGAAGACCTTCGACTTTGTCGGCTACTTCTCTCACACAGCGGACCCGATGGATGCGGCCGACCTGACAGCCGAATCAGCGCAGGTGGTGGGGCAGGGCCAACCAGCGAACGAAGGTCCGCCAAACGTTTCTGATAGCGCAAGCGGACACCTTACGGACAGTACCGCGGACCCGTGTGCCGGCGAGCAGCGTGTTTTCTTCACGGCTTACCTTAGCATTTCTCTTGAGCACTGTCCTCAGGAGTTTCAGTGCGCTCTGGTGCGCTTCACTGAGCTTGTGCGCGTCAGCACTATCAACTCCGTCGCCTTCACCTGCGCCGACTCCATTGAGCTGAACAGCGATGAGGACGGCGCGCTGGCCGACCCACCAGAGGTTTTACTGGCGACGCGTATTGCCTGCCTTGTGTCGGTGCCGTATCAGCAGCAGGTGGATGAGAAATCGCAGTTTGAATGGGCTCCGGTGTACAGCCGCCAGTTGTGTGCTTTCACCGTAATGTCGCGTGTCATGAACAGGAGTTTACGGGTCCTGACGGAGGCCATCGCTGCCGCACTGTTTCTTTCCGGGTTTAGTGACTGCTCTTTAGAGGACTACAACAGCATGACGCCACTGCTGCCTTTCGGCGACGTGCCCAGCTCACTCGGTGGTCTGCTTCTGCATTATGTTCTCGTCTTCCCGCCTGACTATGAGGCGAATTGCCAGACACCGGAGGAGCGCTGTCACCTGCTAGAGACGAAGTTCAAAGCGATCCCAGACATTCAGACCCAACTGCGCCGCGTCATGGAGTTCACCTTCCATGCGCTCTACTTGCTCAACGTGTACATCCTGCGCGACCCGAGTATAGTGAGTTCAGCGGACCTTGTCGAGACGGATGTTGTAGCCAACGCACTCAACTTGCTGCACGAGAAGTGGGTTCTGCACCTCGACGGGCCGGCCCCGACGGACGTGCATGGGTATTTCGAATTCGAGTAGAGCGGGGGGAGGCGTTGAGGTGTGGGGGCTACACTTTACCACTCTGATGATGTGACACTGTCGTGGCGAGGAGGACGTCAGAGAGGTCGGGAGCCACGACAGGAGGGCGCTGCAGGGTTTCGTCAACGTCATTTATGCTCTCTTAGTCCTTCACCTTTCTCTGAGGCCTTGTGGGGTCTTGTCATTACCTCAGCGAAATGATCATCGTTGTAATGTTTCGCTTCTCCATTGCAAGGAATCGGCTACCGAATCGATCCTGAAGTTTGACTGTACGTTCGTGTTTGTGTTTGTTGATGCGTTTCGGAGTTGTGTGTGTGTGTGTGTGTGTATGACTTGGTATGGTGGACGAGATCATTCGTCACAGTCTTCTGCGACTCTGTTGTTCGGAGTACATCACCATTACACTCTATTTTTTTTTTGTTTCCACCTACATTCACACACACACACACACAGACACACACAGACAGACAGACAGACACACACATACCATTTTTCGATCTTATCGGTGTCGTTGTTCTACACTCCACATCCTTTTTTCTGGGGTTTTTCATTGTCTCCTAAATAGACCCCCCTCCCCCCCTTCCTTCCCTCCCTCCCTCCTCCTCTCGTCTTCGCACTGAACATTTTATTTCGCCGCCTCGCATTTTTTTTTTCCTCCATTTCATCTTCACGTCACCATCCTTTTTTTTTCCCCCTCACCGGCGGCTGCGAAACTAGAGCATCGACGCGCAAGTTCTATGGAACAAAGGCATCGACGGTGGTTGCAGCAGAACAAAAAAAAGGATACTTGCTCTAGTAACCACCACCACTACCACAGTTGTCAACATGCGACTGCTTGCCTTCTCATGCAACACCATGCGCTGATTTACAGACGTAAAAACACTACGGAGCTTTGTACCCCCCCTTTGTTTTGCCTCGTTTTCACAGCAGAAAAAAAGAGGCTGTATATGGCGCACGTAAAACATATCATGTATATGTATGTGCGCTCATTTTGTCGTGGATACGTGGAGACGCAAGTGCGTAGGGCTTTGAATTCATGTCTAGTACCAAGCGGTGCAAAGTAGAAAGTTTGAGGAAGGAAGAGGTGTGTGTGTGTATAAGGGGGGGGGAGCAAGTGTGAAGTGGGTAGGTCGAGACGCTGCGTGTTTGATATATATATTATATATATATATATATATATATCTGATTATATGTGTGCGTGTGTGTGTGTGTGTGCTGCATATTTGGACTACACACCCTCTTTTTCTGTATGTTTGTTGGGTCACTTTGTTGAGATAATGTGTTTGATATGTTCCCTTTCCTTCCCTCCCCTCTCCTATTTGTTTTATGTGAGCGGCACGAGCCAGGGGCAAGAGTGGGTGCCTCGCTTTCTCTTCTTCTGTCCCTCTGTCTGCTGCGTATCATTATTATTATTATTATTTCCTCTATTGGCGTTGAGAAGATGCAATGAAGACTACGAGAGGCTGAGGTGGAGAGAAGTGCGAAGAGGGGCTGGGTAGGACGGTGTGTGTGTGGGGGGGAGGAGGTGAGGGGATAGTCGGCGTGTGGGGGCAAAAAGGGGAGGTCATAAAAACAAACGACGTGGCGAGGCCGGAGCGGGCATGCCAGACGGATAGCGGTGATGCTTTAATGGAGGGAAGGAAGGGGAAGACCAAAAACGCAAAAAAAAAAGAAGGCAAAACAATTGTGGAGAGAGTCAGCAGTGAGTAGCACTGTATCGTTCCCGTCCCTCCCCTTCCTCCTCCCTCTATTGGTGCTTTTTTTTTTGTGGGCTTGTCCTTAATTTCTAGTGGACGGTTTCTTCTTTTGACATTTTGGTGGGATATTTTCCTTTTCTGCCCCTCGATGCGTTGTGTTAGGCTGCCGCGCCGCTTCCTTTGTCTTGCTTAATACATTCATTATCTCTTCAGACACTCGGATTGCATCGGTATGTGTGTTTGTGTTTGTGTTTGTGTCTTTGTCTTGGGCGGTTCACGCTGCTGCTCGTCGTCCTCGTCCTACGCGCGCCGACATTTTTTTTTTTTTCGTAGCGGCAATGATCGGCGACGTCTTCTTTTTTCTTGAGTATCGTTGCTGCATGACTCTTTTCTCGCGTTTCACTTTTTCAGTACTTCCCCCTTCCTCCGTCTTCTTTTTTTTTGGGGGGGGAGGGGGCCAGCCGCGGCGGCACTGGCACGACGCATATTAATACAATCCGTGGCTTCATGTGAGGGGGATATGCGGGGATGTGCTTCCGCCGTTATTTTTGTTCTCGGGCTTATTTATTTATTTTGTGTCTGTGGTGGAGGAGGAGGAGGGGAGGGGGCTCCGTTAGACGGGTAAATGGGAGAGGGAGATGAAGAGGGAGGGAGGGAAGAAAGCAAGGAGTCAGCTAGTCCCCCACCTGTGTTATTAGATGATGGGAGGGGGTTGTAGTTTTCTTCACCTTGTGGGGAAGGCCGTGCAGGCCTCTTTTTCTCTCCCTTGTTGCCAAATTCTAGAATCGCCTCGTGCGCTGAACAGAGTCAAGTGCATACGGGACAGAGGGGAAGTCAGGGTGACTTACCGCTGCTGTCGTCGTTCGGCGGCAGTGTCTCTGGTAGGCAGTGCTTCAGGGTCACCTGCGGCAGTGCTCACATCTTTGCATCATGCATCTCATGGGGCGGCGTTGCGCTTTCGGCTGGAAGGTGTCACAAAATATTCACTACCTCCTGCGTAGGGAAGATGGAGGGGGGGAGCCTGAGATGCCGCGTGGCGGAAAGGTGTGAATTGCTCTGCAAAGACAGATCGGCGAAGCGTGTGGGCTGGGATAAAGCAGTCGACTTCATATTTTGTGCGAAGAGCAGCCGTGATTCTATATGTGTGTACATCGTTTGCGTGTCGTGTGCAGTGCACTGTACGGCGGTGTGAAGACATACTAAGAGGAGGGGGTATTTGACTCTCGCTCTGACACAAAATAGAAACGTTTTTATTATGAAAAAAAAATGATTTCAGGTGATGCATCTTCTCTTCCTTCATTGCGTGGTACAATGTTTTTCTTGTCCGGTGGAGGCCTACTTTGTGGGTTGTGTTGCTCGCCGCGAGTTCCACACCATCGCAGTGCGTTGTTGCTTTTGGATCGCACTTTCTTACTCCTCGATGGCTGTTGTCCCCCTTGTCTCGTTTTTTTTTTCTTCTACGCATACATACATACATATATATATATGTATATATATGGTTAATAGTATGATTTCGTTTGTTTATACGTACATATATATATTTATGTCACTGTGTGTGCCCCCTGTATGTGTTTGAAGCTGGACGTTGTGTTCTCACTCAACTTCGTTTCTTTGTCAGTTTGTCTGCCCTTCGCTTTTTTCTCGTTTTTTTATAAGTTTTTTTTTTTGTATGTTAGTTGGCACTTGTGCTGTTAGCGTGTATGATTTGTTCTCAAGTCTTCATTGGAGTTGTACGCGATATTTTTGGATTATACTTGTCGGCTTTTTTCTTTCTTGCTCTGTTTCTCTCTTTGTGTCCGTGAATCTGAATGTGAATGTGTGTGCGTGCGTGTGTGTGCGTGTATGAGGTGGGCTGAGGTGCATTAGTCTGAGTCTTTTTTTTTTGATGTTGTTTCGAGTTTTTCTTTTTCCATTTGTGCTCCATATGTTTTTTATTTTATATCTTCCTCTGAAGAGCGCCTGTCTCTGCCAGTTTCTCGTGTAAGTCTTTCTCTCTGTGTGTATCTGATTTTAGTTGTGGGGTCCACTTGAGGGGAATGGTGGAGGGCTGGGTAGTAGGTGTGGGGAAAGGAGGCAGCACAAGGGCTCAGGCAAACAGAGATGCAAAAGGGAAGATGAGGTCGGAGAGGCTTTTGGTGAGCCGTTGGCGGCAGGACCACCTGTCCGGACCGTCACCACTCCCTTTCTCTTCTGCCCTCTCCTGTTCCCTGCCATTAATAAGTAGGTATGTGCCTTTCTGCATGCCTTGCTTTTCTTTTAGTGAGAAGAAAGTTCTACTCCCCACTGTTTTATGGTTGTGTGCTGTACCACCCTCACCTCCCCCACTGAAGCACCCAAATCCCCCCCCCCCCCCCTCCTCACTCTCCTCCTTTCTCTCCCCCTTCTCCACATCCCCTCAAGATACAACCCCTATCCACGAAAAGAGCGGGAAAATGAACAACACATCTGCAATAAAATGAATCTTGTTTTTCTTCTGCGTCCCGAAAAGGAAGGCGGAGGGAAAGGGGAGGGGCGGTATGGGGGGGGGAGAACAGGCGCAGGATACTCTTCTCTCAAGAGAGAAGAGGGGGAGGGGGTGGTAACAAATGAGGGGACGACAGCGGAGGACGGGCAATCGTTCCTTCTTTTTTTTTTTTTTTAGCTGTGTGTGCGCGCGCGCACGTGTGTGTATGTCTGTATTTATGTGTGTGTGTGCGTATCAGTCTCCGAGGACCACATTACGGAGCAGGTTGAAGTTGAACCCAAGGTCTTTCCCTCTTCTCCGATTTCATTTTCGACTGGTGTGTACCACAGACACTGACGTCTACACCTTCGAGCATTTGATGAGTGTTTATGTGAGCAACTTCTCTTTCTGTTCGCTCTGTTTTTTTTCTCCCGCTGAATTCTAATCGACGACCTTGTGGTCTTCACGACTCATGCACGCGCGAGTGCGTTCCCCCGTTTCGCCGCGACTCACGTGCCCTCTCTATTCCGCCTCTTTGCCTCTGCTTCTTCCTCATATTTTGTTTCTCGACGTTTCGCACGCGCACACACTCACGCGCCCACACCTTTGGCATCTGACACCCCTTCCCCCTAATCTTCATAATCCTCCCTTTTTTTGTTGTTTTTCATCCCCTCATTTGCAAGCTCGTCCCGCACCCCATTATTTTTCAAATTGCGCACGCGCCTCCTCTCTCTCTCTGTGTGTGTGTGTTAGTGCGATCGTGTGTACGCATTAAATTACGCTTTTTTCCCTCTTTTAGGAGGGAGGTGTACGTTCGGGTGGTTCACCATAGGCCCCCCCTACCTCTCACTTCTTCTCTCTCCTTCCTTCCTTCCCCACTTTCATTTCTCATGGGGTCCGAGAAGGTGTCCACTGGGCGCAGTGGCAATGTCCGCCTCGGCAAGAACTCGGATGTGGTCTATAACGAGGCGGATGTGATTGGTCGCGGACAGTTTGGCACAGTTTACCGGGGCCTCGCTCCCGCCTCCGGCACCGTAGTCGCAGTCAAACTTTTGAAGAACGTCCCCTCGCTGCTCATGCAAACCTTTGAGCATACCAGTGATCACCCCCGCCGCATCGATCACCAAAAGGCAGAGGGTATACCTCTTCCTCCAGTGGCCTCAGAGTTGTCTCCCTCCACTGCCACGCCAGGCAAGGCGGCGCCCCTAGAATACCCCTCAGAGTTGACTATCCTATGCGAACTGCGCAACTATCGTTGTCCCAACATTGTGCACGTCATATCCGTCTGGAGCAAGTTGCTGAAGCCTACAAATGATGAGGCAGCCGCGTCAGCAGCATCCCTGCCCGCCTCGTCAACTTCGGCCGAGGATAAACCTTCGTACCTCTATGTTATAGTGACAGAGTACTGTGAGGGTGGAGACTTGCAGCAATTCTTGAAGGCCCGGGGAGGTGCGTTGCCTGTCCACGTTGCTCGCTCCTTCACCTACCAGCTATGTAACGCCCTGCTCACACTCAAGCGGCGCCGCATCGTTCACCGCGATGTCAAGCCTGCAAATTTGCTGCTCACCTCAGCCGACTGCGAGGTGGCAACACTGAAGCTTGCAGACTTTGGGATGGCCAAGGTTGCGCCGGGATCCGGTGGGAGCAAGCAAAGGAAGTCGCACCGCGAGACTGATGGTGAGAGGGGCGACACTTCTGGGACCTCCGGCTCGCTTTTCTACTCGGAAATGGGCACCCCGATGTACATGTCACCGGAGCGGCTCGCCCTGCAACCGTACGACTACAAGGCGGATGTATACTCGGCAGGCATGGTGCTGCTAGAGATGATGCGCGGGGCATGCGTCCAGGTAAAATGGGAGTCCCAGCTGCGCTCAGAGGTGCCGCGGACAATATGGCAGGAGCTGCGACAGTATCCACCGGATAAGGTGCCCGCGTGGCTCGAGCTCGTGCAGCGCATGACGGCGACCGACCCTGCTCAGCGATACTCGGTGGAGGATGTCCTGCGGCACTCGTGGTTTCGAGAGGAACTAGGACATCCGCTGCCACCGCTGACCTTTCCTTTATCAGAGGAGTCGGGGAGTGACGGATGTGCCTTGCAACTTCGGACGGCTGGGGCCTCCGTCGCGGTGAGCACCGACGCTGGCATGCAGTCGGGCTCTCCTGTAGGCCGAGACCCTTTCACATCAGCACCTCTTTCTTTTCCCAGCGATCAAGCTACTTTTACAGGTTTCGCGGCGCGGCACTGCCACACGGACCCAGGTGTTGGCGTTGATGAGACAGAGGCCTCTGCTCCCGCGCCGTCGACGTCTTCATCATGCGCCGGGAGCGAGGTTGGCGAGCACACAGTGCATGCGGCAAGGGAGGCTGCCCTGCCCCCGGGGGAGAGCAAGTACTGCCTCGCGGAGCCATCCAAGTGGACGGTGTTGGGTGTTTGTTCGGAGGTGAGCGTTGCTCACAACGTTGCCAATGGCACTTATACTGGGCCACAGGGGTCAGCTGCCGCTACCGAGGGGGGGTCGGCGGCGACTGTCAGCCTCCCAGCTTCGGTTGTGGCTGCGGCGTTTTCGCTGCCACCTGGGTGTGGTCCGCATATCATTACTAATTCCGTTCGAGCCTTTGTGGATGCGGCATACCTCTACGTGCTCCAAGATGAGCTGAACGCTCCACGTGGTCTGACTTTAGTGTCATATCTGATGGAGTTGATGCAGAACGGTTACGCGGCGTATCTGAAGTGTATCGAGTACATCGGCGTAATCGGACGACACACAACAATAAATAACAGCTGCAATGTAGGCGGGCACCGGTTCGTAGTGCGTGATATAAGTCTTCTACACAATGTATGGAGGCAGTTGATGGCACGCTTGCACAGCGCACAGCTAGCTTATACAGCGAGGCTGCCATCGCATATGCTGAGCAGCGCTGTGGCTTGGCGACAGCGGCTGCTGGGAGCTGCGGCCACCCCTCCTGACGACGGCGAGGATGCTGCAGCGGCGATAGTCATGTCTGAGGAGGAGGTAAGGAATGTTGATGTGAGCGATGCCTCGATTACGTTGTCTGAGAAGGACATGTCCATGCTTGTGCATGCCAGTGCCAAGCCGATCTCAAAAGCCGATCCTGATGCGGAGGCGGTGCCAGGGGTAACAGCATCACTGCTCGCCGCGCCATTCACGCCGCCAGTTAAACAGCGTATGTCGACTGTGTGTGATCGCGCGGAGCGGATCATATTTGACAAGGCGGTGGAGTACATACAGTCGGAGGCGCTGTCTATACTCATGGATTCGACGACGCAGCTGCAAGCAACCTCTCTTGCCGATGACTTGGATGCGACGGACCGCCTGGAGGAGGAGGAGGAGCAACAGACGGCGCAGGCTTACCAAAACTGTGCAAAGCCGTTCCAGTCACATATGCCGGTCCGCCTCCCGACGGGCGATGACCACACCATGCCTCCACACCGTGGTGTAGCGCTGCTGCGCGTGCTACTGCGTCGAGCTGTCCTGACGATTTTTGAGATTGGGTTAGAGGCAGAAAAGCCAAAATCAGCGAATGCGACGTTACTAGGAATATCCGCCTTGCCGCCATCCTCGACTGTTTCACCATCACCGATGCCCTTGCCAGACACTGTGGCCCCCATCAGCGCTGATGCCGTTGCTAAGCTAGTCTTTGTGGTTCAGGTGCCTGTGTTCGGAACCCTTGATAGAATTGATCTTCAGACAGTCGCAAACCTCTTACATACCGCCACACGAGTCTTCAGCACCTCGCTCATGTCCACAAGTTAGAGCTTGCATTTGAGAGCCATCAACGACAGAGGGGAAGTGTCTAGTGGGTAGTGATGGAAGGGGAGGAGAGGGAGGAGAATGGGATGCGGAGGTGGGGTGGGGGAGAGGTTTACAGATATCTTCATGTATATACCACGAGATTTTCTTTACTTGCCCATCGCCACCCCCGTTGTGTTCTACTTCAGTGGTGCCCTCTCCCCCCCCTTCTCTCTCCCCCTGCTGTGTCCTGGTCGTTGTCGTCTCCTTAGCATTCGTGTCTTTGGCCGATTTCTTTGAGGATGCGGGCACGCCATTTTTGTTATTATTAGTATTATCCGGTGTCTTGGAGCGTTTCCCCACTCAGATAGCGTTGTGTCGTCGTTTTTATCTCATGGAGTGCGTGCAAGATCTTCAGAGGGGGGGGGGAGGGCACGTGACACTACACTTGATTTAACGATGCATCCTTTTGTCTCCCCTTCTCTCTGTTAACCCTCACGTACCTTCTGTTTTGCTGCTGTTGTTTTTTCTTTTTTTATATTTCCTCTGTCGCCCCGTATTCTCCACCTTTCAGATGCGCTTTCTAAAGACGGGCTGCTGCTACAAAGGTGTGCATGTGTTCAGGCTCCGTCTCCCCCCCCCTCCGACGTCATCGTCATCATTGCTATCATCTCTCGCTCTTGCTGTCTGCTGCCCCGTTTTCACTTTTTTCTTCTTCCTTTTATCTTTGGTCCTCTCTGCATTTATTATTATTATTTTTATACATGGGATTGGATTCCTGCTTCCTAGACTGTTCTCCCCCTCCATTTCTGCCGTCTTTTTGCACAACTAAGTGTTTCTACCTTTGTGATTTTTACGGTTTGTGTTGTTGCGCAACGCTCCTTTTTCTGGGTGTATCGTCTGTGTTGAACCATTGTGTGTTGGTGAGCGTGTATGTATGTATGTGTGTGTGTCTTCTTCACTTAGTGATCACAAATACATAGACACACACACACACACACACACCAAGCATATATATACATACACGCCAAGATGAAGTTGTTTCTCTTGCTTTCTCCGCGCTTGCATTACCCTCATTTGCACAAGTCAACTTCGACACCTAAGCAGAGGGGAGGGGGTTGAGGGGAGGGAGGGGGGGGTATACCGGTGGAGCTTCGTATACCCAAATGAATGGGAAGTCTGCTTATTTGATACGAAGGGCCTTGTAAACGTTTATTATTATTGATGTGCGAATGTGGATTTTGTGTGCTGCTCTTTTTTTTTTTTGAGGAACTCGTCCCAGAGGCCCACGTTGGCCCCCTCCTTCAGTTTTCCCCTTTCTCTACACAAACTAACACAAACACACACACCAACATGCGCTCCGCTGCATTGCATCTTCGTATTCCGTTTTAGAGGTTGGGCCACCTGCGCACGCGTTCGTGATGTGCGGGAGCTCATTATGTGTGCGGGTGTCCGTCCACGTATGTGCTGGTATACTCCTTGTCTGGATGTACTTCTCGCCAAGTCTCCTACACATCTTTCGCTCCACTTGCGTTTTTAAAAAAAAATGTGCGTATGTGGCTCATCACGTATGTGATTACCACCTTCGCCGTTCTCCTTCCATTCTCTGTTCTCGGGCCCTAATCATCCCTCCTCTTCTTTTCTCTGCTCCGTTTTTTACACTCCCGTTTCACATCTATTTCTGTGAGGTCAGTGAAAAAAGAAAAAAAGAGTGCGCGTGTGTGTGTGTGTGTGTGTGTGCACGTAGGTTCCCTCGTGTACGTTCTGCGGCCCTCGCTCTCATTTTTTTCTTTTCCTGGGTCTTGATGGTTATATATTGCACATATACAGATATACGTCACCCCCTTTGTTCACTTCCTTCGCCCATACCGTAACGACTTTTGCTCACCCATTCCTTTACCCCATAAATTATCTCCTCTTTGCTGCTTCGTTGTGGCTTCAGTAATAAGAGGCGACACACACACACACACACACATATATATATATATATATATATATATATATATATAATATGTACATCATTCCAATACGGTCCCTCTCTTCACACACACACACACACACCCAGAGACACACACAAGCAGGACGTTAGTGGTTGGGCTCCATTATTATTTTTTAGCCGTTGAGTAGACGGTAAGGGCAACTTCCACTGCACGGCTGCAGCTCCCCTTTAGTTTTTCCCATTCAAGGTGGCATTCGATATCTGCAACGTGCATACCCATCACGGAGCAAAGAATTTTACAAGACACGGCACCAGCCAACCAGCTGTCCGGCGGCAACGGGACGAGATACAGAGATCAGCGGTTAGACTGGCGGTCAAGTCCCTATCCCCCACCGTCATCTTCCACCGCCGCTGCTGCCCACGTTGGTGTGTCTCTCTCTCACTCGTTTTCCCGTTTCTTTGTCATCTGTTCTCTCGATTACTGATTGTCCCGTCTTCTCTTTGCTCGTTTGACCTCTTCCTTCTTTTTCTTTTCCTTCGCTTATTTTTCTCCCTTCTATCCTGCGTCTTTTGCTTGCTGTCTTTCTTTCCTTTTCCCTCACCCCCTGTGGAGCGGCCTTGGCATCTGACTAGTTCTCGCCATCAGCACTCTTGATTGACGTCTCCTTTTCACTTATCTCTTCTCCACCCTACATTCCACGTACCCCTGTTGCTTTTTGAATCCTGCATACATTTTTATTTATTGCTGACGGTAGACGAGTGCTGACATCGACGTTCAGCTACATACATATGCGCACACGGTGGCACACAACTAGCCCTTCACTCGCCTTACGCCTTTGCCTCCTCTTTTTTTTTCTTGGAAAAAAACATTTTTTTTTGTGTTGGTGGGAGATATTTCATTTCCTCCACATCCCTAACTACATTTTTTGTATTTGTTTCTCTTCTTCTCTTCTGCTTCCTGGTTCCGCGACGTGACAAGAGGTGGTGGGGATCACCTGTGCTAGGCTGTGCCCACTTTTTTTTTTTTCAGGGTGTCAACGTCACAAGTATATGTACAAGACTTCAACACTTCTGTACTCCCCCCACCCTCTGTTCACCCCCCTCGTGCTCTTGCTGTTCTCCCAGGATTGGCCCTTTTAATTTCGACGGGATAACCGATTCGACTCTGCAAGCTGTTTCCCTGCTTTCTCTCAGAGGCAGATATATATATATATATATATATCATAGATTATTTTATTATATCTTTGTTCTACAGTCTGTATTACTCACTGGTGCTTGACAGTGTATGCTGCTTCTCACTCAGAATAGAGCCTCGCTTTTTTTTTTTTCTTCCGGATTCGTCACGCTCGTGTTTTTTTTTTTCTGTGCCCCTTCCCGCCCCCACTGCTCTTCTTTCCGCTGTCCTTTCCCCCTCCCCCCCCTCCCCCCTGCTCCCTGCTTGTGTATGTGCTCCCTATCCAGGCACTTGTACTGCCCCCTCCTACTACCATCCTTGACTTCTCTATCCTCTTTCCCCCTTTTTCTTTTCCCCCTGCTCCTCCTCCTTCCGGCGAGGGTGTACACCTTTCGTTTCGTTCCTTGTTTCGATTTTTTTTTTTCATAACCAAGGTACGGGGATCAATTTTTACACTCTCTCTGATTACATATATATATATATATATATATATATGTGTGTGTACGTGTGCTTGTGGGTGCTTTTCATTATTGTTTTCTGCTGAGGGGGGGGGGAGTCTCCCTTGACAGAAGGTCTGTTTGCATTCAATAAGTCCTCATTTTCTGCAGTTTCTTGACGCCTCCCTTTTCCCTCCTCCTCCTCCTTCCTTTTTTTTTTCTTTCACTTCTTGGTCATCGCAGCAAGTGTCGCGTTGCTCGCTGCAATTTTACGAGACGAGCTCCTGAACTCCTTCCCCCATGCATTGCATGCTGATTGACGACTCATCCCACACCTCTTCGCACCTGGATGACCCTGTTTTGTGAAGACCACCATGGCAGGAACAAATAGGGATGGGTTGCTGCAGTGCAAGCAGGTGCAGCAGTGTGATCCGTGCTGCCTCAGGGGCACTCATGCGAGTCTGGAAAGTCCACAAGAGCTGAGCTACGTCAGTAATGACAGAGGGAGGGGTGACGAGGTGACGGCTCTGAACCACCGTAGCGGCCATCCCCGCACCCCACAGCCGGCACCCCATGCTTCGTTACAACAACAGACAACACGTACTGATCTTTTACTCCAGACGACCTCCCCGACATCCCATGCGTTCGTGGACCTGTTGCCGTGCCACGAGGCAGGTCATGGGGTGGTCACTGAACAGTCTCCACGCAAATCCTTTGTTGGTTCTTCATGCTGGTTATCCAATCCCCCATTGCCGCTGGCCCATGTAGAGAACCAGGACGAGGCTGCAGCGAGCGAGTCTATACAGAGCGGAAAGTTGCCGTGCACCGTCACGGTGGGCCTCGGGCAGGTTGCGGTTGGGCGGTATGACGTTGATCTGGAGCCTTCCACATTGTTGATAGATGCGCAGAGGGACACTGCCGCCGTGCGTAGCGACGAGGGTGGTATGCTGCAACAGAACCGTGACCGAGGGGTCACGGTCGATACAACTGCCCAACCGTCTCCTCACTTGCCCTGTGCACCTGAGTTATCGCCTTCGCAGTGGTTGTTGCACCTTGGGGGCGCTACGAAGGGGCCCTTTCCACACCAGACAGCGGCGTCTGTCTCAACCGCCTTTGCTGCAGCTATACCGACGTCACCCCCTGGGGCAGCCGCTTCTCCAGTTGCG
Source organism: Endotrypanum monterogeii (assembly GCA_000333855.2). NCBI lineage: Eukaryota > Euglenozoa > Kinetoplastea > Trypanosomatida > Trypanosomatidae > Endotrypanum > Endotrypanum monterogeii. The sequence goes on from CM007341.1 coordinate 270,818, forward strand.
ACGGTTGACGCTATGGCATCCACAGCGACGTTCCCTAAGGGTGTGGGTTTTCAGTCGCCGATGGGGGAATCTTATCATGGCATCCAACTGTGCACCCCACGTCTTGCACCCCATGGCGAGCGGCCACCACTGCCCTTTCTGACGCAGTTACCAGCTCTCTCCTCCATTGCTGTGGCCTGCACAGCTTCCGCCATGCTTGGGGATGGGGTGAAGCGCGACAGTTCAGCGGTCACGGCAGCACAGCAGAGCCCCGGCAGCTCGACCAACGGACTCTCCGTGTTTAATTTTCAAAGCGGCGGCTCTGTTCCGAATGCTGTGTCAGTCCTATCGCCGGTGTACCTCGTGGGCACTCCCTCCGCTGACGATTTCATTGCGGCAACCAATATAACACCATGTCACATGTCACAGTGCCAACCACCGCCACCTTTGGATGGCGGTGCAGACGTGCACAAACCACCGCCGCCGCAGCACCAGCCGCCGCCGCCGCCGCCGCCGCCGCCGCAGCTTCTTTCTGTACCTCATCTAAATCGAACGTCATCTTTTTCGTCCGGCGTTGCGAGCACCTCGTCAGCCGTTGGCCACACGGCCAAGCAGCGGCCTTCGCGATTCTGCACTCTCCGTAAGAGTGACAGGGCCACCCGCAGGCCGAGCCTTCCGCGGCTCTCAAGCCCTTGCGCTCCTTCCTTCACGAGTCACGCTTCTCGGCACATCCCCTTCCTCAGCGGTAACTTACAGTTGGTCTCTGATTCAGACCGGTGCAACGACTCCTCGCCTCCCTCGCTGCCGCCGGCGACTCCGTCCTGTCAGCTGCCGCTACAGAGCAGTTGCAGCGCCCGTTCGACTCCCCACATACCGGCGCTGGACTTCAGCTCCATCTCGGATGGGCCGATTGTGCGAAATGGGGAGGTGGTCGATGCACCGTGGTGGGGCAGCTCGGTGCGGCGCTCCAGGCTGCCGTCTCCCTACTTCAGCGCTACGGGGTTCAGCCATGGTTATCGTGGTGGGTGCAGCAGTGTTTCCGACTTCAGCGGCTACGGAGAGGACGACGACGAGAGCGAAGACGTGTCGGCCAACTGTCGTCCAGTCGCCAGGAAGGCGGAGGAGCTGCAGCGACTGAAAATGCACAAAAACACCTCGAGCACATTTTTCTCTGATCGTTTCGATGACGCAGATGCAGGCAGCAATGACGAGGAATGCATCGACCGTCGCCATGAAAAGCGTCCGCACCGCGGCAGCGCTTGTGTTCACTACCTCAACAGACGGCCTCGCGCTGCCGCCGACTGCCCCAGACGCAGCATCAATAGCGATACTTCATGTCGCTTCCTTCGAGGTTGCTGCCGCGGTGCGCTACATCACAGCTCGCGCACAGGGTCATCTGCAACGAGTTGGGTTCAAGTCATAAAGCGTCTTGTATCCACTGCCTGCATGTTCCTCTTCCGCATTGGTGTCATTTACTTTAGCTCTCTCCTTATTCTGCGTACGCGTGCCGCAATGTCATCGTGAAGTGCCGCCGTACGTAAGCCTCTGGAACCCTGAACAAGAGGCAATAACTTTGATAGTGTTGCAGGACACCTCAGCGATATGAACACTGTAGATCATCTCCATGGGATCCTGGTGTCGGTACATGACTAGGTATCAGAATGTATGTGCAGCTATCCCTTGCACCAGCTTCAAAGGTGATCGAGGTGGCGGGAGGTTAGGAGCGTGATGGAGGAAAGATGTTCTGCACTCTGTACATCAATGTAGTATATATATATATATATATATATATATATACATACTACTTGTGCGTGCGTGTGTCTGGCAAACTGTGTGCCCTTGAGGCGCGTGGGAAAAAGGATTTGATTGCGAAACACAGCGTTCTGTGCTTCAGGTCATCCTCAAGCACAATTTTTTTTTTTCATCAAAAGAAATATTTTGAGATTCGAGTTGCTGCACATATTCACGATTCTGATGAGCTGTGCTCATGTTGAATGGAGGAGGAGGAGGGGGCAGCGGGTGCGCCAGTAGGGCCAGAGGTGTGCCTCTCCAGCCTTCAGGAAAATTTCACATCCTCGATCTTTTTTTTTTTCTATTTCTATACTCATGTTTTGTGTCGTTTTTTTTTTCGGTTTAACTCCCTTCTCTTTTGTGCATATATATATATATATATATATATATATATATGC
>CM007341.1:279413-324084 GCA_000333855.2 Endotrypanum monterogeii
GGCGCATCGCGGAGCTGGAGGCTGCCCGTGAGAGTGCTGCCGCCGCGCCACCCCTACATAGCAGTGCGAATCCGTTTGCCGACGCTGAGGACCCGTTTGGTGGTGGCGACCGTGTCGCGGCCCCTGCTGTGAGCGAGGGTGAGCTTAGGGCTGCCCGAGAGCGCATCGCGGAGCTGGAGGCTGCAAACGGGCGGCTCCGCAGCCACGACGCGGAGCTGGAGGCTGCCCGTGAGAGTGCTGCCGCCGCGCCACCCCTACATAGCAGTGCGAATCCGTTTGCCGACGCTGAGGACCCGTTTGGTGGTGGCGACCGTGTCGCGGCCCCTGCTGTGAGCGAGGGTGAGCTTAGGGCTGCCCGAGAGCGCATCGCGGAGCTGGAGACTGCGAACGAGCGGCTCCGCAGCCACGACGCGGAGCTGGAGGCTGCCCGTGAGAGTGCTGCCGCCGCGCCACCCCTACATAGCAGTGCGAATCCGTTTGCCGACGCTGAGGACCCGTTTGGTGGTGGCGACCGTGTCGCGGCCCCTGCTGTGAGCGAGGGTGAGCTTAGGGCTGCCCGAGAGCGCATCACGGAGCTGGAGACTGCGAACGAGGGTTTACGACAAATACTGCAGAGGAGGGAGGAAGAGCTGTCTGCTGAGCAGGATTTTGTAGCTGACCTGGAGGATGCGCTTGCCGAGGCTGCTAGTGACCTACATGAGCTTCGCGAGGATGTGGAGGAGAAGTCCCGGCTCATTCAAGCCCTCCGCGCCGGGGAAGCAGCATTGAGCTCGTTAAGGGAAGATGCTACTGGGGACAGTAGTGGGCAGGTATGGGTTGTCCCGAATTCTACAGAGACGGCATGTAGTGGGGTTATGGAGGTTGTGGACGAGAAGTCGGCGGAGATGGTTCGTATCTTGCGTGCGCGCGTCACTGACTTAACGTATGAGCTAGAAAAGATGAGGCGTCAGCAACAGACGGCGTCGGTTCCTGCCATGGTTCCAGGGATGGAGGCGCTCGGTCGACAGTACGCTGAACAGGCGCACCGACTTGCTGTGGCTGAGGAAGCGAAGGCGGCACTGGAGGAGGAACTGCGACGACTTTGCGGCAACGCGCCGTCAACCTCCGGCGGATGGTGCAGGGAAAACCAAGGGAGGGTGGCAAGAACCGGAGGGGAGGCGCCGGGTCTGCACGGTAGTGTCACTTGTGCGATGACAGTGGTGGAGCCATCAAACTCGTCCTGGAATTGCGAGGATGCTGCGGGGGGGATGTGTGTGACAGGAGCACCGCCTGACGCAAGCGCAAACATGAAGTTTCCAACTGCACTAGTGAATTCGGCTGACAGTGAGCTCTCCATGTCTGCAGGAGGTGCGCACGGGGTAGTCACGCGTCACAGGGAGTCATCAGCACCGCTCGCTGCGATCGCTGTAGCAGTGGCGTCGGAGGGGCAGGAGGATGGCGAGGGCAGTCGCAAAGCCCTCCTCACGTTGTCGTCCTCTCATATGAGTCGAGATGGCGAGGAGTTGCAGCATGACGGGACTTGCCCCGGCAGACGCCTCGATGGAAACGTCAACGACGAGTGTCTGTCGGGTGTCGAGGAGGGGTGTGTGACCTGTGAGTGGGCTGCATCGTCACAAGTGCTGAGCCCCATCCACCGAGGCCCCGAGCTCTGTGGTGCCATTTCGTGTGGCGGGGCCCTTGATGCGGATTATGATCACCCACGTCGTTGTTCGCAGGGCATGGACGTCGACGGCGATGAGGATGAGGTGAAGACAGAGGAGTGCAACATTTCTGTGAGCACTCGTGTGACAGCGTTACATGGTCGGCAAGCTGCGCACGGCGCTGCGATTGAGGAAAGGATGGACGAGAGCTGCGCCACGATGCAGGAGTTGGGGAGGCAGTATGCTGATGTGCAACACCGTTTGTATCGCTCTGAGGAGGCGCGACAAAGCCTCGAGGCTGAGGTGGAGGAGTTGCGGAAAATGGTGAAGGAGTTGCGGACGGTGCTCGATCAACAGTCCCAACAAATATCCCCCGCTCTGTGCGCAGGTAGAGGTGTTAGCGGCGAAGCAGATCCGCTCACCGTCACGAGCTCCCCCGCCTCTTCGGTGCCCACAGCAGCGAGAGGGCGGCTCATCAAGGAAAATAGTCCTTCGGGGAGCTCATCATCGCCTACACCCGCCCCTTGGCGCACCGGCGGCGACGGGGCGGAGGGCTGCAGTTTCGGTTCTTCTCTTTTCAGTGAGCCCGGCGTATCTGTGACGACGGCAGCGGCACCGGCTCATGATGGCACCAGTCGCCGTGGGAATCCTTTGGCTTCCGCCGCCACTACCTTGCAGAGTACTACATCCTTGCATGAGCGCATTGTGGAGCTGGAGAGCCAGCTGGAGGGCATGGGGGCTAAGCACGAGGAAGAGCTACAGGCTCTTGCCGAGGCCGCTGCTGACCGCATCGCAGCAATAGAGCAGCAGTACGCGGCCGACTTGGCAACGTTTCAGAAGACAGCAGCAACGGAAGGGGAGGAGTGCCAGGACAACGTGCAGACGACTGCTTCACTGAGGGTGCGGGTGGAACAGCTCACAAATTTGCTGGGGGATGCCCGCTCAGCTCATGCGGCAGAGTTGCAGATGCTGAGAGAGGAGCATGAGGCGCTGCTGCGCGAGCGCTTAGGCGAGCAGGAAGATTTCTTCGAGGCTGTGATTCGGAAGTTGGATCGTCACCATCAGGATCAGCTACGCATTCTCAGCTCTGCTGGGGGGAGAGGTGGCAATGACGTGGCCGGTGAGGAGGGCGTGGTGAGTACTGAAGTCTCGCTTGAGGAGCAAGTGCAGCACTGGAAGGGTCAGCATGCCGCACTTCTCAGGCGGTTTCATCAATTGCAGCGCGACTATGACGCATGCGCACATACCACCAGGGCAGGGCAGGGCAGCTGTGGCGAGGAGGATGCCCCGCGACAGGAACAAGTGCAGAGCAAGGCGGTGCGTGACGCCGCGGCGGAGCAGCTTGCTACTCTTCACTGGCGGTTAGAGGAGATGAGCAAGACTGTCGACGCTGCGCAGGCCGACGCCCAGGACCGCTCCGATGAGCTTCGTGACGTTGCGACGCGTCACGCTGAAAACGAAGCTGCTCTGTGTGCTGAGATGGACAACTTGCGTTTGCAAGTGCAGTCTGCGCGTGATGAGCTGACGCGTGCCAACAACCTCAATGAAGAGCTATCGGAGCTACTGCGACAAGGGGCCAGCAACGTCGAGGCGGCCATGCGAGAGCGGGATGCGCAGCACATGGCACTCGAGCAGCAAGTGCAGCAGCTGAAGCAACAGTTGGGAGCAGCGAGTGATCGATTGGCAGACCAGCAGTCGGCGATACAGGAGCAGCGCGGCAACGCGGATGCACTCCAAGAGCGTCTACTCGAGCTGGAGGAGGAGAAGCGTATTCTTGAGGTACACCTTCGAGAGCGCCAGCGCGGCGCGGAGGAGGTTGAGCAGGCGACCACAAACGCAGCAAATAGGGCTGCGCGTGATGCTGAACAGGTGCGCCTTGCTCTACAGGAGTCCATGGCACAGGAGCGTACTTCTCACAAACAGGAGACTGCTTCCCTCCATCGCGAGCTGGATGAGCTACGTGGTGAACTCGAGGCAGCACAGACTGTGGCTGCGACGGTGACACTGGAGGTGCAGCGACACCAGCGTGACCTCGCCACTGTGCGCGACCGCTTGACTGAGGCGTTGCGCTGTCAGCAGGAGCTTCAGCAGCAGTTGCAGGGTAGTCGCGCGGAGGTGGAGCGTCAACGACTGCTTCTCTTGCGCGTCGGCGCTGTTAACAGTACCGATGCGCGTGACACCGGCGACTACGGCGCTTCTCCTGCCTTGGATGCGCGCCTGAACGCTTTGCTCCACCGAAACGAGGAGCTAGAGGAGAGGCTGCGCGACGCCGCGTCCGATAACGATGAGCTTCAGGAGGAGAGGGACCGTCTGTCAATGCAAGTGAAGAGCGCTGCGCGTGTGGTGGAGGTTAAGGAACAGGCGATGCGTCGGCAGGAGGCGGAGTTGCGGAGTGTTCGGTCCCAACTCTCCGCCGTACGCGACGATCTGGCGCAGCGCGTGCAGCTGAATCATACGTTGCAGGTGGAGATGGACCACCTGCACAGGCGCCTGGAAGACAGTTTGAACGCATATGAGGAGCTGCGGCGCGGTCATCGAGAGGCTGTATCGAGGTCTGGTATGCAGGATCACGCCGTCGCGCTGCTGATGGCCAAAGCTGTGACAATACCACGCGCATTGGAGGAGTATGTGGAGGCGGTACTTGCCGCATACAACGCAGCACTGCAAACGGCAAGCAGGGATCGTCGGCACATCTACAATCGCTGTGACCTCATCGAGAAGGCTGCTGCAGAGGCTATGGAGGAAGCAGAGAGGCAGAATCACGCCTATGAAACAGCCATTGCAGATGCGCAGGAGGAGCAGCAGCAGATGATGGGGATCATAGAGACTCTCCAGCAGGCTGTGCAGAAGGCAGAGGAGACAAAGATTGCCGCGGTGGCGGACGCCACTGCAGCCCGTACCGATCTGGAGGCGATTCGGCGCCAAGCACGCGAGGACATCTTCAACACGCAGCGTGATCTGCAGGTAGCCGAGTTGCGGCATGCGGATACGCTGCACTCACTCGCCTTACTCCAGGAGGAAGTTACGAATACAGCGGACCTTATCGGGAATCAAAAGCGAAAATATGAGCGGCGCGAGGAGGAGCTGATGGAGGAGGTGGCACGGCTGCAGGCGGAGGTCGAGGCGAGCAATTCTGCCGCGCGGCAGATGCAGCAAGCGGCGGATGAGAGCCGTAGGGAACTGCAGAGTATCGCTGACAATGCAGTGCAGGCACAGGGTCGGGCGGTTCATGACGCTCAGTCGCTACAAGCGCAGCTGGCGCGTGTGCTGCCGCGTCTGGCGCAGCTAGAGGACGAGCAAGCAAAGCGCACTGCCGATCTTATGGACACGGCGCAGCAGTTGTCTGCGCTGCACATGAAGACGACCACCACCGAGAGTGTATCGCGCAAGCACATCGATGAGCTTAACCAAACCATCGAAGGGCTTCTTCAGGCCCACGCGACGTTGCAGCAGACACACACTTCTGCCGAGGCCACGGCAGACCGACTCAAGTCGCAGCTGGCAAACGTAACTCAGGAGCTGGAGCGTACATCCCAAAAGGCTCGTGAACAGGAGGAAGAGCTGACAGGTCTAAAGGCGCGACTGCACGAGGTGGAGACTCGTACGAGTCGGGTTATGGCGGACGACCAAGCGCGGTTGCGAGACAGCGAGCGTCGATTGGAGATACTAGTACAGCGCAATACAGCTCTGCAGCAGGAGTGCGGTCAGCTGCAGGAGTCTCTGCAGTCGGTTCGTATTGAGCACGACTCGACTGTCGATGCCCTAAACCGCAAGTCAGAGGCGTTTGCGGCACTGGAAAAGCAGACGAATCACCAGCTTCGACTTCTGCGTGAGCAGATTGATACGCTGGAGACGGAGCGGCAAGAGTTGATGTCTTCGAAGGACTCTCTCACAGCTGCTCGTGACGCGAGCCAGCGGGATATTGTTTCCCTCGAGCATCAGATGGAGCATCTGCAATACCACCTGCGGACCAGCAATGAACACAGCGAGCGACTGAACCAGGAGATGGTGCAGCTCAAGACGGACCATGCAGAGGAGGTGGATCGACTGCGGGAGGGCATCACAGACGCACAAAAAGAGCTGGCCAAGTGTCGCCAGCTCCTCACCCAGGCGGATGCCCGACAGGTGGAGCATGAGGGTACCGAGTACAGTCTTTCCACTAAAGTGAATACACTACGCGAGGAGCTCAGAGGGGTACGTGCGCAGGCAGAGAAGGCTTCGCAGGATTACAGCAAGGCGAGGGCAGTACAGGAAGAGACTACGGCGCAATTGCAGTCGCAGGTCTCGCAGCTTTACGAAGAGCTCCGCGTCAAACAGGAACAGCTGCGGGTGCTTGAGAACACGTCTACACATCAGCAGAACATCATCAGCGGACTGCGGCAGGATATTTCAGAGGCCGAGGCGAACCTCAAACACACGCGCCAGGAGTTGCTCAACCAGAAAGAGGCCGCTGCTGCAGCGAAGGAGCATCACCGTCGCGACCGCTCAGAACTACAATCCAAGCTGAACGACGCTGAGGATGCTGTGGCAGAGTTGACGCGCGCTCAAGAGCAGTACCGCCAGCGTATGACAGGCAAGATAGAGCTGCACGAGGTCTCCGAGCAGGCACTGCGGGGTGAAGTGTGCGACTTGCGCTCTGACGTCGCTCGGTTGGAGGAGGCGCTCACTGCGACAACGCACAGAAAGGTGACCGCAGAGACTCACCAGTCGCGGCAAGCGCAGTCTATTAAAGTTGCCGAGTCCGAACTGCAAGCGTTACGCTCACAGACAGCTCGCGACATGACAGAGATTGCAGCGCTCAAGTTGGAGTTGCAACAGCGCACGTCTGAGTTGGAGAGGTGTCGGCGCGAGGCTGCAGCGCAGCTGACAAGTGAGAGGCATCTCTGGGAAGCAGAGCACATGACCGCCTGCGAAGCGCTGGAGGAGGCCCTGCGGCAAGAGCAGCAGGCAAACAAGGATGCGCGCGAGGCACGCGAACGCGCTTTGGCATCACTGGAGTCTAAGCAGGAGGCTGTCTTAGCGATGGAGAATAAGTACCGCTCGATGCGAACAGAGCTGCGTCAGCTGCGGCGTCGCCTTGATGCGACACACTATCAGCTCACATCTCTGGAGGGGATGGCGAGAGACACGGCAGGTGATCTGGGCATCATTCTGAGGGACTTGCTCGACGAAAAAGAGGGTGCTTCAGATGGCGCAACAACACACCCGCATGATCTATCCATCGACTCCACCGATAGTGCAGTTACAGCGGCGATAGCTGCCACTGCGGCTTCCGGGGCTGCGGTGCAGTCTGTTATCGATGAGCTACAGCGCAGACTGAGTATTTTCACATTCGCTGCTCATACCTTAGACTCAGAAGATAACCAACTGCTAGAGCTGCAAAAAGCGTTGGCGCAACAGGAGAACGTGGTGCGTCTGCTGGCGGAGTTGTGCAGTGGGGAGGCAATGAGTTTGGCGGGCACTGATACCCCACTGCGTACAGGTAGGGCGGCAGCTGGTGTCGCCACATCCGGTTTGAATCATACTCCCGTCTTGTGTACCTCAAAATCGGCTGGTGCATCTTCTGGCGACCGCGGTGAGGCGGGCGCCACCGCTGTGAATCTTCGATCAGCTTTCACTCCGGCACAGCGAGTGTTCGTGCAACGCATTGCGCAGGCTAGTTCGACATATGTGCACCGCGTAGAAGACCATCTGCGGACATCGCAGCAAATGTTACGCTCCGTGATGATGGCCATCGGCTCGCACGAGATGGTTTCCCTTCCGACCGGCGGGCCCACCACAGCTGCCTTGTCGTCTAAACACAAGCTGCAGGTGTCGGCAACGGTAGCAGAGCTGCATCGCCGCACCACCGTTCTCACTCGTGCGGTTGAGCGTATGTTGGACCTCGTAGCGCTCACTAGCGGTGATCAAGCTCCCGGAGTGTCTTCTGATGCACCCAGCGGTATCATTTTTGAAGGACAACTGCAGGATCTGCGACGGCTTTTCTCAGAGGCGGAGAATTACGTTTTGCTGCCCTTCAACGAGCTGCTCTGCGTTTTTGAATTTTCTGTGATAAGGGCTGCCACATCCACTGCATCGGATAGGGAGAGTGCCGCAGGCGAGGAGTCACCATAGCATGCTCTACACGCATGCAGCGCAACCTTAGTGGGTGTGGCTGTCCGAAACTGGAGACGTCTTCGGTTCTCCGAGAGTGATCATCATTTTCGACAATCCGTGTCGTCGATGCATCCTGTACTCAGGAGATACCGCTGGTAGGAGACCCGAGATGATTGTCAGCGATTTCGAGGTGGTCATTGGGGGATCTGATTGACTTCCATTCCCTTCTTCACCTTTAAATGGTGAAACACGTATGGTGGGGAAGGGGTTGAAGGCGTACCCCGCCCCCACTCTCGTCGGCCTAAAGGAGACCCCGAGTCATTTGTTGCTTCTGGGGTCGGCGGTTGTGTGTTGGATGGCGTTGTGTCCGTATAACGTGCACCTGTGGGGAAACCCCTGTACCAATAACAGGATTGGCGGTATTTTATTGCGTCTTTATCGTGCCTGGCTCGCTTGACTCCCCCTCAATATGATGCGTGTTCTCCACTGCGGTATTATTATGAGAAGGTCTACTTGATTAATTTTTTCTCCACTTTTCTGTGTGTGTGTGTGTATGTGTGTTTAAGTGGACACCAATATGGTTGGGAAAATGTGTAAGTGGGCTCTTATTTTGTATTACACATCCTTTTTCTGTGTTGTGGTCCACGGAGGGATCGGTGTGTGTGTGTGTGTGTTTCTGTGTGCACGGATTCGTGAATTTCAGAAGCGTCTGCATCTGGCAGTGATGTTTACATGTACAGCAGCACGATCCTCTTCACGTGAACACCCCAAAACGTTTTTGCGCGTACGTCCTTGACCACATGGTCATCTTCAGCAACCAAGGTTCATTTGAAAGGAGTTTGTAGTCCGGGGATGTAGTTGTCGACGCTATTCGATTACTTGCTCTGCAAAGCACAGTTACCCATCTCTGGTGGAGGTAGGCGCCTCTATTTTTTATTATGATTGCCACACTTATTCATCGCATTGACGTCTGTGCACATTTTATAAAATGGTTCCCTCAGAGCACTTGCGCCTTCCAATGCGCATCAAATGTATGTGTGTGTGTGTGTGTGTGTGTCCACGCCGGCCTTTCCGCTGTTTTCTGTTTTTCATGGGATTCGATGAGGCGTTGTCGACTGACTTCATTCGCTTTAGCGTTGACAGGCTTCTCCCCTTTTCTTATTTATCTTCATATTTATCTCCCACTCTTTGCCACACCCCGTCGCCGCTCGCGATCTGTTGATCCCGGCGCTACACGCACGCTCCTCTTTTCCCTCCCTCGTCCATTCTCGGTGTAGTGTTCATCCCGGAGTGTTATCCCCTCCTTCCCCTCCCCCCTCCTCGTCCTCGTCCCCCCGCTCTACCCCGGGGACGCCGCGTATGAAATCATCCGACATTTTTCATGCGTGGAGACACACGCCCATCCTGCTTAAGAGTCGCACCCATGACAGCGGCGTAAATCAGTACGGCCTGAAGCCGGTCAGCTCATACGACTACCTGAACCCTACAAACTTGGTTAACTTCGGGCGTGGGACGTCCTTTGACAACCTCGGTGTGCGGCGCTCCGAGCGGGGGCAGATAGACTCGTCCCCCTCCATCGGCGGTACACCTGTGTTCACGCAGGCCAAACTATTAGGACTGAGCGGCGACGACCAGCTTCGTCTCTGCGAGTCGGAGACGACACAGCTGCGGGTGTGCATGGCAAAGGGTGGCAGCACCTGCGAGCGCGAGAGCCTCCTGCTGGATTCGTGTCTATCCAAGGTGGGCCACTTGCGCCGCGCGATAACTCAGGCGGGCGCAGAGTTCAATGACTGGTTCATACAGAACGTTTCGGACAATCACACGAAGCCCTTCCAGCACCGCCCACACGACTGGAGACATTACTACGCGCAGGAAAAACTTGTGCGCGAGAAGCAGCAGAACGGTCACGCCTACGGGCGCCGACCGAAGGAGTTTTCGTTTGGTGCTCGCTATGTCAAGACAGAAGGCTACGGTAAGCGGCCACGTTTGCCTTACAACAAGTAAGTCCTACGTCCAGACACACACACACACACACACACACACACACACACACACACACACACACAGGATACACACGCGTGTGCTCACGCGTCCATCACTTGATGTGGGTCTCGACAAAAGAAAACACTACTATCGGCCGCACAGTCGTGTACTTCATTCCCCTCTGTCCTTTTCCCTACTCCCCCCGAATCGGGGCACACGTGCAGAGGTGCACGGGACCATGAAGACCCGTGTGCGGCGGTGATGGCGGTGGCAGTGTTCTGGTCGAGGCTCCCTCCTTACCTCCTGGTGCTTCTCAAATCGCTCGGCTCGGCTTTTCTTCTCTTCACTCAACGCCGCTCATTGCCACCACTGTCGCTTGGTCAAAGGCAAAGCATTTTTTTCCTTTGCCATCGATCCCGATCGCCTAGCTTCATACCGCTCAGTCGACCGGTGGGGGTGGTCAAGAGGGTCTGAGAGCGCGACGCAGCGCGTTAACGTTTTATTGACACACACACACACACACACACACACACGCACACATACAATTGAATGCGCAGACACCCAGTGGGCAGAAGTCGCTAGCTTTGGACTTACCCCACGATCGACATTCTTAAAGAGCACCCAAGGGCACTCAGTCCACGTAAGACGTTGTTGGTGTAACTTTCTTTCTCGCTACCCTCTGTTCCCCTCAAACTCCATCTCTCCGCCCTCCTCAAAGGAGCATCTCACGCATGAGTCTTCATACGTACACAAATATATAAACACCCCTCCCACACACACACACACACACACACACACACACACACATACATATACACACCCTTTCTCACCGTAGCGCAGAGTATCAAAAAAAAAAGAACGTACCTATATTCTAAAAAAAACAGCTTCTTCTCTCACCCCATCACGTTCACATGGCGGTCCCGCGCGTTGCAAGCGGCAAAACGCTGAAGGAGGACAGCGAGCTTTTTTTCGCTGCGTCACGTGCCTTTGCCGTGCCAGGCAAAAGCCCTCATTATCTCTTACCGCACGCTTTCAACGAACTTGTCCGCAGTCGCCTGCGACAGCGCAATCGGTTTAATCACGATCATCACGACACGTGCATGTACATCGAGCGCTCGAAGAACGCCAACGTGGTCGCGTACACCGCAAATCTTGTCGACACAGCGACAAGGAAGAGGGTGGGGTCGGGCATTGGGCGGCACTGTGTGTTGTATGGCGACGATCCCATACATGCTTATTTTGTGAATCTCGAGCCGTCCTACGTGGAGAACCGCCGCCGAAAGGGACTCCAGTCCGACTGCGATGATCTTAACATTATTGAACGTACGCTGGCCTACGGGTGCTCGGCGACGCCTGTGAACACGGCAGGCATTCTCGAGTACTGGAGTGCCAACACCCTGGAGGTGCTCGAGTCTTTTTGCCCAGAATGGAATGTAGGTGGCAGCGATGACTTGCCCAAGAAGGATCAATACTCGGCCGAGGGGGATGGTGGGGATGCTGACGCGGAAAAAGTAGTCACGGGTGACGCAACTTCGGCGCTGCCGCCGGACAATGCCTCCGCAGTCGAGTCACTCGACGCGGTACTCAGGGCTTGGTGGGCTCCCTTCAATCCTTATATCTCACATTTCGTTGCTCTTCCCACGTGGCCTGGTATCATTCTATGCCTGCCACCAGTGGCGAAGGTGGACTTCAGTCGGCCCAGCAGCTCCACTGCGGCAGAGCTTCCCACGTCGCCGGAAGTGACTTCATCTCAAATAGATGAAGCCACTGGTTCTCCCACGACATATGAAAAGCCGCCAGTCATGGACACAACCAACGCGACGTGCGGTAATCACCCAGAGCCAGCCGAGGTCACGGCGACCACCGGCGTGCTGTCGGACGAGGACACTGTCGTGGTCATAGTTGCTCGCATCGATGGTGAGCTTAGCATCTTAGAGAGGGTGTACGTGAAGAGCGTTGAACCAAAACACTTCTACAACCTTCCTACGGTCGAGTACATCGAGGTGTTCGGAGTTTCCCTGGAGTCTGGCAAGCTCACCTACGAGAAGAAGCTCAGATAAGTGGGTGCGGAGTGGGGGAGGGGGGCCTTCGAGCTGCTGGTAGAGAGGGAAAGGTGAGGATGGAAGGAGAAGAAGCTGCTGGGATAGACTTCCACCATGGAGTGTTTTCCTGTTTCGCTCATCTGCTTCTTCGATTATTTTTCTGGACAGCTGCACAGCGTGTGAAGGAGAGAACAGGCGGGGCAAAGCAGGAAGGCCGTTCTCCCTTCCTCGCTCGCTCACTATATTTCTCTGCGTTACACCCGCAGACCGACATTCTTTGCTTTCTTTGCAGAAGCATCTGTATATATATATATATATATTTTTTTTTTTCTTTGACACATTGGTGGATTTCATAGTCCAGCTGGCGGGTGCGTATTTGCTCCTATGCTTCTGCTGTGACACGCTGCTCATGAATCGCCGTTGCTGCGCTTTTCTTCCCCCCTTCTCTCCATCGTCCCACATGGGCGCGAGCGCACGCACACACACACACACAAACTCGTGTACAACGTACTCGTTACGTCAAAGATACCACACACCATACTCACTACTTATTGAATGATTGAGTATAGCAAGTATACCTCAGCAACATGAGCAAGAGGGTCATCATTTCCCAGAACCTCGTATCCCTCTGTTATTTTTTCTCCAAGCTACACAGTGTGTATGCACCTTAGCGGCTGTTCAGGAGCTCTGTATCCGTGCGGCCGCCAGATGATTACCCCGCTGCACGTGCATACATCACGTTATATATATTGCTGTGTGTTTATGTAACAGCTTTCATTGCGTCAAGTGTGGCTATTTTCCCACTTTTATTATCTCCTCGCTCACCCCCTTCTCCCTTCTTCTATCGAGGTTCTTTTGCCTCACAAAGAGTTTTTTTTTTGTTTTTCTTGGCCTCCCTCCCCCCCCTTCCCCAGTGCCGATACGCACGCAAGCAGACAACATGACCTCGTCTGCAGCTCTGCTTTTTCAGAATTTTGTGTGGGGGCCGCTGATTCTCTCGAATGGTGAATTGTCGAGTACACTGTCTGCCGGGACATCGGGAGAACCTGACATGGATGCGCCTGTGCAGAGGCTGAACTACACCATACGGCGTCTCCTGGTGGCGCGCGATCGCTTTGAGAGTGATCATCAGGACATCTGCATGTACGTTGAGCGCTCAAAGAATAAGAACGTCGTGGTCTATCAGGCGAATTTGATAGACTCGGCAACGGGTGAACCGCCTCCGAACGGATCTCACGGCATTAAGTGCAGCTTCAAGGAAGCTGACCCTCTACACGTGTACTGGATAAAGATTGAGCCCGAGCATGTGGCGCGTCGCCGCGCTCGCGGCGAGCTGGGTGATGCGTGTGAGCTCAATATGATTGAACGGAGGCTTGCGTACGGGTGCAATGCTACGTTGATCAGCAAAGACAAATTTGTGGGGGAGGTCCTTCCCGACAAGGGGTCGCGCGCTGCTGCTACCGGAATGATGCTGAAGGCGATTGAGTTGCTGTACCACGAGATGCAGCCGTGTATGTGCAAGTTTGTAGCTATTTCTTCCTGGGTGGTATGGATGTTGCGGCTTCCTCCGTTAAAGAAACGCGAACGCCAGACAGTCAGCGCAGCGGCCAACTCAGACGGCGGGCTTTCACCGTCGCTTTGTGAGGATGTGCCGTTGTCGAGAGCGGATGGTGTGACTGAGGTGCACGCTCTGCCGATAGAGGACACCGTTGTAGCGATGGTGGCGATGGTGGCTGGACAGCTGAGTGTTCTGCAGAGGGTTTACGTGAGCAGCATCGAGCCAAAACACTTCTATCAGCTTCCCAAAGTCGAGTACATCGAAGTTTTTGGGACTTCGCTCGCAACTGGTGAGCCAACTTACGAGAAGCGTCACAGCTGAGGTAGACATCGCATCCTTTTCGTTATACAAGGCAGGCTAGCGAGAAAAAAGGGAAAAAGGGGTCAAGGACACCGTAAGGCATGTCCACACGTCCGTGCACGTGCGAGAGAGCATGGACATGGGTCTTTATTCCCTCTATTTCTTCCCCTACTTTTTCTCCTTGAAAAATAATTAAAAAAAAACACATACTTGATCAACCGTTGTGCTAGCTTCCTCATCCTCTATATGTGCATTCGACCACCACGACATGCGACATGATGAAAAAAAAAAATGCTTTTTTTTGGGAGGTGATGTTTGTGCTTTTCAGAAATGGCAGAGGCAACTTGTCTGTTCGCCTGAATATGTGTTGGTGGTTGTGTATGCGTGATGGCTGCCATCAACTGCTTTTCGCGTTGTTGCCCTCTTCCCCCCTCATATATATATATATATATATATATTGAACGCTCTCCGTTTCTGAATGAAGAGCGTTTCGCCTTGTGGACATGATCAATGGTGAGCGGTGATCATTACGTCCATGGTCCCGTTGCTTCTTTTGCTGTTTTGCACAGTCTTCGTGGCTTGTTTGCAGTGCTCTTCCCCCCCCCCAGGAAAGCGGTGTCAATGTTTTGAATATGGCGGGTGGTGGTGGGGTTCTGCCTTGTTTTCGCCTTGTCACTATTTGTTCACCTCGGTTTGTGTCCAGGTATGCTTGGCTTGGTCTGCTCTTATCGACTCACTTTCTTTTCCCCTTCTCCCTGCAGCGCGCACGTGTGTGTCAAGACACTGAATTGCCACTGGGTTTTACCTGACGCAGGAATACGTGCACACACATCTCCGTTTCTCCAGAAATACTTGTTACTTCTCTTCATGCCATCGTTTGCTTTCATTCCACAGACGTCGAGTACGGTTGTCTGGATAGCGGTGGGGGTGAGGGAGAACAAGGCAGGAAGAAGAAGAAGGGCACCGATTTTCCTTTGCATCACTTTCCTTCGTTTTTTTTTTCCAGAGGATTTTGGCTTCAACCAGAAAAAAAAAATGGATGAACAGTGGCGGGAGAACGACCACCCTTGTGTGCCAATCTCTTTTTTTTTTTTTTAAAGGGCAGATGGTGTTGGTGAGTGGTAAGAAATGCCAATACAAAAAGAGGAGCGGGGAAAAAAGAACAAAAAAAACATAATTATGTCTCGTCTCTCTCTCCTTTCACCTGCTGTCGTTTTTTCCTACCTCCCTCCCTCCCTCCCTCCCCTCTCCCCGAGCTCCACTGCGTCCACAGCTCCCACGCTTCGGTGAGAAAAAAAAAGGAAGTGTGGTGCATACCGTTGTTGGGATTGGGCAAGCCCCGATCTGCACCAGATGCATCAGTGTCGAAGCATTCCCCGCTTTTTTTTTTTTATTCCCCTCGCCACTTACGCGCATAGCTCGAGTGTATGAGCAAATACAGATGTAAGTTAAAAAATAAAAAAAAATACATAACGGTAGGGGTGTTTCCACAGCACCGTGCGTCATCGGGTGGTCAGCACAACAGTTTCTTTTTGTTGAACACACCTCCAGTCGTGCAGTTTCTTGCGCACTGTTTTTTTTTGCCCTTTCACACTTCATCTCAGTCTTCCGGTGTCAAAATGCGCACCTTGGTGCAGCGATATACATATCTGTATATTCATTCCGAATGAAGTCCTCTCCTCCTCCTCTTCCCCCCTTTTTTTTTTCCCCCTCTGTACTCCTGTGTTAAAAAGACTCCCTCCCTCTCACACGTACGCGCACACAGGCATACACACACACACACACACACACACACACACACACAAATACAGGAGGAGGCTCGATCTCAGAAGAGGCGTTAACAACGGGAAAATAAAATAGAGGGCAACCTACCGAACTCGTCTCCATCCCTAAAAAAAAAAGGGAAAAACTGGAAGGAGCTCCACTTCACCCCTGCCCATCAACCACCACCACCACCACCACCAGTATTCCTCACAATGCCACCGAAGGGTTCCACCAAAAACAAGCAGCAACCCAAACAGCAGGGTGGCAACAAGAAGGGCAAGGGCAGAGGTGATGACGGCGATGATTTTGATACAATGCTGGCTGCTGCTGTGAACGCATACAAAGAGGACGCAGCAAAAAATCACAGCAGCAGCAGCAACCAAGGTAAGCACAACGGCAGCGGCAACGGCACAGTTCCAGGCAATAAAAGCCTTGCTGCGGACGAAGTAGCTGTACCAAGCTCTGCCGATCACCCGGAAAATCCTTACCCGAAGACGGAGGGGTCGTACCTGCGACAGACGTGGCCAGAACCCACAGTGCCAGTGTCGAGCCAGTTCGCGCCTGGTCGGTTCCCCACCGGCGAGATTCTTGACCATCCCGGGGAGATGAACAATTACCGACACAGCAGTGAGGAGAAGCGGGCGTTGGCCCGTGCGAGTGAGGAGCAAGTGCAAGAGATGCGCGAGGCTGCCGAGGTGCACCGCCAGGTCCGCACATGGGCACAGAGCTGGATCAAACCTGGTCTTTCGCTGATGCTAATGACGGATCGCATTGAGAAGAAGCTGAATGAGCTTATTGGAAAGGATGGTATCGTGCGGGGACAGGCATTCCCAACGGGGTGCTCACTCAACCATGTTGCCGCCCACTACACCCCAAACACCGGGGATGAAAAAATTGTTTTGTCGTACGATGATGTCATGAAGGTCGACTTCGGCACCCATATCAACGGCCGCATCATTGACTGCGCCTGGACGGTGGCCTTCAACCCAATGTTCGACCCGTTGTTGCAGGCAGTGAAGGAGGCAACCTACGAAGGTATCAAGCAGGCAGGCATTGATGTCCGCTTGGGCGACATTGGGGCCGCCATCGAGGAGGTAATGGAGTCGCATGAGGTGGAGATCAACGGCAAGGTGCATCCGGTGAAGAGCATCCGCAACCTGTCGGGCCACAGCATTGCTCCCTACATTATTCACGGCGGCAAGAGTGTACCCATTGTCAAGGGTGGCGAGCAGACGAAAATGGAGGAGGGGGAGGTGTTCGCCATTGAGACCTTCGGCTCGACTGGTCGCGGCTTCGTCAATGAAGATTTGGAGTGCTCTCACTATATGATGCAGCCAGGTGCTGAGGTGATGCAGCTGCGCTCGGAAAAGGCCCAGCAGCTTTTAAAACACATCCACCGGTCATATAGCACACTGGCCTTCTGTCGCAAGTGGCTCGACCGGGATGGATACGATCGTCATTTGATGAATCTAAATCGCCTGGTCGATGAGGGGGCCGTCAACAAATATCCCCCCCTGGTGGACGTCAAGGGCAGTTACACGGCGCAATATGAGCACACCATCTACCTCGGTCCGACGGCAAAGGAGATTCTTTCCAAGGGGAAGGACTACTAGGGCGTGGGCACATGCGTGCAAAAAAAAGGGGGGGGGGAGGTAATGGACGAACGGGGCGCTGGTGGTGGTGGTGGTGTTCCTGAAGAGGGAGCTGTAGGGTGATTCGAAATACCTGATGCACCAACGGTACTTTTCAGGGATGAGACATGATACGTATTTGCTTGCGTGTGCGTGTGTGCGTGTGAAGTGTTTTTCGTTAGCTCTTTGCTATTTTCAAACGACTTATTTGCATCCTTTCCTCCCCTCCCCTCACCGTCTCCTTGTCCTTATCGCCGTCCTCCATCATCCTCTTCACTGCTTTCTACACTCGCTCTCTCCATTTTTTTTTTCTCTGCTCAGCATTGTAGCAGACCATCGATATAAAGTGATGAGGGGGCATGGTTCCTTTATGCTGACTTATTCTTGTGAGGGGAGGGGTGAACACACATCTTGGCGTGAGCTGTCAGCGAGTCCGGTGTCTCCCTCCCTCCCTCCCTCCCTTCACTTGCGTCCTGCTTTGGGGATGAGGAGCCGGAAGATCCCCTCGAGTGGTGATGTAGCACTAGGGAGGGTCTGTATTGTGGGGGTCTCCGTGAGGACGACCTACGAAGCATTGGAAGGGGCTGGTGGCGTTGGGTGCCGGGTTGCCGTACTGAGGGGGCTGAGAGCTGAGCATTGTTACCGCGGGTGTGCGTGTGTGACTTTGGAAAATGTCAGGCGCGATGCGCTTCAAAAAAAAAATCAGAATGGATTCCGTCGTGGAGTTGAAGGGAGTGCTCCATAATAATTGCGTTTGTAATGTTAAGTCTTTTTTTTCCCCCTGCACCGCTTGCGTCGTCATCCTTTTTTTTTTTTCACTTTTTTTTTCACTTCTTCCGTTCTTCCAGAGTGCAATGCATTTCCCTTCTCCCTGGTCGTCCACAAGTTGGGGTCTATGCTCGACAACGACTCCCTTTTTCTTTTTTATTACTACGTTGCAACGACCCTCTTTGCGACAGTGTGCGTGTGTGTGGGGGAGAGAGAGAAGGGCTGAATATGTGCTAGAGGTGTACGATATATGGGCAAAGAGGGAGGGGTGGAGTGGGAGGGATAGAGCTCACCTTGGGGACGCCACGCCTGACAATCGTACGTATATTCCCACCACCTACATATTTGAAGCCTATGCTTTATGAAGGAGGGAGGACAGTGGCATCGATGGTCTTTCTGACCACCGCTGCCTTTT
The DNA here is from genome assembly GCA_000333855.2 of Endotrypanum monterogeii. Classification (NCBI taxonomy): domain Eukaryota; phylum Euglenozoa; class Kinetoplastea; order Trypanosomatida; family Trypanosomatidae; genus Endotrypanum; species Endotrypanum monterogeii. Next base: position 297,611 of record CM007341.1, read on the forward strand.
CTCTCTTTCACCACCGTACGTGATCATGCTATAGTAGTAAGCAGAAAGGGTTGAGGGGGACAGAGACAGGTGGCGTCTGCACCTGCATAGGGTCATAGCGGTCTTCCCCCCTCCCTTCAACTAAACAAACAAACAAAACAACGTTTATCTGATCTGTATCCTGCACAACACCACCTAACATGTGCGTCTACACACGCACTTGCGTTTTGTCACTCGGCGGAAGGGCAGCACACCTTGCCTCTGATGAGAGGACGAGGGATGGAGTAAGCCTCAGGAGCCAATGGGTGGCCCCTTGTGAACCTTGACTTTCGTGGCTCTCCATATTTTTCCGTACTTTGTTTTGGCGATCGTCTGAACGGAAATGCGATAAAGTGTATTCCCGCAGTCGAAAAACAAAAAGTTTATGCACAAAGACGTCTACAACAACACACACACACACACGCACACACACACGCACACACACACACACCTTTCCTGAAGTCTGTCTTGTGTGCCGCCCTTGCTCTGCAACTTTTCAAGGATTGCGGCTCACGGGTGCTCTGCCGACGTGTGGGGAAGGGAGGGAGGGGGAACTCGTCTTTCCTGCGGTTTCTCCGTTCATCGGATTCATATCACACAGGTCACCTTCCTCAGTTAAGAAACAAAGGACTACCCAATGATGCTCTGTCCATCGCTTCGCCGTCTTGCATCCTCCGTCAGCGGTGGTTTTTCATCTGCTGCTTTCACTGGCGATGATGGTGGCGCATACGAGCGACTCAGAAGTGAGCAGGAGTGGCTGGCTCGTGAGCACCAGCGGGAAGGTGCGGATGCTCAAGAGCGGCAGCAGCGCCGTCATGGGTGTGGGGAAGGCAGTCGTCACACAGGCGCAACTGCTACCGCCTCCACGTCGCCATCGTCTTCGAGTGAGGAGACGTGCGCCCCAACTGGATTTCACGGCGTCAGGAATGGTGGTGGCCGCTACGGCGGGTCTGCCGGTACTGCTGCCGATGCGGCTCTCGACCGACCAACCATCGATACCTATCGTGCCATGACGGACAGCGAGCTCGCTGAGACGCTGCGCACACGCGAGGGGCAGGCTCGACAGCTGCGCGCCATCTACGAGAATTTTCACTATGACGCGGACCGACACTTTCGCAAGATGATTTTCGATTACCACGACAAGACCATGCAGCTTTCGCAGGTGCATGGCCGTATGCAACAGACCTCCTTGCAGATCAACCGGGAGGCTCTTACAAAAATGCGCGACGAGCAGGATATGATGACACGTGACAAGCGGATTATTTTCACTCTCTGTACGCTGTGGACGCTCGTCTTCTGGGTGTGGGTGCGCCGCCACTACGTGGAGCGGCGCGAGCTTGAGCGGGAGCCGCTTGATGCGCAGGAGTGGGCTCAAATGAGTCCCTCCATCACTGGCGCCGGTAGTTACAACGACAATGTTTTCGGCAGCAACCGGCGCAATGCACGCTTTCGGGAGACAGCGTGGGAGCGCGAGGTGCGCGAGCGCCGCGAGGCGCAGGACCTGCAGGAGCGACAGCACACGCTTCAAAAAAAACAGGTTGAGTTGCAGAGGGCCGTGGTGGCACAGAGAGAGCAAGGCCAGGAGAAGTGAGGCGTCATGTGTGTGTCTTTGCGTTTGCTCGAGGCCGTATTTCTATTCTGTACTGTTTTTATCGTACCCCCCCTTTTTTTTTTTGGAGTGAGTGGAAATTGGCGTATAATTCCCGGTGTGGCGACCCCTTCGATGGCGTTCTGCTTCGCCCCCCCCCCCCCCCCCCCCCCCCCCCCCCACCCACACACACACACAGTCGCCAAATGCGATTCTTTCTGTCCGACTAAGCCGCCATTGTAGACATCGCATCTACAGACCCTGTCGGAGAATTATTGTGTGCATTATACATGCAGAAGCGCTAGGGTTCCGCATTTCAAAAAAAATACATTTTTCTGATCCTATCCTTGCTCCTCGAACCTGTAGCTCCCTCATACAGTCACACACATACAGTCACACACACACACACACACACACAGAGGGATTCGCTTCCTTTTCTCATCTGCCATTCCTTAAAATAATAAAAAAGAAGTTTTTCCCCCAGCCAAGTCATGAGCGATTCAACTAACACGCCCACGGCCCCCGTCGCTGCTGCGGAGTCGCGTAACTATCCGATGTCAGCCCGCACCCTTGTCCCTCAGGAGCGGCTGTGGGAGGAGACGGCGAAGTGTGCAAAGAAGATTGCGCAGGACTACGCAAAGTTCAATTTAACAAACGAGAACCCACTCTACCTAATCTGTGTGCTCAAAGGGAGTTTTATCTTCACAGCCGACCTCGCCCGCTTCCTCGCCGACGAGGGTGTTCCGGTGAAGGTGGAGTTCATTTGCGTTAGCTCGTACGGCACAGACGTTCAGACTTCTGGTCAGGTGCGCATGCTCCTGGATGTGCGTGACTCTGTGGAGAATCGCCATGTTATGCTTGTCGAGGACATCATCGACAGCGCCATCACGCTGCGGTACCTGATTGAAGTCATGCTCGCCAAGAAACCAGCTACTCTAAAGACGGTGGTGCTCCTGGACAAGCCGTCGGGCCGAAAGGTCGATGTGATGGTTGACTACCCCGTCATCACCATTCCGAACGCTTTTGTGATCGGCTATGGCATGGACTTTGCCGAGTCATACCGTGAGTTGCGCGATATCTGCGTGCTCAAGAAAGAGTACTACGATAAACCGGCGATGCTGTAGGTTTGACGAGTTGCTCCTCATTACCTCTGGGGAGTCTTCCGCGTCTTTCTTTGTCCCTCGGCGTGTGTGCGTGGATGGGTGCGGGTGTTTCCAGGGGTGCGGACACTGCCCTCAAGAGAAGCGTGCGCGCAGCCCGATATGAGAGAGGGAGGCGGCACCGCTGATCCTGAACTCAAGAAGGCGTTGTGTTGGCGGTCGCGTATACATAGAGAGTTCCCTCCCTATAACATATACATACACACACATATATATATGCTGAGTTCATCTCACACCGCTCTGCTCTCCTTGTTTGTGTACTCGATTTTTTTTTTTTTGACGTCGTCGTCTCGATGAGAGATTAAATTATAGTACAGTAAGAAAAGGAAGGGGCTGAGTTGTGAGTGGGAGCGGGGTGGTGTGGGGGCGATCATGGGGGATAACACTTGAGAGGGTAGGAGGTGCGCTGAAGTTTTCCCGTAAGCGCAGAGTATTCCTTGGCTTTCGTGAGTGTCGCACTGGCGTGTGTGTGTGTGTGTGTGTGTGTGTGTGTCTTCAATCTATGGCACAGACGACGTGACATGTGCTGCGACGCAGCACATGTCGTGTTCTCATTGCCTATATTATCGCTATTCCTGTGTCTGTACGCGCTGTCCTCCCATTGTTCTCTTCTGTCTCCGGTGTAGTACTCCAACTGCTACTCTGCGTCTTTTCAGCGGTGACGCATCCCCGCTTCTTTCCCCTCATTCCCCGCCCTTTTCCAACCCCCAGTGCTTTCAAATGTTGACTAGTAATTAATACCTCCGTCGGAAACGAAGCCGACCGGAAATATGGCGCTTATAACTTGACACAAAAGGCACGCACGCACTTCTTGATGCCCCGGTGATCATGGCTGTGAGACTGTGGCAGCGGTATGCTGTTTTCCCTTTTTTTTTGCGTCTATGGCACGCTAGTGCTTCACTAGGTAAGCAGAAGACGGTACTATCTTTCTAATGAGAATGTCCGGAGGGTCGAACGAGGTGAGGGGATGTACGGACACCAGTTGCCAACCCGCTCACTCAGCACGGAAAAAACGAAAGGAGGAGGGGTCACAAGGATCTTTATCGTACGCGGCCTCTGGCCCGATCATGTGAGCATGCGTCTCTCTCTACACAGACATATATATATATATATATATATATGTGTGTGTATGTATACTTATGTTTGCATGATCATGTTGGGCTTGAATAGTATCCAAGAGGAAGGGAAAAGGACACATTCCCTTCTCGCCCCTCTTCCCCCCTCCGTGTGTGTGTGTGTGTGTGTATATCCGTACGTGTTTGTGCGAATCCTGAGTGCACACAGTTGGTGTGTCTTCTGCTGCCTTGGCCGGATTCCGCCTGCTTTATTTCTTTCTCCTTTTTTTTTTGTTTCCGTTGAGATTTTTAACTCCGTTTCATTTTTTTCTCCTGTTGACTTTCTCGATTTTCCTCCCATTTTTCCTCCCCACTTGTTCTCTCATCCGAAGCGCTTTCTCTTGGTCGTGTGGGCGTGCAAGCAGACGCGCACACACACACACACACACACAGACGCACGGGAGCACATTGCCGGTGACGAGGAAGCGGGTACACATCTGTATAGATACACGTGTACATCTCTCTGTGTTTGTGTGTCTTTAGGAGACCATAATCTATGACAACAAAGATGGGTCTTACGGAGTGTACCTCTCCAGTCACGCGGCGTAGCTCCGGACACAGTGACAAGTGCGATGCAAGGCACTTTGATAGGAACAAGGGAGATGCTTTTGTGAAAAGTAAGTTTCTGCGTGGAGGTACTCCGTAGGAGCGGGTTCCCACACAAAAAAAGGGGGGACTGCCTGACGGACTGGGGATGAAGACGCGTGCCTGTTCTATGGGTATATCCGCTCATTCCTTCGTGCGGGATATGGGTGTGCTCCTGCACCTTTGCTTCCTTCCCCCCACTTCCCCCTCATCAAAAACACACAAACGCACATGCAAAACCGTAAACATACTTACATGTGCATACACAGGTTGGAAATGCTTCACGCGATCGCGTAGCCTTCCCTTTATTTTGAACTTATCTTTCCCTCCCTCCTTTCTTATGACTCCTGCGCTTTGCATGCCTGTCGCCTCTGGTGGTGCTGGGGAGATACACGGACACACACCGCACATACCGTTTCTTGTCCGCATTGACAAACTTACAATCGAGAGCAGAGTCATTCCAGGGTTGATCTACGCTGAAAAGAGGAATATACAATAGAGTGCCTTCCCCAGCTCAGCTCAACTCATTCTTGATCAATACGGTGAGGTATTTCACAATGCAGCCCAGCATGCCTTGTCGTGGCTCCGTGGATCCTCAGGGCAGAGTCTTCGTGGATGGCCGCGAATACCCTATGGCATCCGGCATAGTAGCCACGGAGGACGTCATCCACAGCCGGATCAAAGAAATGGCGGAAACCATCGCGAGGGACTATCAGCATCTCACCCACCGTGATTCCTCTCTCTGCCCCAGCGCAGCAATCGCCACGGGGACGGTGTCGGAGTCGCCAGTCAGCTACGACAACCCGCTCATCATCGTCTCTGTACTGAAGGGCAGCTACATCTTTACCGCTGATTTCGTTCGCTACCTTGGCGATTGCGGCCTACCACACGTCGTTGATTTTGTGCGCTTATCTTCATACAACTCGGGCACGCAGAGCACTGGACAGATAACGATGTCGATGGGCTTGAAGTTCGAGAATCTTGGCGGCAAGCATGTCCTGATTGTAGAGGACGTGTGCGACTCGGGGCGCACCCTTCAATTTTTGCGACATAACTTGATGGAGAAGTACCAACCCAAGAGTGTCAAGACGCTCGTGATGGTGAACAAAGAGTCGGCAGCACGCAAGGTGGATTTCGAGCCGGAGTATGCATGTCTCAGTGGACCCAATAAGTACATCGTAGGCTACGGATTTGAGGTAAACGATCGTTACCGAGACCTGCGTCACATCTTTACCCTGCGTGACGGTGAGGCGACCCGGTACCCCTGTAGGCTCTAGGCTCAACATGAATAGAATAGGGAAATGCACACAACTCGCTCTGCACGGTCAGGATGAGGCGGTGACGCATGCTGGAGCAGAAAAAAAAACAAATCGAGTGCTTGCAGAGGTGTTACTACAAGTGTGTGCAGGACTCTCCCCGATTCCCACGAGATGCGCAGCATCTGCTGAGGCTAGCACTGTGTCACGATCCAGGCTTGAACACAGGAGATGCTGAAGCGAAGAGCGCACTGCTAGCAGCCGCCAAGGCTCTCATAGGATGGGTGCCAACGTGCCCACATACGCAGGGGCACTCGATATTCAAAAGTGCATTCGTTTAAATACTCAGACGCTAGCACATACACCCAAACATACACGCATATATACATACACACACATAGATATATATATATATATATATATATATATGTGTGTGTGTGTGTGTATATATATATATAATCGCCTAAACAAAAAAAGTCCACTGACACGCCAAATCTTGTTGAATTTTGTCTTGGGTGTAATTTGAGCTAACATAATACGGTTTTTTTTTTTTTTTTGTGTTCGCGCTTTATTCTTGTCGTCTGTTGCTTAGTCTGCTTCTGCGCACTTGGCATGGGGGTGGACAGAGAAGGATGAGGGAGGGTTGACAAATCGGGAGGCATTGAGAAGAATAATGAACTAATTTTTAATCTACTTCGTGTAAGATCACAGCTGTTTGCTTACAAGGAATGGTGGGGAAGGGAGTGAGGCTGAGTATTGTTGTTGCACAGATAGCGCACTGCTGTGGGTTTCCTTGCATTCTCTTCTCGCTTTTTTTTTTCTCCTTCTCATTCTGAATTGACTGACAAGCGTGTAGCAAGTCGTTCGTTTCGGTTTTCTTGCCATCTTCTCGCTATCTTCTCCCCTCCTCTCTCTCTGTGTGTGCACGCATACATACATATACATAAATTGTATGTGCATCTGCGAGTCTTTGCTGCAAACAGACGGTGTGCATCATGTCGCCTCGGGTATCTCCCATTCCCTTGAACTTGTTTTTTAAATGTCCGTTGAATTTTTCCTCCCTTTTTTCTTTCTCATGTTGATCTCCCCAATACCCATCTTCAACTCTTTCTTTTTTTTTTCTTTTGACCGCGGGTGCTGTGTGCGCGTCTGTGTGTTCCCTATTGCTTACAATCTTTCTCGTCTCTGCGTACCACATGCTGGGTATCTACGTCGGGATTGGACCCAGCGACGAGAAGGTGGTGCTGACGATGCTCTTCCTTTTCCCCGACTCCGTTCCACGCTAGTCAGTTTTGTTGTGTGTGTGTGTACCTTAACCTCGGTCACCACTCGCGTATGGGGTGAATGTTCAATGCTTCTCCTCTATGCACCCAGTCAGGGGCGATCTGTCAACATCTCTCACCCCCCTTCTTTGTTAAGCTGATTCAGCGGTGAGTGGGGGGGGAGGATGATATATATATATATATATATATGCATACACATAAGGGTGCGCACATAAAGATATTCATGTATCCATACATGTACCGGTCCTCTCCCGTAACCACCGCCCTCTCACCCCTCTAAAACGGTATCGGAATCCAAGGGAAGGAGGAGGCGGAGGCGGAGTACGGGCGGGGGGCATCGATGGGAACGGCGGAGTACGGGCGACCTCGTTTTCTTCCCTTTGTCCCCCCCCCCCCTTTCTATCCAAGTACGCATCTTGCATCCGAAACGGTAACAAAGAGCGACCGCAGCAACTGCGGATGTTCCATGTCGTACGCTCACCACTATCACCGCCACCGCAACCTCAGTTTCCACCTCTGCACGTTTTCTCCCCCTCGTCCTATCGGGTCGTTTCCCACTGTGAGCGTCTCCCTTTCCCCATCACACACGCACTCGACCACTATCTCGTGTTTTTTTTTTTTTATTTTTCTCCACCCGGTACTACCTTTACTCAGCGGTGCTTAAATTTGTATATATTTATAAGGAGGCTTCAGTTTTTCTGAAAATTTTTTCCTCTGCTCCTCCCTCTGCCACCATTCTGCTGTTTTTTTTTTTTTTTTGGTTGCTGTTCAGTTCATCATCTCTCTTTTTTTTTTTTCTTGTTGATTTAGTGTCTCGATGATTACCTGCGCACGCACGCAGTCTGGGGTAGGTGTTGTTTAACCCTTGTCTTGCCCCCTCCTCAACATACAGACCTTCTCCCCCCCGCCCGTCTTTGTCTCCTTCGCTTTCTTTGCAGCATCTTGAACAGTTTTTTTTTTTCCCCTGAGATGGACGAACTGCCTCGCTGGCCGCGTTACCGGCCACTTCGCGTGATTGGTCAAGGGGGATTCGGTACCGTGTATCTCTGCGTGGACACGGAGTCGTCCAGTCCCCTCTGTGGGCAGCAGGTGGCTGTCAAAGCCATCTCGCTCAACTGTCTTACGGAGGAGGAAGTGCTCATGGCCATGTCCGAGGTATCTCTGTTGAAGAATATTTCTCACCCAAACATTATCACCTATTATGATTCGTTTATACATGATGAGGGGGCGTCGAGGCATTCATCGGAAGGAAATGCAGCGTCTGCTCTACAGAGCAGCGGAGGCAGTGTTGCCTTGGCTGGGGTGGGTTTTCGGTCGCAGTGGCTCTGTCTAGTGACCGAATACATGGACGGTGGAGACCTCGCTTCCCTGCTGCGGCAGTATACTTGTCGAGGACTGTCCAGCACCGATAGTCTCGGCCGGGGCACGCGCTCGAGGACAGTGGTGACGACCGTCGCATCCCACAAGCGCTCTCGGTCTACGGCAACTGGCACAGAGAACGCAGCTGTGGTGGTCGATCAGGAGGCATTGAGTGAGGCTGGGTGTGCGGAACGCAGTCGATTGCACCGCCAGCGCCTGGCAGCGACTCTCTCTGCCGCGCCGTCCCCGCCGATACGGACACCCTTCTTCACAGCTAGGAAGCAAACCCAGGCGCAAGGGGGTAGCGTGGTCCCCTCTGCTGAACAGACGTGGCTGTCTGACGCATCCGGGGCGGCAATGCCCTCCACTCCTCTCGGAGCCACCGATGCTGATGCCACAGGCACCGCGCGTGTTGACTGCTCTCGACGGAGCCGAGACCCTGTGGCGACTGGCAGCTGCTCCCTCCTAGACGACATGCCCGCATTTCCCACTGCGGACTCCGCGGCTGCGCTTCGCGGGCCCCAGCATGCGCCTCTGCCCGATCAGGTTTGGGTTGAATCGTTCTTGATCACTGACATCGCGAAGCAGTGCCTCGACGCCTTGGCCTACCTGCATTCCTTGTGCATCGTCCATCGAGACATAAAACCGTCCAACATTTACCTCTCAAAGCGTGACGGAACAGTAAAAATTGGTGACTTTGGGGTCTCGAAGCTGCTGCAGCCTGCGTCGCCATTGGCGACAACGTTTGTGGGGACCCCGTTTTACCTCTGCCCTGAGTTGTGCATGGGCGATCCCTACTCCTTTGGCGCTGATATCTGGGCCCTTGGTGTGGTTCTATACGAGCTCTACTGCCTGAAGCTCCCCTTCTTGTCCAAGAATGTGCTGGGACAGATTTATCTCATCACGGAGGGCACTTATGACACCGATGCGTTGAACACACCGCACACGTTTGCAGAGCCGCAGCGGACTGCTCTCGAGGCGCTCTACGGCCCCTGCTTTCTCCAGTCTGAGCAGCTTCTCCATTCCCTCGTAGTGAATTTGGTTCTCCAGATGCTTCAGGTCGACCCGATGGAGCGACCCTCAGCTGAGGTGCTGCTAGCTGGCCTCTTTGGGGTTAGCGGTACGTCACGGTGCGGCTCTAGCGCTAGTCTTGCTCCTGTTTCGGCAGTGCCAAGTACACTAGACAGAGCACCGTCCACTCGTGTGCTCGCCCGCGGCTCCGTCGCCGCGTCCCCGCAGGGTGAACCATCATCGCTCGATGTCACAGTGGAGGGGGCAGCAGTGGGCAGGTTGCAGGCTCCACCAACGCGTTTAGGTTTCTCGGCAAGCGAGCAGCACGCACTGTGGGCTGGCAGCCTCGTAGCGGCTGCGTCCAGTGTGCTTCCTCAAGCACAACAGCAGTTACCAGGCACGCCGCTCCCAGCGCTGCAGGGGGCATCTCTCGTCCCCTCCACAGCTATTGGGAGTCGCCATTACACCGAAAGGCGGGATGAAGCAGGAGCCCAAGCACTTCTCGCCGTCCGTGTGAGATCGTCTATGGGTGATATAATGCACTGCATGCCATCAGCGCAGCGTCAACGTCTCGGCAGCCGCAGAGCAGCAGAGGAGAGGAATGAACAAGAGGAGCTACTGCGAGCTATGCCGCCCTCGGCATCACCTCGGTCGACATCTTTTCGTATACCACCTCACTCAGCCACAGAGGCCGGTGTGCGCAGTGACGCCGGTGAAGACGCTCGCACGCTTACTATGCTGACCCCCAGTGAGCATACGCAGGCGCGTGTATCTAGAGAGTCCACGATCGGCGGCGGTGCCGAACCCGCGGAGGTTCTTGTCCTCGAGTCAGCTGACCACGCTTCGATGCAACCGCTCTCCGCAGCGCTTTTCTCTCTGAAGGAGCTCGACAGGGGTCTTGCCAGCAGCCAAGCCTACGCTGGGCATGATCCAGACGCGGCGGACGGCCAACACGCAGTGGAGGACGAAGTACCACTGAGCTCCCAGCAAGAGAGACGGGCCGCCTCTCAAGCGTCGCCACTCTCACTTACACCGGCACTTGATATGCCACTTGGCGATCGCACCCCTGACACTGGAGAGGATGCGCTGGACCGCCTGATAGGCACTGGGACGCAAGGCGAGATACTGGCGCTGGTGGAGAAGATTCCATGGATCAAGAATGCTGAAGCCTTTTCCGCTATACCTCTTATCCCTGGCTGTGATGATGTTCTGCTCGTTGAGCGGGCCCTTCGCAGCTCCCTCTGTAGTGTTGGTGAGACGGACGCTGGTAGTGGCCACCCGAGGGCAGAGGATGACGCTGCCCTGTCAAAGGCCTCTCTCTTCGCGTCACAGCAGCAGCGCGGACTGCCAGTGGTGTCGTCTCCATCATTGCTATTGCGTCCACCGCTCGATACCCATCACCCGCAACAGTGTCCGCATGGTAGATGGGTTTCCGTTGATCCGGCAACCAACGCGAACAGCGTACGCATATCCTCGCATTCCCAAGCTCCGGTAGGCAATGCCGGGGCTCTTCTTCCCATAGCCGCTCGGATCGAGGCGATGCCGCTCAGCACTAGCGCAGGAAGCTGTTCCATCCCTCATAACTTCCAATGCTCGTTCCAGCATGACGCCGCCGCCGCCGCCGTCGAGACGGGCGAGAAAGCGGGAGGGCATGTAGTGTTGCAGCGCCGCTTATCAGGCAGGTCTACTGCGCCGAGTGGGCCGGCGTCACCCACCTCGACCATGACATGTAGCCGAGGTGTGCCAGTGCATGCGCTTCCTCTGACAGCACTGGTGAGCACACCAGCGTCACCAGTCTCTCGCGAAGGCAATCTGCAGTCAGGAAACGTCTTTGATCCTGTATATCTGTCGCTGCCCCATGAGCAGATTGGAGACGCAGACAAGCAACAGACAGCAGTCAAGGTGGTGGGCAAATGCGGTCCCCTCGCTTGTTCGCGGCTGCTCTCGTCCACCGGCTGTGAGTCTAGCGTAGTCAATGCCGCCTGTGAGGCGCGGCTACGACCCGTCAGCACCGCACAGACACATGCTGCCGAGATGATATCGGTGAGTGGAGCATCACCGCCCACCCTGAAGGGCTGTTCTCCCGGGCGCTGCGAAGGCTACTCCTCTGCAGACTTGGAGGCCCTCCTTCGAGAAAAGCTTCTTGCACACCATCAACAGCATCGGAGGAGAAGGCAAGGGCAGCTGGCGCAGCAACGGGCCCAGGAAGTGGCTAAGGCCAATGCTATTGCAAAGGTGAGGGCACTCTATAACGAGGTCTTTTTTTCTAGACTCGACGCCGTGTTGCCTGTCACAGGCACCACAGCGGGTTCCGCAGGACACCCTGTTGACCGTGAGGGCCACCTTTCCGGCCTTGACGCTGTGCCTGCATCACTCGCACACGTGACGACAAAGCGACCTGGGGCTCTGACAGAGGTCTCTGCAAAGGTTGTATCGGTGTCACCGGCTGCCCAAGAAAATGCAGAGATTCCCTCTCCGCACAACTCCACGCTTCCATTTTCGGTCGAAGCCGCGGCCCGGCAGGCGGAGATGGAGGCGGTAGTCCTACGTGCTCTCTCCGCTGCCCATGTGTGTCCCGCTGAGGTACCAATGTCGTCTTTACCCGATACGGCGGTGGCGGTCGCGGGCTGTCGGGATGAGACCGATAGCTGGTTCGCCGCAACCTCCGCGGCACGTCGTATACGCGAGGCCGCGTCGTTGGCGGCCGCTGTGGAGCGGCAGCGCGTCGCTCTTCGCCGCGGCCCTGCGCCTCCCTGTGTATTTATCGCTCCGGTCTGGCGCCCACCGCACGACTCGTGCGACGTGCCAGGTCTTTGGGAAACGTCGTCCGCTGAAGAGACTGACACCGATGCGCGTGGTCGAATGGGGAGGTCTGTGCCAGCTTATGTGCGAGAAGAAGTGCGATGGCGCTGGAGTGCACCGCCTTCGGACCTGGATGGCACGTTGGGGGGTTCCTCCACGGACGAAGAGGCGCCGCCGTCGTCGTCGGACTCGAAAGTTTCGTCGCTTGTGTCGTCCGAGACGACGTCGATGGCTTCATCGACCAGGTCAGAGAAGTGCGCGTCTCGTGCCACCACGCCTGACGCATCGCGAGTAATAGAAGAAGTGTTTTCCATCTCAACGGCAGCGAGGCCGCATCAGCGACGGTGCGTGCCAAGTGTGGAATGTGCGCACAATCCTGACGATCGGGTCGGTGGTATGCTCGACTCGCTCTGTAAACCTGCTGATACTCATGTACCAGAGCCGAAGACATCCTCGCCGCATGGTTCCCTCCTGTCGCAATGTTTAGGTGACTCGAATGCTCCCAGCGGCGATGGGGTTGAGCGCCACGACGGCAGTTCTGTGGTGTCTTCGCGCAGGTCAATTTTCTTAGGTGCGTCGGCGAGGGATGGCTCAGCAGGACCCGATGGAGAAGGCGCGATGGCCTCGACCACTGATACCTGCCCCTCGACTGTTTGCTCGACTTCATCGGTCTCGCCTTCTTCAACCAACCATGGCGTCCTCGATGTAGGGTACCTATGTCCCAGTGAGGGCGAGTTGGGAGCACACGTACACAGCAGCTCGTTCACCCAAGGCATCGTACTCAGTGATGATAACAGTGCTGACAGCACGCTCAGCAGCAGCTCGAACGGTACCCAAGCCTTAGCATCGTCGACAACGTCTGGCTTACTTGGCCGCGTGGACTGTGTCGCTTCCTCAAGTGACATCGACACCGAGACTGCGTCCAGTGCGACAGCGATGAAGTCGGAAGGCACCGACACCGACACCGACACCGACACCGACACCGACACCGACACCGACACCGACACCGACATCGACACCGACATCGACACCGACACCGACACCGACACCGACACCGACACCGACACCGACGACATGTCTTGGGCGTACACGGTACAAGTAGATGCGAACACGGGGCGTCGCCATTTTCTATACGTATGCCCCGTGACAGTGGAGGTGGTGGGTGCTTTGCCGGGTGGTTGTCGCATCGTGCCGGTGGCAACAGCCTTACGAGCGATGGACTCCAGCGTGCCGGTTGCCCTTCCCGGGACGCCGACACTTTTTAGTGAGCGCAGCGGCGTCAAGCAGTCAAAGAAGAAACTGTCAGCGCGGATGCCCACCCCGGAGGCGCCGAAGGAGTTGTCCTCGATGCCACAGACTTTTGAGGGTACAGACGATATGGCGGTTGCATCTTGCGGCATCAGCAGTTCCGATGGTGCCCCCGGGGAAGCCAAAAGGCTCCTTCTGCGGAGGGAGTGCCGCAGCACTGGGTCTGGGGACGCCAGATCCAGCGTTACTGCTCCCTTGGCGTTGGGCTTCACAGGTGCACCAGACGAGGAGTGTGGGCATACGCCCGCAGTGAGTATCGTCGCACCACCCAAAGAGTTTCGGTCTCCACGCACCGCTGGTTTTCATCAGGCGTGTCCTTTGAATAGTCGGCGGCAGACATGTGTGACCGCCCAAAACGCAGAAACACTATCGACCCTCGATCATGGTGACCACAACGCTAACGACAGTGTCGCTGTGCACATTCGCGGGTGTGCTGCTCCGCTGCACCCGGGCGGAGTGCGGGGGGCGAGGGTGGCGGCGCCTCTTTGCCCCTCGGACCCTCCTCTGGGGGTGCTCACTGAAAATACCACGATGAAGGCTGGGCCACTCTCAGCCTCTTTTTCAAAAGCAAACATATCGCCCGTGGAGGTGAACGCAGCGCAGCTCCCAGTCTCTAAGACAATGTTATCCAACATCGGTGATGGGGCGTCACACGATTTGCTGCACAGCCAAGCTGATACACAGGGGGTGTCGACGACGACGCCTGCACAGACAATCAGAGGTGTTGAGGGGAGAGTCTGGCGAGTGCGGGTGCCATCAAGCCCCGTGACCTCGGGAAGGAGTACCCTAGCACTGTCGTTTGGAAGGTCGCAGCAGCAGCAGCTCGTTATGGCAGCACCTCCCCAGTACATCTCTCTCCCTCGCTCCCTCGCTCTCCGGCCCCTGCGACAGCGAACTCGCTTCGTCGGACTCCTGTGGCGCCTGTGGGTTTCTCTGAAGGCTGCCGACCCGGCTCTGGCTCGTGTAGTTCTTGATCGTTGCGGTGGCGTGCCATCTCCTCTGACCTGGACGTTTGCGGAGGCCTTCGGGGACTGGGTGACACGTGCTGAACCTGCCTCCCGCAGAGACGCTGATAGAGCTGCCAAGGATGGTGCCTTAAGGGCGTCGTCGGATAAGACGAGCACTGGTCTCCTGCGTCGCGGCAGCATCGTCACGGCCACCGTGGCAACGACAGTGCCTTCTTTGGATTGCGATGCGGCCCTCAAATCAACGAAGTTGGGTGGGTCGGCATCTCCCACAACACCTTCGCTCTCCTCACCACGCAAGTGGAAGCTCTATTACGTGGATGTCCTCACGGGCTGCGCCGTTCAGCTGTCCACCGACGCAGATTGGGCTGTTGTGCGGCGCAAGGTGGGGGAAATGGGTGCCGTGTTGCCCTTTCTGCGCCTCTACCTGCTCTTGGAGGAGGCAGAATCAGTCGCGGGGTAGGCAGCGCAGGATGGGACAATCACCGATGCTACTCTCTCCACATCTCGACATTTGTGGGGAATGGGTGGGCTAAACGAATCTCCGTCTGAGTTTCTGTGTTTGTGTGAGAGCTTCACATCAAGAAAAAAACACCAGCTGATAGTCTGTGCGTGTGTGCGTGTGTGTAAGGTTCATGTAGGGTACTTCACCACTGATCGAAAGATCTATTGAAGTGAGGTGGTAGTGGCGGTGGGGGCACAGACGCTGTAAGAGAGAGAGGTGGTGGAGAGAAAACAGTAGAATGCCGGAGGGCAGAGGAGGGAAGAGGGGCGGTACAGTTGATGCAAGACTGTGCATCTGTGCGCATAGGTGGGAGCACTCTGTAATCGCCACTCAATGGCCCTCCCCCAATTGCCGAGTGCTCGCAAAGCCGAAAATTTTTTTTCCCTCTCCGTGCATATGTGCATGTGTATGTTTGTGTGTCCCCTCTTCTTCGCACCCCCCCCCCCTGGGACGTGGCTTTCCCGTGCTCATCTTGTTCTCGCACACTTCATCATTCCCTACCTCTTTTTTTTCCTTGTTTCCCCCCTTCGTCTCGCATCACCACCACCACACGCTCACACTGTCTTGGTTGTATGCGCCGGACAACCTCCTTTTTAAAAATTGCAAACCGTATCATCACGCCAGACGTCGGCACCTCGTGGAGCTGCGTCGCTTACTCAGCTACTCCGATCCCCCCTCCCATTGAGGCATACAAAAACCTACAGGGATACACAGGCTCCCCTTCCCCCTCTTGCCCTCCCAGTCTTTTGGGCAGACACATGTGGCCGTTGTGGACATCATCGGTGCCACCGGTGCCGGAGGTGAGGTCAGGGATGTCCTCAACTGCGTCGTCGTCGTCGTTGTCATCCTCTTCGTCGCTCTCTGTCTTTTTTGTGTCACCGCAGTGGCGACTCATCTCGACCCTGTCGCGGAGGGCTTCCCATCAGCTCGCCAAGTGTCCCACACAGTACATCTACGCGTCTGCGGCGACGGGACTCGTTCTCACAGTCGCAGGTGTTCTTCTTCGCTGCCACACGTTCCGCATGGGGCAGGACCATGGGGGAAGAGTGCAGCGAGGCTCTGGCCCATCGGTGCTGCCGCATACCACGTCCACCAACGGCGGCTGTGCTGTCGGTAAGTCGGTGGGTGTGGACGGGACGAGGGCGGAGCCAAGGCCGCATGAGGCATCGGATGGTGATGCCGATATTGAGTTTATCGACCCCGCGGAGAGTGCTTTCTCATCGTATTTGAACCGCATCCGAAGGCAAAAGGAAGCTCCTTTCCTGACTGCACTTGCTCACCTGGAGGCGGCGGCTGCGACGCTGGCGGAGGTACGGCAGATGCGTGACGATCGAGACAGCTCGATCAAAGGTGAGAGTGATCAAGGGCGTGGCTCCGATTCAAGCAAGGGAGACGCCACTCGTGCAGATGGTGGTTATAGTCGCGATAGTGGTGACGATGCCGAGGTCGCGGAGGCTGAAGCCAAGGTGCAGCGTCTTGCCGCCATCGCGGACGAGCTCCTGACGCAGTGGATCTGCAGCCTAGATGGTGTTCCAGTACGCCAGAGCGAAGCTCTCAAGCGTCGACGGAGAATGCTGGTGCAGGATGCAGCTGCCTTGGCGCGGCGCATTTCTCCGCATCTACCGCCTATGGAGTAGTGCGTCTTGCTTTACTGCAGCCGTTCCTTCTGTTTCTCCCCTCCCCCCTCCTCCTCCTCCTTCCCCTCCTCTCGTTGTCACAGAGGATGACCGAAGGACTTGATAGCGCCGAAATGAAAGACGATGTCGTGATGAATACAAGCGACATGTGTGTGTGTGTGTGTGTGTGTGTGTATGTGTATGTGTATGTGTGTGTTTCCAGCGTGAAGGGAGGAAGGGAGGGAGAGGGTGTCGGGTGGAGGAGTTGAAAAAGTTTGCGTTGCCGCAGGAGATGTCGCACTCCATGGCGTAGATGTAGCTGTGTAGCCTTTATTGACGTTAATTGTGTGTGCATGTGTGTAGGGTTTGTATGCTTATCGAGGCCGTCACACGACTGGTCTTTCACAGTTTCGGATGTCGAGACGTATCGCGGGTGTGGGGCGCGGGGCCGCCATCGAGTCCCCCGGCTGTATCCCACTCGCTCGTTCTTTTTCTCTCCCTCTTTCAATCTCGCTCACACCACATTTTTCAGTCGGCGTCACATATGCAGACACTCAGCGGCACGTGTGTCCGTAGAGGCCGTGGGAGGGGAGGGGGGCTTCAAGGGAGGTCAGCGGCTGTCTTGTGTGGGGTGGGGTGGATTTGGAAAAGAGGTTTACGAGAACAAACAAGGGCTAGGCCGAATGCACTGCAAAGGCGCATGCACATCGGTGCCATCCCTGTTGTCTCTTTTCTCCCTTTCTCGTTGCTATGTCCTGTATGTTTCAAGCTGGTCGCTCGGGCATCTGTGCGGGTGCGGCTATAAGTCGCGATGGTCTCTCACCCACACCACACACTCCCTTGCAAAAGAAAATCTCCTGCTCCAACCCGTTTTTGTTCCAAGGAGGGCACACGCGCGCGTGCACACAACGCTAGGATTCACGTGTGTGTACACGCGGTGGTTAGCGAACGTGCCTACCCCTACAAATATATCTCCTCTCTCTCTCTCTCTACAAATATATATTATATCCATCTGTGCGCGTGTGTATCTGATCCCGTTTGTCGTGCCTTAATTTTTCTTCAGTCGTTCTTGCGTGCTTCAGCGCTGCTTCTCTCTCTTGCTGCCAGGCTCAGGTGTCATCTGCAGCGTGTATTGGTCAATCATCTTTGAGTGACATCCGGTTATGCATTGAGCATGCCGACTGACATGAGAACACACTGTTCACACCACTTTTGGATTAACTTGCCTCATTAATATATATGTATATATATATATATATATTGTGCGTGTGCGTACATATATGTCTGCAGCATGTGAGCCCCATTCACGAAACGGTACAACGAAGTGAATAAGGGGCGTTTGGGTTATCGAATAGCTCCCCCCTTCGTCCTTTCCCATCACTCTAGGTATACACACACACACACACACACACACACACACACACACGCGCCGAGGTTGCAGTGGTGGTGAGTGTGGGGTGAGGGAAAGCCGCTCGGCGAAGTTGCAACTAACCACGCACGGTCGTCAGACCTGCGGACTCCATTTTTATTTTAAAAATTCGCCTTGTTTTTTTTTCAGCAGTCGTTAGATCTTGCGCTGCTTCCACTTATGGGTGTCAACAGCAGCAGCAGCAGGCACTCGGTTTTGGACCTCGGCGCTGGTGACATCACTTGTCGCCAGAGCGGTTCCGTCGCACGGGCGAAAAGGCGATCAACATTGAAGCAATCATACCGCAGTCACAATGCTCCAGGGGTATCGGGTAATGCGCATACGGGTGAATCAACTCCTTGCACAACAGCTCTGCTCGTGGCTGTAGACGCCCTGTCGACTCGCAGGCAGCACAGGGACGGTGCGGAAGAGGACACAGCGTTATCAGGTACGGTGCAGAGCACCCGCCTCACCAGCCCCAATTGCTTAGCGCAGGAAAACAGACCACGCGTTGTACCATCGCCGATGATCATGAACATGAGGCCTTCATTAAGGGGTGCAGTTGCGGTTGCACCTATTGTCACCAACTCTCAGCGCTCCTCGTCTGGCAGCAACGACCGTTGCAGGGGTGTCCAAGAGGAGGCACATGTTGCGCTTGTGTACCAGCTCCCGCAGGAAAGAGAGGAGACGTGTGTCAGGGATGGCGCTGGGACCGGTATTTCATACGCTTGTTCCCATCACGGAGGCAACGACAACGTCGATGTGGTCACTCTTCAGAGCGGCTCTTTGACGGGGGTTGATCAAGCTCGCCCCCTTTTAGAGCAGCTGACCACTGACAGCTCTACGCTGTCGCTGTCGCATACAGCTCCGTTGCCCCTGAAGGATGTCTCCATTGTTGCAGAAGGGGAAGAGCCGGCGCCGGTTCTGGTCAGTGATCAAACGCTAGTGCCCGATTCTCTGAGGAGCGGGGGAGAGGGGTTAGATAATGTGGACGTGCGCATCGCCGCCCCCAAGAGCTTGCCAGTGAGCGATGCCGTGTTACCATTGACTTCCACCTCGAGGGGTGAGACGTTGCCCGGCTTACCGGGTGTTTCATTCTCACCGTCGACTAATGGAGCGCTACTCCCGTACCAGGTGTCCGGTTGTCGAGAGGCCTGCTTCACAGGTTCACGACAGTGTCTGCCGGTGGCAGTACACGCTGCCATACCTCAGTGGGCGGAGGGTCGCTTCGACGGAGACGTAGAGATCATTGCTGGCTGCTGTTGCCACAGTGAACGTATCCTTGTCTCGACGTTCAAGGCTCAGGGCACGTCTGAAAGCGGTCACCACATCATTTGCGGCGATGAGGGTGTCTGGAGCCAGCCGTTGCGTGCAATACTTCACCGGAGGCTCCCATCAAGGCGTGGTCCTACGGCAGTGTCGCCGTTATCGCTGCCCGCTCGCCTCGACAGGAGTGAGGAAGAAAGCAGCGACTGCGTTGCGACTCTCAAGCTCACTTCTGAGGAGGGCCTGTGCTGCATAAAAGAAAGCGCAATGAGGGTGCTGAATAAAGAAGCTTCAGCCGCATCACACCCTCAGCGTTTGTCGCCGTCCGCGTCATCCTTGGCTGCTTCTGGAGTGTGCGGCATGCCGTGTGCATCTTCTATCGCATCGCCATGCTTCCATGTTGCCGCTGCCGCTGTGGCGTCGCCGACCTCGTCACTGGCAGCGCAGAGGGTTTTCGACTCTCAGACCTTGCTTGTGGAGGAGTATGCTGCCGAGTGTACAACACTCGCCATGGGGGTCGGTAGCAGACACAATTCCACAAATGGCGTGAGGAGGGTTCACGATGCCGAGTGCGAGTCGGGGTCTGGGATCGACCGGGTGAAATGCGGCGACGAACAGCAGCCAAATATGCAACTCCCCCAAGAAGCAATACACCCTCGCAACCTGCTGTCACCAGCACAGATGTCACGCGAGGACAGTGAGACGGGGAGCAGTTCGATGACGTCGAGCGACACCAGCTCGCAATCTATTCTTGCGCCACCGCCGTCAATTCATCTCTCGGATTTGCTGTGCAGCAGAGTACGGGCAACCGCGTCAGCCACCAGCAGCACAAGCACGCGCCTCAGCTACGGCTTGGAAGATGGTATCAGGGACGACGATGCATCACCGCGCGCTTTGAATACTCATCACTACCATCAGCGTCAGCTCCCACTGAAAGCACCCTGTGCGCCCGAAGCAGGTGTTGTGAATCTCTCTACCGTGACAAACACAACAACACGAATGTCGTCACAGTGGCCATTCGTGTGTTCTCTCGCAGCTACTGCATCAGCAGAGAGTGACAGCTCAACTGCGACAACGTCGGTTGCATCTTCGGCAGCCGCTGTTCCTGCTGCACGCCCGAAAGGCCAACGCTGGGTGAGTCGGTCTGCTATTATCGCGGCCTGGAGTCGAATGACTGTGTGCGCTGAAGGTACAGTGAGCAGCAGTGGCGTGTTGAGGACGTCAGCAGTGCCACCGAACAGAGCCACTTCCCTCCATCGCGCGCAGGCGGCTGCCGTAGAGAAGGGAACAGCGGAGGGCTCTGCTCACAGTGCTCCATCCGCTGCTGTGCTGCCGGTGCGACGCGGTTGTGTTGCGGCGTACAGTGGCGCGCCGCCACTTGTTTTTCGACGATCATCAGAGGAGGTCCAACCCAGTGAGGCCGCCCGCAAGACAGTTTGTGCCTCGATTTTTCTCAGCATCCAGGTAGACACACCCGTGAAAACTCGGTCTGCATCAGAGTCTGCATCCTTACCCGCCACGGATGGGATCAATGACAGTCCGCCGACAAGCTCAACTCAGGGCCCTCTGGGGGAGCCAGCGCCACGAGGGGAGGGAGCGGAGGTGCCCTTCACGGGCGGGTTGCTGCTGTCTCCGCGTGAGGTCCCTTTTGTCCTTGACGCTCCCACCATTGATTCACCGGTTGCTGCCTCGCCATCTTTGTCTTCACCGCGGATCCGGGGCATCAACGCCAGCGTGTCGGCCCTGCACTCACCGCGCGAGAGGATGGTTGTCTCCACCGACTTCAGTGATTCAGATGGACAGGGTTCGTTGGGGAAGAAGCAGCACACACCGGCGCGCCCTTCGATGGCATCCGGTGAGGAGATCGCGTCGGAGACCGCAACAACCGTTGATGCCGATGAGGGGGATTGTATCCATGGAGAGGGCACTGCGGCGGGGGTGCCTCGCATGCGAAGAGGCTGTCAGCCGTGCCTCCGTGACCAGTTTCGGGTTCGTTCACTCGATACGTATTCACTCCGGCTGCACACCTCAGAGTTCGCGACCACACACACTACCGTGGGCGCCACAAGTGGTCTGACTGGACTGCTGCCGTCCCATACCCAGAACCAGCATTGCTGCCCCCATCTGGGGCGCGAGGCGCACGACTCTCCCTTCGCATCGAGCCCGTGCTCCGAGGGCTCGTTTGGGATTCGGGCATTCTCACACAAGCGAAGCTCTGTTTCGATGAGAATGTGCGTTCCGGGCCGGGGGTCTCTGGAGAGAGAGGGCTCTGAGGCCCGAGTAAGGGAAGACAGCTTTGGAGGGGTCGACGCAAGACACACCCAAGATGCCGGGGCTGCGCGCGGTCCAAGGAATAGGGTTGGTAGTCATTTCTCGACGCTTTTCGCTGGGCGTGATGCATCACCCAATCACTACCGACGTATTTTGTTTGCACCATTTCGGACCCCGCAGAGCGAAACGCTGACCTCCGACACAGTGGAAGCGTTGGTTCACGGCACCGGTGGACTAGAAGAAGCGCCTCTCGAGGGCTCGAGCCGATATCAGCCTCCCTGCCCGCCGGGGAGGCCGACACAGGCCCATGATATGTCATCCTCGTTTTCAGTGGCACGACTCATGCCCCGGCGTGAGGGGCGGCTTTCCCCCCCTACGCCGCGGTCGACTTCGCAAGTGTCCCTGGATGCACTCCGAGATGAGGTACGTTGTGCCGTCACTCATTCCGTGTTGGCGCCGTGGAGTGAGGGAGGATTTGGTGCTCTCAACATTCGCCCACCCACGCAAGGGTCACGCACGCTGCTTCATCAGCGACCACATCCCCCGCAATCAGCTTCACTGTTGCATGCGGCACTGCATCAGCGGCGTTATGCTTCCGATGTCGAAGGGAGTGTGCAGTGGCAGGAGGTGGGTCTGCACGCCAGTAGTACACAAACATCGCAAAATTTTGACTTCGCGCGAAACAACGAAGAGACGGAGGCTGAGGGCAGCAGCAGGGATAATGCACGGCGGCGCACTCTTTGCCCGTGGATGGGTTCTGCAGGCGAGGATTCACACGATGAGAGCGATGGGGTGTCTGGGTGGGGCATGGCGACGCCACGGATATGGCAGAGCGGGCGCGATGAGGATATCTCTTACGGCGACGATGACGGCGGATCGGAGGAGGAGGTCGGGAGCAATACGAGCGGGAGCGACGTAGTAGGTTGCAGCAGCGTTGTCTACTGCCGTGCCAATAGGCGCTGTATGGGGTCACTGCATTGTCACGACCGGCGCCTTTTGCGGTCTTTGCCCTCAGCAAGCACGCTGTCGGCCACGCATCACCACCCATTGCCCTACAGGTCGTACCGTATGACCAACGTTTCTCGCGATTCGGGCCCCTTCGTGGCAGCTGACGAGGACATGCCGCACTCTTGCATCTGCCCGTGTTCGATGAACGAGTGCCGTTCTTGTTTTTCCCCTCCCCGATACGAGCCCCCGATGCCGTCCAACAGGAACACCTTCACTGCGTTTGTGCCTCTGGCGGATATTTCTCCTTCTCAGCTACTCTACCCCAGCGCGACGGGGCCTCCATGTGCTCAGGATGTGTATCTCCCCGGTCTATCTCCAGTGACACGAGGAGGCAAGGAGGGGGCGGCGGCGGTGAGAGGCGACAGTGACGCTGAAAATTCCACGGTATTGTGGGTGAACACACCAAACACCTCTGACACGCTCATCGTGAAGGACTGCGAGCCGGATGACGCCTCTCTCGCTATCAGCGCTAGCGCCGGGGAGGCCAGCACTCTGCTCATCAGCTCACCCCCTTCATCTCTGAGCATCTCTCCAACCCAACGCATCTCAAAGTCCACGACCTTTGCTCCTGCTGCAGTTCCCGCTGCCGCTCTCACTCAAACCCTGCAGAGTCCAGTACATTGGGCAGTGCGCAGGAGATCTGAGGTCTCCGGCAGCCTCTCCGGTGGCATACCTTGTAAGTCACGACCAGGCACGAAGGCATTGACAGGGTTGAGCCACCTTGTTGGTGCTGTGTCCGTCGCCTCCGGTGGGGACGGTAGCAGTGGAGACATGGACAGCGATGATGGCGCTGACGACTTGCCACTGCGGGTTGCGCTGCCGACACCCGCGTCGCTGCGAGCATCCTGGGGCTCGGATTCGATGGGCGTCGCTTGTGCACCATTTTATGAGGGCGAGCGGCATATGTTCTCGGACGATAAGAGGCCGAAGCCTGACGTGCCGCTGCACACCATTCCTTGCCGCCACGACCACCACCACAACCACGACCACGACCACACTCTGGGGGTCCCACTCGCTTCTCGCACGGCTGAGGACAACTTCGGTCAGGAGGCGGCTCAGGGTTCCGCATCACAGCTGCTCCTGGCAGAGCAGTGGTCAAAGCCGCAGCCGTGGTGGAACCAAAGTCGCCGCGTTGCCATGCCAAGGGTCAGCGGCACTGTAGCCATCGCTCGCAATCCAGGCAATAAAATTAATGGCAACCGCAGAGACTTTCTTTCCAGCCGACAGACTAAGAACGCGCTCGCCACGGTTTTGGGCGATCGCGTTGCATTCTCACCTTCTCGCCGTGGTACCATATCCGTTACCAGCTCGCCTTCGAGTGACATGTTGCACCTGGGCGGCAGGGCAGTGGTGACGGTGGAAGCTGGCACGAGTGGTGGTCGACTGCCCCTCACGTCGCAGTACTCCACCATAGTCACTAGCGATTGCGGCTCAAATGGCTCCAGGGAGAGCAGCAGCTGCGCCAACAGCGATGTCAGAGAATACACGGCCCGGGGTGGTGCTGCGGGTTCTGTAGTACACGACTCGCCGAGCGGCGAGATGGTCATCGGTCAGGTCTGCGCGTGCAGCGTGGAGGACCGCAGCGCTGACGAGTGCATCGGCAAGAAGTTGCTTTTTGAGGTGGTGGCGATCAAACCCAGCGTAACCCTTACGGAAGATTGCCCACAAGGGAACCCCGATGGTGATAACGTCCGCTACCCCCCAAAGTGTACGTCCCCACAATCCCCGCATCGGCAAGTGTCTCTTGCACCTTCTTTTTCGTGCTTCCCGACGACAGCACCGACAACAGAAGTCGCCGGCGCGGGGAGCAAAAACAAGACCGGAGTTCTCCTTGCCTCGCTGCCCCCCGTAACCTCCACTGTCACCGTTTCACCGTCAGCGGAACTCCTTTTAGCCGAGCCGGAGGGGATATTTGCACACCGCGCTGTGCCTCATGCCTTCTTTTCTCTCTCCGGGACAGGTGGTTCGTCAGATGACCCGAGTGCCATCACTTGTGTCACGGATGAGCGAAGAGAGAGTGGTGTGGATTGGAGTAGGAGCTCGGGGGTGGACACCGCAACCACACCACTACGCGGGGCTCAGAACCGCGCAGATAGCTGTGACGGCCACATCCCTTCGACTCTATCGGATCAATCCTTTTCAGCTGTACTGCACCTCTTGGGGGAGACGGAGACGACTGCACGTCTCTGCATCGAGGAGAGCGTTACCAGTGTGCGGGAGGCGTGGGTGGCGATGTGGGACTCGTTTCTGCTGCAGGGCCATCATCGACCGCTCTTACCCAAACAGGGGTCATTCATCGCGGCGCCGGTGCTGCCGCGGCCCTCTACCATCTCTGAGAAAGGCGTGATCACGCTCTCAACTTCTAACACTACTCTCGTGGTGCAGAGGGGAGCCCAGGGTGAGGGCGTTGACACAGCTGCCAGCAACAGTGGCATAGCTGAACCGAGCGTGCGATCTCCTTTTATGGATGACTGCGTCACTGGGATGATAGGGGTGAACCTCAGTTGTTCCAATGGCGAGTCGCCACCTGTTGTTGTGCCCGGCGATATTCCCCAAATCGGCGATTCCCCTGGGGTTGCTGTGACACTGGCTGCACCGTCTTTCGACGTGAAAAGGGCAGATTTAACTAGACACACCGAGGGGGCCGATGTGGGGAGCGGAGACCTTGACAGCGGGCAGTCCTCCCCCTACGCAAACGGTGCCTTGGAGGCGGTGCATGGGGTATCGTCATTATTCACGACAAGCTTCACAGGCTCCAGCCACGCTACTGCGCCTCTCGTTGCGCACAGCTACAGTGTTCGCAACAGATGCGATCCTTTAAAAGGAGATGTCGCTCACCTCGACACCAGCCTTCGAAAGCCTACATGTCTCTCGACGCAGTGTCCTTCTTTACAGCCTGACCACTCGGTGGCGTCCTGCGCCGCAGGCCCTCCACTCTCACCCAACCATGTGTTTGACCACAAACCGCTGTACATGTATGGGGAGGACGCTGCGTATACACTCTCAAACGGCCGAGGCGATACGCCTCCAACAAGCAACTACGGGCTCGTCGTACCCGTCTTGTCGATGTATGAGGGCTCCACACCACACTTGCGAGGACATTCGGACCTGCATCGGCAGCACCGAATACCCAGAGTCGATCGAACGACGTGCCGCTGGTGCGGAGGTCCGCATACAAGCGTAGCTGTCTGCCCTGTTGCTCTGCGGCCACACAGTGAGCTCCGTAAAGAGCGGCGCCGGGAAAAAATGGCTAAGCGTGCGGCGCAGAAATTACTGTTTGATGGTCGAATCTCGGAGGCTGTGTCCCTTTTGAGGAACTCTGGGGTATGCCCTCCTTGACTGAGGTGGCGTCGGCTCCTCCGTTAAATCCTTTAGTTTCTTTTTTTTTTCCTCATTCCTCCCTTTTTCTGTGCGTGTCTTTCCGCATATATATATATATTTTTTCCTGGATTCTCTCCAGAAAAATGTTCGTGTCTTTGGGTGTCTTCGCACCTCTTGCTTTGCATGCTCCCCTCGTCCCCCCATCTTCCCCACAGACTTTCCTTCCTTCTCTCTGCCCCTTCCTCCCTCGGCATTGCTCTGCGGTGCTCTAATCAAGCAAATTCATGGGCCATCCACTTGTGCATAGCGTGACTGTCTCGTCGTAGCGCACACCTATGGTCACTTGGGCGTTTCTCCTCAATTTTCGGAGAGTGCGCAACCGCTACGTATTTTTTCCGTTCATGCCTTCTTCCCTCCTATTCCCCACCCCCTCCATCTTCCTGGGCCCCTCGTGTCTTTCACGCTCCCTCCCTTGTTTCCTCTTCTTCTCCCCATGTGCGGTGTTTCATCTCTCAAACCCTTTTCGTGACCGACGCCACACACAACACACTTGTGTACACGCGCTCATTGAGGAGTATACACACACACACACACACACATATATATATATATATATATATATATATATA
>CM007341.1:324323-397803 GCA_000333855.2 Endotrypanum monterogeii
ACACACACACACACACACATATATATATATATATATATATATATATATACATATAAAGACACGCAAGGGGCATACCCACCAGCGACAAGAAAGCGAAGTGGTAGGAGGGGGCGTGTTACTCGTATATGCATATGTGTGCTTATTTTTCTGTTTGTGTGTGTGCCGCATTTGCTTCTCGTTTTTTTTCCCCCTCCATTTTCTGCTCTTCACACATCCTTTGGCTTCTCAGTCTTTCTTTTTTCCCTCTTCTCTTCGCTTGACGAGCGCACATTTAAAGCACAGCGTGCAGGTTGCATAATGCGTATGGATCACCATAACTGGTGGTGTGGCCACCGTCGTTGGTTCGGCCTCCGTCAGGCGTGTTGCTCACCAACTGCGTGGTGCCTTAAGGCACTGCGGAATTCGTGTCGTAAGTTGCACTCAGCAGCGCTGCAGCGTAACCCGAGTGATACGAGGGATGTTGTGCATCTGCCGCGTGGCATGTCCCCGTACCAGCGATCTCGAGTTGCTGCCCCAACTGGGTTGCAGTCTGAGGCCTCTGAGTCTCGCTCAGACAGCGGCAACCACTTGCATCACGGCTTTTGTTCCTCCGGTACACCAAATGATGCCTCGCTTTTGTCTCCGCGCGCACCACTGAGTAAGCATCTACCGCCGTGGCCAGTGGATGCTTTCGAGTTCAACGCCATTGTTGCACACGGTGGCCATGACATTCGCCTGGCCTCGCGCACTGTCTTGTCTTCATCTTCCCACTCTGGCTCCGGCGTCGCCTGTGGTGACGGGGGCTCGACAACCCCGTTAGCGACAGCCTCCGCTCTGCCCGGTGGGGCGATGCCCTCGCACGTCTTCGCATCGGGGTCGATACCTAAGCTTTCTTTCGTTACTCTCAACACCATTCGGCACCTTAAGACAGTGGAGGAGACGACTGAGGCGCAAGCAGCACTGCATGATGGCGGTTGGGTGTGCACAGGATGCTGGTCTATTGTGCATGCAGACGGCGCCGATCACACTGACAAGGACAAGCACCTTTCTTACGGCGTCGCTTTATTTCCTCGCACTGTCTGTCCTACGTGCCGCACGCTACGCCATGACGCGCACACCTCGTCGTACATCGCGGGTTGGCGCCTTCGGCCAGAGCTATGGAAGTGTACGTCTTGTGGCGAGGCAAACCGCCTTAGTCATTTGGGCTGCCGCTGCTGCGGGGCGCCACGCTCAGGGAGCACAGAAACGGACGGGGGGAAAGAGGAGAAAGGGCCTTACGTGCGCATATCCGTTGCAGATGAGGTCGCGTCGTGTCCTATCGGTCACGTCGTTGTCACCCGAAATCGAACGACGCGTTGGCGCTGTGGGGTCTGCAAGGAGATCAACTCGCTGCAGATGGCAGTTTGCCGACACTGTACGCACGAGCGGTTCGCCATCAGCGTAGCCTGTCCGACATGTGATGCATTGCGCGTTTTATCGAATGCACTGGTGTTTGGCTCTGAGGAAGACAAACGTGCGACTCGGTGTTCTGCTCGTGACATGTCGCCGCACACGCTCCTTCCGTCGTCTTCCGGCACAGAAGAAGCTGCTCATTCGGCCACAAAAAACGTTCCTCTGGCAGATCCTTCAGTTTTCCCTGAACGTGTTTTTGACCCTGAAAACTGTTATACCCCAAACACGACACAGGTTAACTGCTTGCGGTGTCGTGGCCCCCTCCACGGCGGTCGCGTGGTTGCTGTGAACCTTGCAGGGTCGTGGTGGTGTGCCTGCGGTGTCGTGAACACGGCCGCGGCGTACAGTTGCCTTCGCTGTCGCCTGCCGCGGTTTGTAGGTTGCCCGGATACGCTGCGTGCGCTACTGCTCAGCGCTGGAAAGGCCAGCTCATCGCTGCCACCGCCGCCGCCTGTACACGATGCCGGGTCCGCCGTCGTTTGTGCTGCGACGCTGCCAACCTGGGACTTCAGGTGCTGCACAAATTGGATGTGCGACAGTTGCTGCGGCGTAAACAGTGCGTCCTACCAAGTGGTCGCCAACGGTGACTCGTTGTTCCCTTCCTCCTCAACTGGAAGCGCGCGTCGCGGTCGCCGATTATGGATGCGACACGGTAATGCAGTCTGTCGCCACTGTGGTGCCCCGTGGCATCACCACGTATTGCATGAGGGAGACGCTTGGCGCTGCGCATGCCACATGCTCAACTCGAGCACGAGCACTCTTTGCGCGAGCTGTGGGTTGCCGGCGCTGGATGGCCTCCGGTCGGACATGCTTTCTACCTGGTCGAAGGGTGACTGGCGGTGCCCATCATGTGGCAGCCTGTGCTACAGAGACCGACAGCGATGCTCCTGTGGTACCCTGCGATCAACGGCAAGGCTCGGTAGGTGAGCATGATGTCGTCCTTACGCGCACGCGCGGACTCGCCAGTCTTCACCGACGGAGACACCGGGGGCGGGGAGTGCACGCTTGGGCTCCACTGATCATGAAGGAAAAAAAAAAGATCTACAAAGACTTTTTTCCCGCGAGTTCTGCTGCAGTTGCGTGATGGATTGAAGGGACAACGGTGGGGGTTTCCTGTCGGCCCTCCATAGCTACGGTGACGCAGGGCTTCCCTTGCACCTTCCTGCTCGGAATTCCCTGGTACATTTGCTACTCCCCCCTTCGCGCAAACGGCGCGCTAGAAGAATAATAATAAAAAAGAAAGGCCACATGGTTGGAGAGGGGAGGGATGTGGGTGAAAAGGGGGGTGGATAAAAGAGGGAGGGGAGGGGAGGCCGATATTGCCAAGACACATATATATATATATATATATCTGTGCATTGCACTTTCGGCAACCTTTTCTTGTTACAACCCCTCCCACTCTCCCTCGTGTTCTCCGCTGACTCACCCACGCATCCATACGGTTACAGAGTCCCCTACGTGTGCGCTGTTTCACGGGCACATCCTCGCTTTCTCTCTATTCTCCCCGCGTCCGAGGTGGGAACTGCAACGCTGTTGAGCTTTGTCGGGTACGTCCAGCCTGGCGCACACCTGCTCATCCTCACCAGTACCGTATATATATATATACGATGTTTTTCACGGAGGATCACCTGTCGAGCGCTGTGGTCGGGTGCCGACGTACAGAAACGGCTGCGCCGACACACGTGAAGGCGCCTCGGACACATCTCCTGCACCGCCTTCGTTGTTGTTGCCCAGCGCATTGGTGGTTATTACGATTGTCATCTTTGTGACTTGTTTGTTTCCTTTTCTCTGTGGCAGAAATTTGCATCTGTTCGGGGGAGTGTGTAGGGAGATAATTACAAGAGCGGCACATCATGATGATATTTGGCTTGTGTTGACCTCGCCCCCCCCCCCTCTCCCTTCTTTCCCCCCTCGCCATAGCTTCGACAAGGCCTCAACAGATGTCAGACACTGGCGTGACATGACCTTCTAAGTAAGGTCGGGGGCTCTGCATCTTTAATAACGGACATCAGCAAACGAAAAAAAAACACAGTGAGATAAATGCTGTAGTGTGGTAGAATCCCAATGAGTAAGGTCGGTGCCCTTTATCGACTGATCCTCAGCACGACACGTATCATCTGTAATTGTGAATCTGAGGGAAGGGGGGGGGACTACCCCCCCCCCCAAAAAAAAAAAAAAACGGGCGCTCTTTCCCCCCGGTCCCCTCCTTATAGTCTTGCCCCCTCTCCCCCCCCCCAACAACCACACACACACACACACACACACACACACACACACAAACCAATTCACGTCTAATTCCATGCTCTCCTTTTTTTTCTTCTTATTTACACCATGATGAGGGCGGATTGGATGCACTTATTGTTCGCAAGGAAAGGGGTGGCTGGAGGCCGTTGCCGTGAGCCGTCAACTCTATACCCACACACATACAGACACATTATATATATATATATATATGTCGCAAGATGGGTGGTGCTAGTGCACACCTTCCCAGTTTTCAGGTTTTGTAGCAGTGGCGCGCTGCGCAGTCGAAGACGGCAACAGGCAGAGGAGGGAGGGAGATAGTAATTTTTTCTCTTGTTATGGATACACATCCACACCTGAAGGGATCTGTACATCGCGGCATAATTGGGTGCTCGTGGCTGTCGCTTGGGAGAGGGGGAGATACAAACGGATAACCCCCTCTATAACCCCCGTTCACTTTCCATTTACACACATTTCTTTTGCGCGTTCCCCTACAACCTCTTCGCTTGAGGGGGACCGTTCCCCCCCCCCTTTTTTTTTCCTTGTTCCCAACGCACATGGGTCCTGTACTCAGTTTCTCCCCTCCCCTTACCCCATTCTCGTTTTTTTAAAGATTTTGTTGCTCATCTATCCTTTCCTTTTCATTTGAGTTATTTGATCCGTCAAGCAGTTGTGTATCTCTGTGTTGCTTTCGCGATCGACTGCGCTGGGACTCTTTTTTTTTTCCTCGCTATTGGTGTATTCCTGCTTCGCATCCTGGAAAGGGAAGAGGGGGCAGAGGGGTAACGGGTTCGTACTGGTGGATTGACGGGCAACTCCGCTGTTTCATGAGTGAAGCGTTTGCATGAGTAACAAGTCAACAGCAAACAATTATATCCTTTAAGAAAAAAATCAAAGAGGAAGATAAGAGGGGAAACCCAAGCGGTCTCCATCGCACTCGTTGTCGTCTCTGGCAATCAAATGTCTGATATCGAACGCGGTGATGACCAACCGCAGGCTTTGCCGGTAGTGGGGGTTGCGGCCTCCGTGGTGATGACGGGCGTGTCCGACGCAGTGTGCGGCGCTGTGATTTGTTCTTCACCAGAGATCGTGATGGCGTCGACACTGGCGCCCTCATCCTCCACACAGCAGCAGACATCGCTGCCGACGCCTACTTCGCGTTCGTCCCATTTTCGTTCTACTTCAGACGTCTCAATGCCCGCAGGTGAAACACGGCCACTGATTTGCCGGAGACCTGTGACACAGCGTCTCGGTGGGGGTCCTCTTGTCACCTTTGCGCCATCGACTCGGTTTGATGAATGCCGCCAGCGTGCCAACGTCGCCGCACGGCGACGGGACGACCTGTTTCCCCACGTGTCCCCAACAACGTCGGTGAGATCTTCTTGTTCGCCCTTACGTTCCTTGGTAGGGGCGTTGCCAGTCACGGAACGATGTTTGACAGATCTATCGAAGCCCTGCATTCTTCTGTATCACCAATCCCAGTGCTTGCCAGAGGTGGCTTTTTTCTCCACGTCGCGAAAGGATTTCAGGGAGGTTGCGGTGGATGATTTCAGCGACACCTGGCCCTCCGTCAACTCTGCGTACCCGACGACTTCGCCATCGATCACGTACCTTGCCCCTGACGCTATCGAAGTGCGACCACGTACTCCTACATCCTTGGTGCTGAAGACTCCAGTGCACCGCGTGCCCTTCCATGCGCCCCCTGACCGCGGGCACTCCATCTCAGTTCCACATTCGGATGGCAAGAGCAGCTCAGCTGCTGCCTCTCTGGTTGTCGTCGGTGATACAGCGCCCCCGTCGCCTCTAGGCACCACCAATGTACTACTGCCGGAATCGGGGAGGTCGGCAAGCGTGGGGACGCCTCGCTTCACTGTGACGACCAGCTCGAGCAGCGAGTCGCATGCATTATGCGACACTAAGGCAGACAGGTCCGCTGCCATCTTTCCCCAAAACGGTCACGCGGTGCTCATCACCCAACCTACGGAAGAGGCGGGTGTTATCATTGTGACTGTGCCGTCGCCACCACATCGCAAGACCGTCTCGCTGCCGTCTACACCCAAGGTGACAGCGTCAGTTACACTCCCGCTACTGCGGCCGCCGCTACCGACGACAAGCAGTTATGCTCCGGCGAGCTCACGGACGGAGCTGCTGGCGTCTGACGCCCCCAGGAGACTGGTGCGAACGAGTCCCTTGGACGACACCTCTCCCAACGGCAGTGTGAAGCTGCGCGTGAGCGAAGCGACAGGGATGACGGCGTTGTTGCCCAACAGACTCACTCACTCGGCAATGTCCGAACTCACTCAAGGGGGTGCTGGGCAAGCCAGCAAAGCTACTCAGACTACCTGCTCCTCAATCGACCATACAGTCGCAGCAATGTCGAATGCGCGGGTCACTGCGATTTCCCCTCACCACCACCTGACCAGTTGCAGTATTGATGACCAGTCGACACTGTCAACCGCACCGCCGCGCAACACCTTGCTTGATGTGAGCAAGGATACCAGCGACGTTGTCGACGGTGATGGCGGGGGCAATGACGCAATAGACCGGCTCTTCAGCTTCACTACCCTCCCTGGGGAATTTAGTGAAGACGGGGTGGAGGTGGTCATGTGCTTCCCCCCCCCGCACCTACCGCCCGGCTCTGCCAAGCCGCGCCCCCAACGCGATGAGGAGCATCGCACTGCAGCTTCCTCTGCCGCAGTGGACATAGTGTGGCCGCTGCGGAGGAGGTTCATGTCTTGGCTGTCGAGGCGGCGCCGTCTTCAGTGTCAGCTGGACTGCTCTGCAGGCGTGATGCAGTGCTCTGGTCTGCCTGCTGATCTCGGGCTGAAGCGTTTCCCACCCTTGACTGATGAAGCGAGGGAAGGAGAAGGGAGGTAGGGTGGCCGATGAGGGTTTCTCATGACAGTTGGGTGGGCCGTGACGGTTTGGAGCAAATCTCTTCCTAGTTTTTTTTTTTTGTTTTCTTTTTACAGCGATGATGGTGGCGGTGTCACATCTCACGATGACCAGCGGAAAAAGGAAGACATGTGCCGCTGTCCTTGGCGATGACCGTGTGTCGGATGAGGACAACATCGTTTCTGATCATTGTGGGTTGATTGAACAGCTCCCTCACAGCGGCGGCGAAATTTTTGTGGTACAGGGACTCGTGTGTGAAGAGACAGAGGGGTGTTCGCGTTGAGTTTGCCACCATTGCTCTCCGCGGCGCAACTGCGCTCGTTGGCAATGACACAGTGTTGGCCGCCGGTCTTTCTTGGGTGTGAGCAAGGCACTCGCGACCCTCCTCCAGTGTGCCCTCCGCCCCCCTTCAGTGGGCAGTTGACAATGCCGCTGGCCACTGAAAACACAGATTTCACCGCTAACAGAGAGTCCGAATAACTTGTTGCGGATGTGACGCAACCACCCCAAAAGCTTCAGTGTGTCTTCACTGGGTGTCAATACGTCGTGGTGCGCTGCACAGCGAGGACTGCCGTTGGTCGGCGGGGTTGTATTGTCACGGTTCAATGCCTTTGCACACATCCTGTGTGTTTCACGAGTGCTCGCACGCTGTGGCAATACACTAAGACAGCAGCGGTAGCGGCACGGTAGCACCTCCCCAACAGTGAGGGACTACTCGGCGCTCTATCTACTTGTGACGAGCACGAGCATCTCTCCTTCGTCTCTGTCCTGCGGTGTATTGTACGGCAATACGGCCTCGTTCTCCACAGGCATGACGGAAAAAAGCAATAACTACGCTCTCAAAGGGGCAGTGTGCACACACACACACACACACACACACACACACACACATCGTTATATTCGGCGGGGATGTAGGCAACTGCGTCCTTTATTTCACCTGCTTGTGGCTCTCATCCCCAGTGTGCTGCGTAGTGAGGCATCTCGCAAACGCTTCGCGCCACGATACAAAGCGGAGCATAATGTTTTTTTTTTTTCGCCATGCGTGGTTACTCGACCGAGTTCCCCTGCGACCTTTTTTTTTTCTTCACGACAGTGCCTTTCTCCCTCTCATTGTCTTCCGCGCGGCTCACTCCGTCCTCATCATTGACGCCAAACCACCCCTTTTTTTTAAAAAAAAATCTGGGCAGGAGGTGTCTGGTGGCGTTTCGGTAACTGCAGGGCATCTATATGTGCTGTCTCCTCCCCCCTCTTCCCCCCTCTCATTTCCGCCCGTAATAATAAAAAAAAACACCTCACAAACACGCACATATATCACAATTGTTCTGCACTGTGTGTGTGTGCCCGAGTTTCCTCGCGTCCCTTTCGTGCTCTGCATAGCACAAGGTTGATCAGCGATGAGGATGAGCGGCCCCTCTTGATCTCTTCACGTGTGTCTCCGTCTTTTCTCCCTCCCTACCTCACATACATGACCCGCTGATCGACAATGTGTCCCTTCTTCCCTCTCCCCTTCTTCTCCCCCTTGCTTCACCATGACAGCTGGTCCTTCGCTTCACCCGTGTGCTTTTGTCTTCGCTTGTCTGGACCTCGTCCCGTGCGTGGTGGCGTTCCTGTATTTTTATCAGGCCACACACACACAAACACACACACACACACACAGACACACTCACTAAATGTGTGTCCTTTGGCGGTGTTTCGCCCGCGGTAACTTTCCGCTTCAATAGATATACACACACACACACACACACACAAATACGCAAACAATTTTTGGCGTATTCGCTGGCTCCTCTTTTTGTTCTCTTCTTCATTACCTTTATCCCCTCTTTTTTTTTTCTTTCTTCGAGTGTTTATTTTTTCTGTTGTTCTTCGCGGCTGCGGTATGGCGTTTCTCCTCAAGGCTATCGGTCTTTCCGACAGCATCCCGGGGTTCCCCTTCACCCCTGTCGCCAGTGACCCTGGTCGTATTGTCTTCACGTCTTCACAGGTGTGCTGGACGCTACGGCCTGGAACGCAGAGCGATGATGCGCGGGTGCGGGTGTCGATTTTCACCTGCTCTGCGGCCACGGTTGCCACGACAGGTATCGGCGGCGGCCGTGAGCTGATGAAGCAGTTGGCTCAGAACACAATGCGCCGCGCTAAAAGTCTCGTGATTCCCGGATTTCTCAAGTGCCACGGTGCGGTCGAGTACGGTGACACGATCTACATCGCCACAGAGCCATGCATACCGCTGAAGGATCTATTGGAGAGTTCCGAGTTGCGTAAGCGGTATTATGGTGAGACTAGGGAAGAATACGTCGCCTCTGTAGCGTACGGCGTAGACATTGTGTGCGGTGCACTTGCAGTTCTGCAGTCCAACAGGTTAGTACATTCCAATGTACACTGTGGGTCTGTCTTTGTTTCCGCCGCGTCAGGGTTCTGGAGGTTATTCGGACTGGAGTTTCTCTCCTCGGTGGATGATGCGGAGACAGGCGGTCACGGCTGCCTTTTGGAATCTGCGCGACGCGCTGGAATGTTCGTTGGGTACCGTTGTCCACCGGAGCTGGGAAGCAGCGGTGGCGGTAACATCGAAGTCGCTGGTAGTGATCCCGTGACCGCTGTGGATGCCTGGGGACTCGGTTGCTTACTCTACGAGACGCTCGGGGTAACAGCCGAGGAGGCAATCAACGGAAATCTCAATGCTGTGCTTCACAACCTCAGTGCAGCGGAGCTGCCCCGTGCCGGCCGTCAGCACTTACCGAAGTCTCTACTGGAGGACTACAGTCACCTCACAGCGCCTAACCCGCGCCTGCGCACATCGATCGCATCCTTCATAGACAGATGCAAGTTTGTGAGAGACAATTCGTTCGTGCAGTACATGAAGGCGTTGTCGGAGCTGCTGTTGATGAGCTTGTCAGAGCAGCTGCGATTGATCGAGTCGCTGGCGGAGCCGGTAAAACTGTTTCCACTGCGGGCGTGCTTTTGTTTGGTGCTGCCGCAACTTGCTGAGCTCCTGCGTACTGCTAGCGGGCCCAGGGGCAGCTCCGGTCCCACAGGGGTGTCTCTCGGCCCGGTGGTGGACCCCGTGCTGAGGATCGCTGAGCGCACCCCAGCGGGCGATGATTTTGATACCTACATCACTCCCGTGTTGATACAAATGTACCGGTCCACAGATGTGCTTTTGCGGTACCGGTTGCTGACAGGTGCCGAGGTGTACAGTGCGAGGTTGTCTGCCACAGAGCTGAACAACGTCATTTGGCCTCTTTACGCCAAGGGATTTTCACATTCGGTGGCCAGCGTACGTGAGTACAGTGCGCGGGCACTGGTGCACCTCGCCCCACGCATGTCAGCGAGCATCCTCTCTGACCAGGTGCCGAAGGCGCTAGCACAGCTGCACCGTGACCCCGACGGGACGCTGCGCACCAACGCCACCATAGCTCTGCACCTAATTTCTGAGTACATTACACCTCCTCTGCAGCGGGCGACGGTTATGCTCACTTACTGTCGTCCACTGCTGCGGGACGCGTTCGAGCCTTCGCGTGTGGCGGCTGTGCGATCATTGCACGGGGTGCTTGAGTGTTTCTCAAGTAGACAAATTGCGGAGTTGGTGCTGCCATCTATATCACCACTGGCCATCGACCCGACCTCGGAGGAGAGCCGCACCGCTGCTTTGTCGCTTTTGAAGGCGTCGATAGCGGAGTTGGAGAAGCAACACATGAAGCTGTCCGCCCAGCAGTCTGCTGCCGCGTCAGGGAGTCCTGTCGCTTCCAACGGGAACACGATGGCTTCGCCGGTGGACTCCAACGCCTCTGCTCCTGCACCCGCCGGGGCAGCCTCGGTAGTCTGGGGCCTGCTTGGAAGCTTCACCACTTCCTTGACTTCTTCTTCCGCCGGGACTGCGGTGCCGCCTGCGGATGCCACATCGACAGCCGGGCAGCTACGTGCCGGTAGCCCTCCGCGGTCTATTCCGGCAGCTTCTGTATTGACCACTCCTGTGGCTACGGTAGCATCCCCGGCGGATGGTGGCAGTGGCTGGAGCGACGACGACGACGGTGATGCGTGCGCAACGGGAGAGAAAAACGGGTGGGGTGGGAGCGATGCAAGTGGTTGCAAAGCGAGCGCTTCTCGCGTAAGTCCGTTTTTTACCAAGAATGCTGCTTTATTTTCTTCCGCGCCAACAACTTCCTTCTCATCTGCTGGCGCGGAGGCGGTGCCTGTTAATGCGTCTTCTGTTCACGGGACTGTCGATACACACGCGTCCTCTCCGAGGGTCGCTTCCTCACCGTCGCTACAGCTGGTCTCGACTAGGTGCAGCCTAAGCGAGTCGTCAAACCCAACCGGCAACAATCGTTGTATAGCTGACGGCATCTCCAAAACCGCGCCTGGCGGTCCGATGAAGCTGCGCAAAAAAAATGGCCTCGGTGCGGCGCGGCTGGACTGAGAGGGGGGAGGAGAGCGGTATGGGGAAGAATGCCGCTGGTAAGGCGTTTGTCTCTGTGCGCAACCGAGAGCGATCAATGAACTGGGAGGGGGGGGACACCAGCGCTGCCACGGTATGTTGCATCTAAGAATTCACACCTTCTTTGCTGCCCGTGTTCATACGGGCGGGGAATGAGCCAAAAGAAAAAGAGGGAAGTCTGTTGGGTGTTGAGTCTATACAACACCCTCATTCCCCTCCGTCACAATGGCTTACCACTTTTGTGTTGCTCGCAGCTCACTAGGCACGCTTCTATGAAGAAATGTGGGTCCTTTTTTTTTTGTTTCTGGTGAAGGCAACAGGCTAAGGGGCTCGCGTGCGTACAGTGCCTTTTTTTTTTCGCGTTCGGGACGGGAGGATGAGCTCGGCATGAGGACAGGAGGAGGCGATCAGTCGTGTGCGATTTTGGTTTTATTGTATTTGGGTCTGCGGGCGAGCATAGAGAGCTTAACTGTGTCGCCAAGTTCAATA
The DNA here is from genome assembly GCA_000333855.2 of Endotrypanum monterogeii. NCBI lineage: Eukaryota > Euglenozoa > Kinetoplastea > Trypanosomatida > Trypanosomatidae > Endotrypanum > Endotrypanum monterogeii. The sequence continues at coordinate 335,812 of CM007341.1, forward strand.
ATGCTTCGCTTGTTTTGATGTTTCTCGTCAACCAGTGGTGTGAGGGTCAGTACTGTGATGATGTAGTCAGCTGTCTGAATTTTTATGTCTGTGACTTTTTCTTTGCGCGTGCGCGCAAACCTTAACAGTTGGTGCTGGTAGGCGCGCTTGTGCACGCTCGTCTGTCGTGCTGGTGATTTGTAGCCGTCATTTCGATGGCCCTTTGCTTTCTTCACCGACCTCTGAGCTCGAGTTGCACTCCCGTCGACCACCACCGTTAATGAGATGATTTAATGGCAAGGGTTCCATAAGGTGAGATCAAGGCATGCGAGACTCCTCCTCCATCGACTCGCAGCCGCTTGCGCGCTTTCTCTCTCACGCTTTTCCCCATCGTCGTCTTCCCGCTAGGGGGGCAACACTCCTACACAGAGTTGTGTGTTTGGTTTCTCGTCTCTCATAGGTCTCAAGCTGTTCACCGACGCCCTCGCCTTCGCCGTCGTCGTCGCCGTCGTCGTCGCCGTCGTCGTCGCCGTCGCATCTCTCCTCTATATCTTCTTCTGCTTTTTCTGATCCTCATCTTTGTCTTGGGCTATCCATCACCATCACCACGCCCAGTCACCGCCTCCCCCTACTCCCCCCTCATACCCTTTGGGTGTGCACGGCTAAGGCGTCGCTTTCTTTCGTTGCAAGTCGTTGTGAGCACTCATGAGCACCCCCAAGGCATCGCCACATAACCGCTACCGAGATGCAAAATCCAGTACTCGGCCCGGCGGTGCTGGTCTGGGGGAAGTCGTTCCGTCAATGCCCTCCGGTGCTGCCACGACAGCGAGAGGCAGCGGCGGCATGCCTCTCGCCTACCAGCCCATTGTGAACCTCCACTCTCTTAAGGAACTACTGCGGCCGTCTGCAGCCAGTCGCATCGCTGCCGTGGCACGTGTCGTTCACTTGACCTATGACCACAGTGCGGTGCCTAATGCTGATGGTGGTAAGCAACATCCGTGTGCCAATACACACGGTGTTTTTGATCTCTCACCCTCGTCTGTGCTCAATGCTGCACCAGCGACTTCCACTCGGCCGCCTCCATCTTCACTTGTAGAGGTCACGGTCGCCACACCCCCGAACATTCATAGCTTGACACCCAAGAACCTGGATACAAGCGTCCTAGACTCGGGGACGTCACCTGTCCCACCCCTTCCTCTTGTCGTCGAGTGTGCGACGCAGCTAGACAAAATGCTGGCCCAGTGTCGCACCCGCAATGAAGGCGAGCGATGTTTTTTATCGAAACCCCCGCCTTCTCCACTTCCACCCAAGGAATGTTCATCTGTTGATCAGGGGAATCAAAACGATGCCGTGCCGCGAGCGGCACCCGTGCGCGGCTCTCTCAGTGGGGGGAGTCCGTCAATGTCACGGACAGAGCCAGGTGGCGATGGGAGTGCTACAGCACTGCCATCCGTGCGCTCCTGTGCGCGGCATATGCAGCGGATGATGGGCCTGCTGCTATGGTACTGCCTCTCCACCACCGAGGATTCTCGGTTGGCAGCGGGTAATCGCTCACGTGGGGTGAGTGGTTTTGCAACGCCAGCACGTTCGGGTGCTCCCCTTGCTGGGGCTGGTACAATCCTCAATCAAGCTCAGCTCGGTGGCGGCCGCACTCCATCCGACTGCCGTAAGGCTCGCAGCGGCCGTCCGGGCAGTGCCTGGCTTACCGGTGGGTCTTTAGGCTCGGGTGGGAGAAGTGGCACCTGCAGTGCGGACCCCTTGTCGGCACACGACTGGCTGGGCAGTCGCATGTCTTCTACGGCATCCACGGCCGGCGCTCCGAGCATCACCATCTCAGACGACGAGTTGGCAGACCGCCTTTTTCGCCTTGCCGTGGATGCCGTCGTGCTCCTGCAGGGTCCTAGCATCCCATCAGCCGCATCGTCGCCCTTTTTACCTTCATCCTGTGTCCACATCTCGGACCAAGTGACGCGTATGGGCAGTGACAGCGGCTCTGACCCTGTTCCCGGCGCAAAAGGAGGGCCAGTGCAATCGCCCACAGAGGAGGTGACTGACGACGCTGACACCACCGCAATCGAGTTGCAGACATCGTCCCTGTGGACTCTAGCCGCTGTCCTCGTGCGCTTTGCGGATGCCCCGCTCAGTGTCACCGGCTTCCTTCCTGTTCTTTTCCCGCAGGTCGACATGCGTCTCCCAGTTGGTGCAGCAGTGCGGCATCCGCTTCTGCAGCCTCTCCTTCGCGGGGATCCGCGTCACGTTTCGTTGCAGTGCAGCGCTGCGTCAGCGCTGACGACACTCCTGCAGAGGCTGCGGCCGACGCTGCAGTACGCTGAAGAGCCACAGCAGAGCCGCCCGACCGCTTTCCTTTCCCTTGCAGCCCAGTGCGGCACGATGTTGGCTTCACTGCACGAAGGCCTCTGCTGGGGACTAGGTCAGCAGTGCGAACATGCACAGAGCGCAGCTTCGGACACTACAATTTTGACCTCTTCATTGGCGACTGCCTTGCCGATCCTCGACGCGTACGCAACTGTCGTGGCGGTCACGCCATACCATCGCTGCCCCCACTCACATGCGATTGTGCTGCAGACGCTGCAGCTTCCTGTTATGCGCTTCTTCCTGTCCCACGATGACGCGGCTGCCTTCGCACCGGCGACGCAGCTTGTTTCCAACCTGCTGAAGAACGACTCGGTGCGCGGTACGGCAACGAATATTCTTGGGGGTGTTGAGACTCAGGTTGGAGAGCAGGGTCACAGCAAAGTCAGCCAAGCCCAAGTCCCTGGAGGCGACTGCGCTGCTGCGGATGCCGCCGCCGCTGCTGCTGCAACTGTTCTACCAGCACTACTGAGCCACGCCGACACCCGTGTCGAGGTGTGGAGCTGTATGGTACCCCTTTCTCGGTTGTATCCGCGTCTGGTGCAGTGTGAGTTTGATGCGCTGATGACTCCCTCCGTGAGCTTGGTTTCGACGCTCACAGAATGGGAGGCCTCTGAGAAAATCGCAGACGCCGCTGTACTCGCGGCTGCCTCATCGGTGGCAGTGTTGGAGGGAGACGCCACCCCTCACACGGAAGGTCCTGCTGGTACGTTGTCAAGCCCCGCGCAATACACGGTGGGGGGCGGTGGCGGCAGTGGCAGCGCAGAGAAGTCTGGTGTTTCTCCGCCTACACACAGACAGATGCGCCATGACGGCTCCGAAGCTGTGGTTGTTTCATCGCCGTCGCAGCGGAGCCGTTCACCAACGGCATTGCTGGATGCCTTCGCGGAATGTTTACGTACGTGGTTGCACTACATGGGTTACGTCTGGAGGGCGTTCGACGACAATGCCAGTGACCCAGCGCAGCGGTTAGAGGGCTTCTCGACACGTGCCACACTGGAACACAAGCGTCGCATTCACGAGGAGCTGCTGCGGCCGGCGATGCGGCTGCGTCGATGTGGTGACGACGTGCGTACCATGACGCTTCGGTGCATTGCACAGATCGGCAACGAATATGTATCTACTCTGGTGGATCGTAGCTTCTGCGAGGAGCTCGTGGGGTATGCGCAGTCCTCCTTGGCAGACGCTCAACCGCGTGTGCGTGGGGAGGCCCTAACGACACTAGGCGTATGGCTTTGGCAGTACACTTCTTTGGATGACTTCGCTTGCGTCACCATCGATAGTGCTGTGCACTCTCTCACGACGGATCCGAACCATGTGGTGCGTTCCAAGGCGGCCTTTGCGCTCTCCAACGTGACTGCGCGGTTGCCAGAAGGATCGTGTGCGGTGGTACGTGACTCCCCAGATTATATTGCGACGTTATGCGCCACTGCCATGCACGCGGCTGTCATTGACACGGAGGGTGGCGTGCAGGGCCACGGCATCCGCATGATGAACCACCTTCTTCAGGTACTCACCCTCGACGAACTAATTAGTGAAGCGATAGGGTTTGAGGAGGGAGTCGCGGAGGGATTCCTGCGTGTGTTGCTGGAGTGCCTCTGCGCCAGTACCCGTGGCAGCCCCATTGCCTCCAAGGAGAACGGCACGAGTGCCGGTGTTGTGCGCTATGCAGTGCCACGTGAGGCGAAACACCGCTGGAACGCGGCGTGTGCACTCGGTATGGGGCTCGCTCGACGGGAGGTATTCGAGGCGGAGCCCAAGTATGCCGTGGAGGCGGTGGAGGCGCTCTGCACCGCTGTGGTGCACGATCACATCTTCAAAGTGCGCACCCAGGCTGCTGGAGCTCTCGGCCGCATTCCGGGCCACTGCCTCAGTGGGGCCTACAGCGTGAAGGACTTGACCCCGGTCGTGGTTGGCTCGCTCTGCCACGCCCTTCAGACGGCGTCGTCCACGGAAAATTTTCGACAGTACAAGGAGCAAGGTACACTGCACGCGGCACTGCGCGCTGCCCTTGCGGTCATGATAACGTCCGCTGTCCCCAGTAATGATCTCGAGAAGGTCTTTACCAGTTACACCAAGCTGCTTCAAAAGGAGGCATTATTGTAAGTCGTCGTGGTGGTGGTGGTGGTGGTGTAATTCTTCATACTGTAGAGCAAAGGGCTCCATGTGCGAGTCGATGAGCGACAGGGTGAATTCTCTTTTCTCTTTCTCTCTCTCTCTGTGTGTGTGTGTGTGTGTGTGTGTGTGCCGCCGCTTGTATCGGTGAGAATGCCTCCTTGCTTCTCCCCCATTTGTCCGTCCTAGACGATCGATAGGGGTTCGAAGGTCGGTTGGGATTGTCTTTAGGTTTTCTTTCTCTCGTTGCTATGTTGTACCGGTCTGGCTCACATTTTCTACTGCACCTTGTTTTTGTTGAGCACGGTGATGGAAAAAAAAAGAAAAAAGATAGTCGCAATCTGTTTTTTCGCTGATCACGTGCTGCTTCTCTCCCTACTCCTCTTTCCCCGTCCAGTTATATTCGCATTTTTTAAATCCTTACAAAGCCGACTGAGGCAGGAGATCATGCAGCTATATGCGCCACACTTGTGATGCGGTAGTCAAGCGATGGGGTTGTTCATGCTCAACAGAGGGGTGACGATAAAAGGCGGTAGCATCAATCGGGGAGACGCGCTGTGACCGAGTGACCGAGTGCCCGTGGTGGGGATGTATGAACGACAAACAAATAATTTGTACTGCTTGAGAGAGCTTCACCACGCCTTTGCTCTCAGGCATGCATGCCTTTCCGCGCCTTAAGTTCGAGTGGGCAGAGAGACGGCAAACCTTCGGCGCTTGTTGTTGCAAACAGAGATGCTCTCGATCGTCCCGTTCCTGTTGCTAAGCACAGCTTGTCCACGTCTACTCCTCCTCGTCCAATGTTTACAGGTGTGGATTGAAGCCGACGGAGCTTTCTTCAACACGAACCCGCTCACACCCACCCTGAGGCACGATCTGCCCTACCATTATTCTCTCCCCTTTCTTTCTCTTTTCTGGATCGTGTCCCTTGACCTTGCACGTTTTTCCCTATCGCATTCTCTTCATCAGAGCCGGGTTTCGCGCGCCAACACAGGCCAGGTTTTGGGGAAAAAAGACACGTGTACGGGGGTGTAGTGGCAGACGTGCTCGGTGCATTCCACGTGCGCCTCTCGGGGTAGTGTCTTACGTATCTCCCTCACAGTATTCACCGCCAAAGCGTCAGTATCAGCGCCAGTCTTGCCCCGCTTTGCCGAGTAGAAAGGCAGAGACTGGTGTCACCGCATCTCTGAGGAGGATCGTGCGTTCTCCCAGATACAAAAGAAAGGTGCCGTGTGTCATTGTACCTTTGCCGCTGTTCCTTGCAAACGGGGGGGGGCACGTCCACGGAAGTGCTATCAATATTTTTTTTTGTGTCGCCACTGTATGCTTCATGATCCGTGCGGATTCATTGCTCTAGGCGGTGTGCGTAAACACAGGGAAGAGGGACGGTGCTCGTGTTGGCACAGACGACTCACAGAGCACGCCATTCATGTCAGAAAGTCGTGCATACGGGGGCGGCGTACCATCAGCGGTACAGCATGACCATGGGCATCGTGCATCTCCATCACTGCGTGCCTCAGAGACAAGCAGTGCTGCGGAGCGTGCCGTCGATGACGCCGATGGCGCCCTCAACGTCTCGAGCAGTAGGCGAAATGTTTTGATGCGATTTCACAAGCATCGTAGCCACCGACACAACGCCATCCGCAGCACCGGTGATACAGCGGTTTCGTTGGGAGTGGAGGTCTCCATAACCGGTTTGGAGCTGTGTTGCGATGGCGTCAGCGTGCAACACCATCAGCGTGATGGCATTGAGGACGTCTCATGTCTTTTTCACGGTGGTCGTGTAACGGCGATTGTCAACTGCTGCGGCACGCACAGTGCGTCGACACTGCTCAGTGTGTTGGCAGGGCGTTTGGATAGCACGGCGGGCAACACGGTATTGAATGGCATACCTGTTTCTGCGTCGAAGTATCAGGCGCAGATGTGCTTTCTCGAGGCCAGTGAAGGCACCCCTGTGGAGTCGAGTGACCTTCTCGCAGAGCTCACGGTGCGCGAGAATCTGCAGTATGCAAGTGCGCTGCGTGTCGCTGATTCGGCGCAGGCGTACTCTGTGGACGAGGTTCTGCAGCAGCTCCTACTCAGGCCACACGAGGGATCCAAGGTGAAGAACTGCTCCCTTTACGTGCAACGCCGCACCGCAGTCGGGAGGGACTTGCTTCTCAATCCCTCAGTGCTTCTCCTTGACGAGCCGCTGGAGGGGTTGGCGACGCACGAGTCACAGCAGTATCTGACGATCTTATCGAAGCTCGCGGCACCGTCTGCGGCGGATGCGGAGGCCCGCAAGGTCATGCGAGAGGTCATGAGGGCCAATGCTGTCGCGCCGGCTGGCGAGTATGACACATCCACTGGTGCCATCACCAACGTGTCCAGGAATTGTGTCACCAGTGATGTTTCCCTCTACACGCCGCGATACAGCCGACTGAACCCTGGTTTTTCCCATTTGAGTTCGTGGCCACCGCCCGGCGCATCGTCCACGTCCACGACCGCCTCTACTGCTGCCGCCACTGACATGTGTTCCGCCACTCGCTCTGAAACTCGGCGCATTGTCGTTTTGTCGATGGTGCAGCCACGTTGGGCTCTGTTGCAGTATGTCCATGATATCGTGTTACTCGAGCGCAGCAGCTGTGTGTTCGTCGGATCGGTGCAGGATATGCTTGCGGTGACGTTGCCTACCTGGATCATGCGAGATAACATGCTGTTGCGCGCGGACGATGGTGCAGGGAGGACTGATGCGCCCGACCGACACAAAGCTGTCGCCCCCGCAGCAGATCGCCCCTCACCGCCCCAAAGCTCTTCCCAGTCTGTCTCAGCTGACCCCGACGATGCGACTAGTGCGACTATCCACCTGCAGCGTCTCGGTGAGCAAATTCTACACGCTTTGTATCGACTTGCTACTGGTGTGACAACTTACCCGGTCGAGGGTACCGAAGGCCGCGAGGCTGCGGAGGACGTTACATCAATGATTGTGGTGCCGGGGTTTAGCTCTGTCACTAGCACCAAGGATCCTTCAGGATCGCTGCCACCGCGCATGACCGCGATGGCAGCGACGTTACCTGTTCTGGCGTCGTCAAGTCCGTCTTTTGATGTAGAAGCAGACGGGCCCCGAACCACAGCGCTGGGCCAACTATATCTCAATCATCAGCTGCGCTTTCGCACCAGTGTTGCAGCTTATATGGAGACTTGTGCCATGGGGCTTCTCGAGCTTCCCGAGGCATTCCATCGCCCGCCCTGCGGTATCGTGCAGTTATTGCATCTGCTCCGCTTCGGGTTTCTAGAGCTGCGGCAAAATTTTATCTGGAGGATTTTTATGATGGTGTGCGGGTTGGCGCTGACTGCTGTACTCGCCGCCCTCTACGGCCGTCAGGGAAGTCAGGAAGGCATGCAAAATCGCGTAGGAATCATTTTTTTCCTCGTCAGTTGCGTGGTGCTGCAGTCCGTGCTCTCGCTCGACGCGCTTCGACGCGAGTATGCTGTGTTTCAGCGATATTCCGCTAGGGGATACTATGGAGCCTGGATATACCTTGTTGTTCATGTCATCACGGCTGCCCTGTGGCGGTTCGGCCTCGCTTCCTTCGTGGCTCTCGTGGTGTTTGTGCTGTCCAATTTTGGAGAGCCGTGGCACGAGTACCGCAGCATCTTCGAGCTTTCTGTTATCCTGGCTGTGACATCCTTCTGCAGTCACTTATGTGTTTGGTTTCTATGCTCCTGGTTGCCGTCCGGTGACGTTGGCCGCTTCCTCGCCTTTACCGGTTACACGCTCAATATCATATTGGCTGGCCTGGTGCTGAACCTATCTACGATGCCGAATATGGTGCAGTCCATCTCGTTTTTATCGGTGGTGCGCCTTGCCTACGAGTCCTGCATCCTGACCCAGTTTATTGGTAAGTCTTTTGGTTGCCCTAGCGATTTCACGGCGGTGGCGAACACCTCCACGGGTCGCGCGTCCATGCCTGCGACGCTGTCTCCCACAGCGCACTCGAATCGAGTAGCAGTCTCAGGTCTTTTGAATGCCGACGCGTTCCAACACACCTGTGCTTCTGCAGCGTGCACTTCGGCCACGCCTGACGCCCCCGCGGCTGGGCTGAGAATGTCATGCTACACCGGCACCGAATACGCTGAGTTTCTTGGTTTTAGTTCTTCAAGGCGATGGTCGAATGTCGGATTGCTTGCCGCCATGTCAGCAGCGCTTCTCCTGGGCAGCTGGATCATGATGGCTCTGTATCGTCCACGGCGGCGTTTCTACAGATGGGCCTAGCTACGTTGTAATGACCACCAATCAGTCGATGATTACGACTGTCATCTCGCAGGCGCGCCAGTCATCCATCTTTTTTTTTTTCTTCACCCCGTGTGGATGTTCTCTCTGTCAGTGTTTTTGTGTGTGTGTTGGGGGGGGAGCTCTACGCTTGTCTTCTTCAGTACTCTGCGGAGAATAGGCTTTGCGGGCACCAGCACCAGCGGAGGAGGACGAGGCGTTTTGAGTATCTCTCTCCCTGTCGCACTGTGTGTTGGAGAGGGGGAGCGCAGCGCCATGGGTGAGGTTAGGGTGCGGTATGGAGAGGGGGGGGGGAGGGGAAGATCTGAGCGCGTTACCCCTCAATTTATTTTGATATGGTAATACCAGCGCGGGTATACGCTTGCTGTATCCAGGCTACTGTATATAGGGGCACATATTCGGGTGCGCCAGCCGGCCGGCCAGTCAGTCAAGTTTTTTTTTTCTTTCTGCCTTCGCTCATCTCCGGCTTTGCTCTTCTGCCTCCACCTGAAGAACCCACACACGTGTCGGTTTGCCGGTCACGGCCAGGATCCCCTTGCCCTTTCTGCTCGCATCCTCTTGGTGTTTCTCTACTTCTCCCCGGAATATATATATATATATTCCGGGTGCGCCTCAGCACTCACGTTTGTTTCCCTACCCATTTTTTAAATTCAGGAAAGGGGATGCGCAGCGGGAGGTGGGGGGGGCAACAAGAGGACAATCGCATCTTGCTCTACGTTTCTTTCTTCATTTGTCCCTTCCCCCTACATTCGGCATCCCCCGCCAACTAACCAGCCAACTGTTACCTCCCAGTGTAACTGCAGAACAGCTATAACGGAGGAGAGGAGGTCATCCTTTTCGAGAGAAAATTTCTGAGTCACCTACACCTACACACATTCTCTCTCCCCATTGTTTCTTTTTTGTTTGGGTTGTACATGCATCAACATATTTAGCGTATGCTCACTCTCTCTACATAGAGTCTGTACAGATATATATGTATATATATATATATATATATACCTGTACATATATAATATTACATCGTGATCCATGCATCTAGGCAAGGCAACATGAGTGGTCTGACACGATGGTGTGTGAGCACTGTCACTCGTGTTTGGGAAAAGACGAAGAGTACCGCCAATCTCGTCTACAATGTTGGGGGACAGCTACGCATTGTCTACAACACCGCCAACAGCCGTGATGAGCGCAGGCGCGACCTTCAGGCGACAGTTCTGCGTGCCACAGCTTTTATCTTAGCCTCTGTGCTTTGCGTCGTCATTGATGCGAAGGGCGGTGTACCCAATACAGCACGATGGCTGCGCGCGCTTCTGAACTCAGAGAACCGCGCAAGCCGCAGTTCATTGGATTTAACGACGTCAGTCATGAATGGCATCTAGGGCAGAGGGGAGGCCCAGAGGGAGCATCAGAGGTCGGTGGTGGTGGTGGGGCTGCTGCTGCTGCTGCTGCCGTTGTTACAGGAGTGCGTAGTTGTGTCGTTGCTGACGAGTATTCGTGCCTATTTTTTAAAATTTGTCCTCCGAGGTGGGCTGCAGCTTCACTTCTCTCTCCCCACTCAGAATTTTTTATTTGGGTGTGTTGCACAACTCTCCCCGCCAATTCGACCGTTCTCCCAGTGACGAGAAAAGGCCACAATCTGAGATAAACACACACACACACACACACACACACACACACACACACACACGTTGAATTGGTGTGACGCGTGTGTGTGACATGAGTGCAGAGACATCAATGTAGACACAGTAGAGGAGGTGCCGGGATCAGTCCGGGCTCATCGGATGAGCCGCTTTAGTTGACCGCTTTTTTTTCGCCACGTTCCTCCTCTTCCCTCCCCGCCCTAGCACGGTGGCCTCCTGCATGTGTTGATCACATACACTACCTCCTCTCTCCCATTCTTTTGGCTTGTGGCGGCCTCGATGATTCGGGTATCATTTGATCGGGAATTTGTCATCCGCCTCCATTGACGTTCCAGAGCATCCACGGTTGGGTCTACAAAGACTATATATATATATATATATATATATATATTTATACGTGCACATCCGTTCTCCATCATCGTGTATTTCACCATCTGAGCCCGCCTTCTCCCCTTACACACACACACACACACACACACTCAGACACAGGCATAGGCACCGAGGATGAGTAGCGGACCGAAAAATGCTACGGTGGGTGCCACGCCGACATCCGCCAGAGCCAAGACAATACAGTTGTCTTCGAAAACGAGCCGCTTACCCTATGCTCGCCCAATAGCTTTGTTTCTGCCGCTTGTCGTATTAGTTCTTTTTTTCACGTACCTATCTTTTTGTGTTGACGTGGATGCCAAGGGGAAGCATGTGGTGCTGCTCGAGCGAGTGCGCGATATTGCTGCGGAGCCCGTGCAACGGGACCAAGACATGGTGGCCGACCGCATGTCAAGTGTGCCAATTTCTTTTAAAGTTTTCCAGGTTGTCGAGGAGAGAGTCGCGGGTGCCATCTTCCGGATGAGCTTCCTTCTCTTTGGTGGTCTTTCTGGAATGCGGATGGCGTGCACCCTTGCCTGGCTCGTTCACTTCTACGAGCTAGGCGTGTGCTTCCGCATATGCCGTGCCTGCAACGCATCTTTTTGGGTGACAGTGGCCTACATGTGCTGCACACTCGTTGGAGGCTTTACTCAGCTTATGGTTCTCAAAAGGGAGGAGAAGAAGTGGCTGGGGAAGGCGCGCGCAACTGCGGCCGATGCCCACGCCACCACCGACGACAACATTTCAAGGAAAAATCAATGAGAGAAACCTTCGAATGCTTCGGTCGCGAAGCCTTACAAATATATATATTTCACCTCTTTTTTTTTCCAGGGCATCCGTCATGGACGGCATTTCACGCGGCGGTGTAGATGCATCTCTTCATGATGCGTGCGTTTGTAAGACCCCCCCTCCCTTTGGTGCATCCTATCGGTAGCTACCTACCCACCTTATCGATTGGATCTGTGACAAGGATCGCTTCTATTGATCACCTCACTGGTGCTTTTGCTCACCGGCGCTTCTGGGACGACTCGGTGTGGCTTAAGCCGGGAAACAATTTCCCTTTTTTTTTGCACGGGCTCCGAGATTTCTCCGAGGGAGTGTGTACAGACGCACACACTAATATACATTATATATATATATATTTATATAATGTATATTTTTCAAAGTACACTGGCGCATCAAGAACAGTCGGAGCGCTCGCTTGGGCGGAGTCTTTTTTTTTTTTCGGAGGGGGGGGGGCAGTATGAAAATCCAGCAATTAGCTGTTGCGGATGCGGTCATATTGGAGGGTTGCACAGACGCTGGAAGTGGGCTGCGGGTGTGGATTAAAGACACGCTGTTGACATCTCTCTGGCTTCCTTCTTTTGTTTTCCCTGCTATGGTGACGTGGGGGTAGATGAACACACACCTCAGGGCGGGGGGGGGCACCGTTAGTCTCTCATTTTCTTTGTTCTTGAAAAAAAAAAAAAGTGCTGCTTACTGTTACACATATCAACGGAATAGTGGAATATATATTTAAAACGAGGAACACTTACGAGTGTCATCGGAGAGGTCAATGGCGCGGCAACGGGAGCAAGGGGGATGGTGGCAGGTAGACGCGTTTACATAAACTATTTTGTCGAACACTGCGTCAGTGTCATATGTGCAGTGCTCACCTCTTCCTCACAAGTTTATCGGTGCGTAGGGGGGGGGGGAGGGCGAAACTTATGCGGTGATGGAGTGACGTGATGATCTTAAGGTATGACGCCTACCCAGCGCTGTTTTCTCTGCTCTCGAGGGCGTATCTGTGGTGGGGCCAAGCAGGATAGGACTCCTCGTAGAGCCGGGGTTCCGTGCAATTGTATATGGCGGAACAGAGGTATGTTGAACCCGCCTCCCTCCAAAAAAGAAAAATAAAAAAGTTGATGCCATCTTTGCCGTCCCCTCCTCCTTTCTCCGGAGAATAAAGACATGAGGCCTCTCTCATTGAGGCGACCCTCATTTCCTTCCCTTTCGCTCACGTTCGTGAAAATATACAGATCCATCGTTTTCCCCCGATTGGAGTTGTGTGTGTGTGTGTGGGGGGGGGAAGGGTAGGGGACACACACTATCAAAAAACACCCACAGCTGTGCTTCACGGTGAGCCACTTGCCCATACATCATTTCGTGCGCGGGCCTCACTCATTTCTGTTTCGTCAGGCTTTCCAGTACGTTGAGTGAGGGAGCGTTGCGCCGACGTTAGTGGACGCGTAAGTGAGTGAGGGAGCGACAACGGGATGTTTGCCTCGCCTACTGCATGGTGGGAGTTGTATGGACCACCGCAACCGCCCGAGGCGACTTCACAGAGATACGAGCGCGTCTCGAGGGCCGCTACCTCTGCAGCTCTTGCTTTAGTTCCACCTGCAATGCTTACAGACAGCGGGGCTGGCCAGGCCCCAATGGGATGTGTCTACACCCACACAGTTTTAACACCTCCGCACCTGCAACTCGCTACACCCACAGCTGGTGCTATGTTGCCCTCCATTCCGTCGGCGCTGTGGTCTGTGGAGCCGGCGCTGTCTCACTGCACCGTGGCATCGCAACCCGTGCGGTATTTCCCTCCGCTGCCGGCACCGGCGCTGCCCACAAAAAATTCTCTGTCTTCTCTACACCCGTCGGCTCATGGTGAGGAGGTGGACGGATTGCCATACCCCACATGGTTCAGACCTGACGAGAACATTTATGCGCCTGCGGGATCTCTGGACACAGCTGTGCAGTGGCCACACGCCACATGTGGTATCCCTCAATATATGCACGCACAGTCGTGGACCAGCGGTGCAGGGGATGCTGGAGCTGCTGGAGGGATGCTTGCCACAGACGCCACTGCCGCTAACCCGTATATGATGCGTAAAGTGTATCAGGCGGGCATGACGGCCGCGGTGCAGGGGAAGGAGTGGGGGGGCGGCGCGTTGCATGACAACTGCGATCTTTCGAGGGCTAACCAAACGCTGTACAGACCACCGCCACCTATACAAGGTCTCCCCAATCGTGGTGGCGGGGGCGTGACACCGTGGGCGACGCTGAAGTCAACTTCCTACCCTGAGTCTAACGGGGCCGCGAGGGCGACCGCAGTGAGCTCCAAGGCCTCCCTCGAGCTTCATCATGCGGTGTACGCGAGTCATGAGGAACGTAAAGGGCCCTCCGAGGGCGTTGACTATGTCCTCGACCCACTTCGCAACGTCGACGCGCTCTACCCGGAGGAACAGCTACACACACGTCCGCAGCCATCTTCGCAGCTTGACCCGCCGCAGTGCCGCTATCGTGGGCAAGAGGAACATTCGAGGGCTCACGAGTACAGCTCCATTTCCGATGGTGCTCGCCGCCTCAACTCCGCGCGGCATAGATCGGCTGCCTCGGCCGCGGCACTCTTCTTCCACTCCCCATTCAGTATGGACGGCTCAGGTGCCTCACCTGGCGCTAATGGTTCGGCGCCGTCTCGGCAGGGAAGGTGGGCGGCCATGGCTGGGGCATCTGCCGTCTCTACTAGTACAGCGGCCTCGGCAAGTCCGACCGGGGTCGCTGCGTTTGCTGCCACAGGGGCCTCGGCTTCGGCCGCGCAGGCCGAGCAGTGCAGCGTTGCGGCCCTCATCTTCAACAACGCCAAGGAGGTCGGGGTCGCCCTCTGTGAGCTGCCATCGCTGTCCGTATCACTTCTTCAGTACGGGGACACCGCCACCTTCTTCAAGACGGCGTCGCTGTTGCACACACGCAACCCTGTAGAGGTTCTGGTCCCATCCACGGCCGTCGACAGTGAGCTTGTGCAGATGTTGCTGCGGGAGCACGGTGCCCACATGACCTTCACGAGTGTGCAGCGCTGCTTCTATAACGCCGAGGATGGGGTGCAGCGGTTGCTGCAGCTGAAGTCGTCGGCGGGGGCCTCGCTGTGCATTGAGGACACCGACCGCTATCTCTGCGTGGCGGCTGCGAACGCCGTGGTTTTGTATATGGAGCATGTGAACGACATGCACCTACTGCCAGGCTCCGTGCGTGTCCGGGCAGAGGTCCTGGAGCACTACATGGAGGTTTCCCGCACTACAGCACGTGCACTGCAGATTATTCCGGACGACACGTGTGTGTCAGCAGCGGCAGCGGTGTCCATGGCGTACTCGTGCGCCAGACCAAGCAACTGTGCACGGGATGATCGTCATCGACAGCAGCAAGCGTGTTCTCAGCGTTCCGGGGCAACTCATTTACCATCGTTTCTCGGTGGTGACCTCACCGAATCCCCTCCGCTGCAGACAGTGGCGCTCGTGGAGGCGATTCCACGAGCCTGCACGATCATGGGTCAGCGCTACCTCCGCCGAACTCTTCTTCAACCGTTGCGTGATCGAGTGGCTGTTCAAGGACGTCACGACGCTGTCGAGTGGCTTCTGTGCGAGCCGCGGCGACTTCACATGCTGCGCACACTCCTCCGACATACCGCTGCGCTCGACCTCGAGCGCTTGACGGCAACCCTGACGCACCAGCCGCGATGCGAGAGGACGAGAACCCAGCAGCAGTCATTTCTAGAGTCCTTGCAGCTGCTTTGGAGTGCATTGCCTTACCTGGAGCAGTTGCACGTACAACTCACGGCTTACCTTGGTCCACTCTCGACACCTCAAGAGTCTGCCCATGAGGAGAGCGCAATATCGCTCCATGAGTCGCACAGCACCGCAGCCCGTCCCTCGGTGCTGTACAGTATTGCCGCCGCACTAGCGCAATGCCGCTTCGTTGAGCTCGAGACCCTGATGAGCACCTACCTCGAGCGCTCTGTGATGCAGTCAGTAGTTGAACACCATACGCAGCGCACCGGAAACCATGGAACGCCAGACGGCGTCGACACATGTGATTCAAATGTGCTGCCGGGTGTGTTTGTGGACATGCCGCTGCAAGCGCCTTCCCAGCAGCGGCGACGCCGACCGCGCAGCGATGACAGGACTGTGCTGAACTCACGTCAGCAACGGCAGAGGCATTCGCAGCGCGTGACAGATATCCTTTTGAGACTTCTTCGCATGTGCTTCCTTGTGAGGGCCCCACGAGGCGGCGAGCTGGACGCGCTTCGCACAAGGTTAAGCCTCCGCGTATCTGACATCACATCGTATGCGGCAGAACTACGTTCAACATATCAGATCTTTTCTCTCCGTCTGGAGCCGGACCCGATGAAGCTCTACTGCCTCTCCTATGTCGCTGCAGAGGAGGCCAAGGCACAGGCCGGTCCCTTCACCTGGCGCTATGCAGGCGGCTCACACTTCGCCTTGTGCCTATCTAATCTGCGCGAGCAGCAGCTACTGCACCTGCAACTGCGCCGTCAGAAGAGGGACCAACATTTGCATACTCTTCAGGGGTATCCATCCACCTGTGTCGGTGATACCCTATGCAACGCCTCATCGTTCCATCCGTCGGAGTTGTCGCGACACGCCAGCGATGCGGATGAGGAAGTATTTCATTCGACTGTGGTAGATACTGATACCCCTCGTACATCTGACACGGACCTCTCGACTAGTCGTCAGCAGCGTCGTCGCAGGGTCCGATGCAGCACAGAGGACCTCGACTACCGGTGTGCCCGTGCGCAGGAGTGCGTTGCGGCAATTCTACAACTGCAGCTGCACAGTGTTCAGCCCCTTGTGAGCGCCATCCGGCATGATTTTCTCGATTCGCTGCAGGCTACTGTGGAGTCGGTGGCGCTCCTGGATACACTACTGAGTTTCGCGCTCTACTCGTTGACACATCATTGCACTCGGCCGGTGCTCGTCGAGCTGTCAACAGGATCTACCACGGCGCCACAATTATCCACCGTGACGATAGAGTCCTCTAGGGGGGACGAGGCGGCCGCTTCTGGGGGTGTGAATGACCCCGCTTCTGCGTCTAGCACTCGGGCTGAGTGGGACAGGGAGGACCTGCCCACGGAGGGCGCAAGCGTGACTGCTGGTGTTGAGTACAAAGTAGGGGGTGCCGTGAGATCTTTGGACGGGCCTGATACGCCCAGTGACGCAGCGTCACCGTCATGCATGCCGTCGCGGTCGGCTTCGATGACGTGCACCACACCAGCACCAGCGACACCGGTGAGTTCAAACGCTTGCGGCAAACCTCGAGCGCTTCTGTATGTTGAGAAGGCGCTGCACCCCTCTGCGACGCAGTCGCAACCGCCAAGCCGTGCAGTGCTGCGTGCAGGGCTTCCCACGCGATCGAGATGTGCGAAGGCGATGCATGCGGCTACAGCAGCGAGCGGCTTCCATGGTGGTCTGTCGATGTCGTGGGGCAGCGATGGCGGTGAGGTTTGTGTGGTCACAGGTCCCAACACTTGCGGCAAGACGACGCTGCTCCGAATACTTGGGCAATACTTCACCCTTGCGCAGGCTGGGTGTTTTGTGCCTGCACAGCATGCACAGCTTTTTCTAGCCGACCGCCTCCTGGCTCACATGTTGTGCGACGAGCTCCCTAGCGTCACGCACTCGTCCTTTCGACGCGAGCTAATGGAGCTGGGCGAGTTGACACACGCGGCGACATCCGAGAGCGTTGTCTTCATCGATGAGCTCGGCCGAAGCACCACCACTGCCCAGGGCTTTAGTCTTGCGTGGGCCACGGCGCTTTTTCTGGGCGATCGGCACGTGCACTCTGTCTTGACGACCCACTACGCCGGGCTTCCACGTCTCGCACGGATGCGGCCAACACGCGTCGTCGCCTATCACTTTCGCATTGCGTTCCAGGAGATGTGTGTACGTGACGGATATGCTGATGAGTCGGCACCCACCAGTACCACGGAGTCGCGGCGCACACGCATCACGATTGCTCGTTTCTGTCACACGCTTTTTCCTGGTCCGTGTCCTCAGCGTCGTTACGGTCTTGCATTGGCTGAGAAGATGCACTTTTTTGAGCCAGTACTCGCCATAGCGCGGCGCGACGCGCATGCACTCATTGGAAAGGAAAAAAAAGGAGGTTGGGACCAGAGAGGGGGTGTCGCGGGACAGGGGGGCCTTGAGTAGTAATGAGGGGGCGCGCGTGAGGGGAAGGGGGTCGAGATTTGTGTTGTGTGACGCCTTATCAGCTGACTGCCGTGGGTCATCAGGGCTGGCCAATGTGCGCATGTGCGCTGAACGCGTACCCATGCCTGGTGGGTGAGCAGCGGGCGGCCTCACTGTTTTGGTTTCGATTGCTTCCGCCAACCCACCTTTCCCCCCAGTTCTGCTGCTTGGCCCTGATTTTGAAGTTTTGTCTCTCTCCACTCTCGTTCTTTTGGAAGTTGACCGATTCCCACTTCTTTCTTTTGTTTCACGCGTGCTTGCCTCCTGGTCTGTCCGTTGCATACACGAGGGTGCACTTCCCCTCTTTTTTTTTCCTCATTACCGGATCGTACGTGTATCGCGTGTGTGGAGGAGAGAGAGGAAGCTGTTGGCAGGTGCGAGTCCCCCCCCCCTCTCTCTCCAAACCTCAACCCTCAACGGAGCGTAGACGCACCACAGCTCGCTTCTTCTTCACACACAGTATACTATCGCATCGGTTTGTCTGCTATCTTGTATCTGCTTCAGTAAGGCCGCCAACACCTACATGTGTTACCCCCCGTCCCTTGGACAGATCCTCAAGCGATGCTTGGAGGAGGCCGTCTGTCCCCGATCTCTTTCGCTTTGATTAAAAAAAAAAAGAAATGCAAACTATTTTCCTTTCCGTCCTCCCTCCGTCTGCCTCCCCACAAACCACTCGTTGCACTCCCACGAGGCGTTTACGGTGAAGGCAGCTTTCAGTGCATGCCGCGTGCTGTCTTTCCCACACCTTTCGTTTTTTTCTTTGGCTAGAGGGACGAACATGCAGCGAGTGGGAAGGGAATGTTTGTATGTGTGGACTGCTCCTGTTGCAATGGCGGTGTGGGAGGGAGAGCAAACTCCTTCACGTCTATGAAGAGATGATCTGGAAAGCGGAGAGCGCTAGGCGTACTGTATGCACCCACTTGCCCCCCTTTTTTTTTTCTTTTTCATGTGAGTTGGACATGAGTCCACTTCTTGTTTCCCACGCGTGCGTGCGTGTACTTCACCTTCTCGGGGTATCCACCCGCTACTCTCACTGCTCCTCCTTCCACACACATTCACACACCCGTGCACGTAAAATTGTGTAAAGGCGCTTTCAGAGCTCTCTCCATTCATATCTTCCGGATACACTTAATCCTTCGTCTGTTGCGCTAGCCTGTATACATGTATTAATATACAAGGGCCCCCGTGCACTCTTGCCTCCTGCTCCCTCTGCAAAAAAGTGGAAGCAGTGTTGTCGATGTCGGTGACGCCGACAGAGCCGATGCTGTCCTTACCTCTACCTCACCCAGAGGATCCCATTCCAAGTATTGAGGAGGTGCATGATGTCTTTCACGAGCTGTTTCGGCGTGGCGTCATCTTGAATAGGCCGCCTCTGACGGCATCTCAGAATGCGCTGCAGGCGGTTTTCCGTGGCCATGCCCGGCTTCTTACCTACATGGAGACCCACAGTCGACCAAAGGCAGATTTACAGCGTGCCACAGCGAACGAAGACAGCGATAGCGAGCCTCCTTGCTTCTCCACTTTCCGAGTCAGGTGCGAGTCTGCCATCGCGGCGGTTCAGAGCAACCTTCAAAGTCCTCCGCAGCAGTGGCAGCGGGATACCGACAGCTTCTCTAGCGACGTGTCATCTTTGCAGGCTTCTTCAGCATCACTAACCGAGGAGCTTCTTCCATGTGTCTGTCTGCTCATAGAGGCTCTCGGCTGGATCTTACGTGGGTCCAGTACTTCTCCCGGAGAACCGCAGAGGTACTTGTCTTCTCTCCAACATCAGCTCCGCGCGTTGGCGGCGCACTCCATGTCGCTCTTCTCCTCCAACCCTACGGTGTTGAGCAGTTCTGTCGAAGCCCACGCTGCCGTGGGGTCCTGGCTGCACCAGGCGAACACGGCACTATACACACTGTCGCACTTCGTTTCCGGGACGTATCCGCATGGACCGTGGTTCGCGCATCGCGATCGCCGTGTTGTCATGCGTGGCTGCCGTGTGCACCACCCATCCGACGTCGGCGAGGTACCGTTCGAAGCGTTGGTCGACGCCGCTTCCCGTTTCCGGGAGGGGGGCTTGTCAGCATTGTCTCAAGTAGTCTTGTGCGTTGCGCAGGCGCATACGCAGTCTCTCTCGGTGATCCGTACCACGAGCGAGCGACCGCGCGATCAATCGATTCGAGCGAGCATATTTGCGCCACTGAATACAGCGCTGAACCAGCTGACCGCTACTTGTGAGGACTTGATGAGCAGCTGCGAGGATATCCGCCGCCTTGCTCGTGCTGTTATCGAGGCTAGCGACATATTTACGTGGCTCGCATCCGACTTGCCGCCGTGTGTGGTTGTCGAGGAGGCGTTTGGAAGCGCCAACGTGCACCTCGACACGATCATAGCAAGGGGTCAGATGTTGGTGCTCCAGTGCCAGCAGCAGCAATCCAGCTGTCCAGTGGGGCAATTGGAGCGGGCCAAGGCAATCCTGACCTGGGCTGCAATCCTGCGCGAGGCATTACAGAAGGTGGTGTTGATGGTTTTATACCGCTACCCGAAGAAAGTGCCATGGGGGGAGTCGCTGAAGTCAACCGTTTCGTGACACACATGCGAGTCGCCGTCGCCTCACCATCCCTTAGCTCCCCACCTGCAGGGGAGAGGGAGGCGTCTGTCTGGCAATATCTATAACCTCTGTTGATGCAGATGGAACACCACCCGAAGTACCATCCACACCTATATAAACATGCTTTGTTGCGGCAGATGCTTCTGTGGCCTTGGAGGAGGGGAGCAGCGTTGCCCCGCCTCTTTCCCGTGCTACATCATTCCTTCCGTCGCCCCGCACCGTGTGAACATCCAGCGAGTGACCGCCGTCACAACGTACACCTGGTGTTCCACGACCGGGGTGTGTCACGGAGACGTGAGGTCTCCAGTACTGCCTCCGAGCCTCCTCTTCACCGACGTCTTTCTCAGATTTGAAGCCTGCGCCGGCTCCTATCGAGCGCTCCGGGGAGAATCCCAATAGCCAATCATTTCCACACGCCTGCAGCGCTGCCTCCACACATGCATGGGTTTCTCCTCAGTGAGGCTGCAGGGGGGGGGGAGGGGGTCACTCGGGTACGCTGCCGAACATCGCAGCCTCAACTGGTAGTCAGTTTCAGCATGGCCGCGGGTGAGCGACGCGGAGCTCATGACAGTGGTCGGAGAGACATCCACGCAGCGTAGGTGCGCACGACCCTTCCCCTCCCTCCCTGGAAAAAAGAAAAAAAATGTAAACGGGGGTTACATTCAGCTTGAACATTGCATATTTGTTGCACGTGCCCCGTGGCGATCTAGAGGTGAGGGTTTTGACCTCTGCTCTAGTGGGATTATCAGCCCCCCCCCCCTTCCGACAGAGGCTGGTCCGGCTTTGTGACACGCGAGGTGAACGCACTCGAGCAGGTGCCGGTCTCTGCTGCTGCTGAAGCTCACCCATACAGGCGCAATGTCTGGGGTGGTGCGAGAAGAAGCCCATCAAGCAGCTTGAACGAAATATCAACATGCCCTCCCCCCTCTTCCCGAATGAAGCGCGTTCGGTTCCAGTCGTATTCCGATATATATATATATATATATATATATATTTATGTCTGTATGTGTATATTTGATAAAAAATTACCCCTGTTGTCTGCCTTTTCTCCCTCCCTCCCTCCCTCATCGATTGATCGTTATCCTATTTGGTTTTGCCTGACTCTCGATTCCCGTGGTGATTACGTAGATGGTCACGTAGGGGCCGAAGTTAATCTTCTTCCTTTTTTTTTTTCAACTTCATCGCGATCTATCCCTTTATCCCCCCTACGCGTAGCCTTACGCCTTCTTTCCCCCCCGCGCAGTCTTTCTGTCTCCCGGTGAAATGTGTATTACCGTGTACACAAAGCGGCCGCGTCTTTGAAAAGTGGGAAATCTAACTTGACCAGGCAAAAACATATTTGGTGCTGAAAAAAAAAGACGGCTGAGAAAACAGGGAAAGCTGTCGGCCGCCCCCTTTCCCTTTCCAAGCCTGCACGATGTCTCGCTCCTCGATGTACAGACTGTTACCGCATCGTTGCTGTATCTCCGACTTCACTTTTTTCTTGGTGATGTTGTCTACCGTTTTTTTGCCCCTCTCTTTTTCTTTCCTCCTTGGGTCGATGCCTGGAGTCGACACACACACACATATATATATATATATATATATATATATATACCGACGCATATGTTCCCGGACAGGGTTGTTTGACGCACCGACGATCAGCCCCAAGGCTTAGGCAATTCGTGTTTACCTCACTTCCTGCGAGACACGCCTCGCTTCCCACAAGTGTCGCTGAGAAGCAGAAAAGGGGAAGGGATACAAAGGCCGACAGTGCCAGATGCTGCGGGTGTCGCCGTCGACGCGGATGTCAGGGCGCCTGCGCGGGGTCGCCGGGCCTTTCCCGTTAACGGCAACCGACAAGTGGTCACCTCTCCCTACCTCACTTCTAGCTGCACGGCGCCTCTGCACAACGAATACTAGCACTCGCCTTTGCGTTTCCCATCTCGCATCGTCTTCGTGTACTGCACCGTACTCCTGCGGTACTCTCTCCGCGACTGCAACGGAGGCTGCCAGCTCAACTGGCGGCGCCACTGCAAAAGGCAGCCATGCCGGGGCGTGTCTAAGTGCATACGGTGTTTCCATCGCCTTCCTTCGCGCTCTCTCCACTCAAACCTCTGGTGAGGATGGTAATATACATGAGGGTGATCAGGTGACCATTCGGGCGCGTCTGGAGAGGTCGCGTGGTCGCGGGAAGGTTGCTTTCCTTCACCTCCGTCAGCCACCCTTCGAGTCCATCCAGGCTGTATGCGAGGGCAGCGAGCTGGCAAAGCAGGCGAGAAGTATCTCACCCGAGTCTATTGTGGATGTCACGGGAGTCGTGCGGTGCGCGACGCCCCTGATAAAGTCAACAACGTGCCAGGCGTGGGAGCTGCAGGTAACGGCGCTGCGTGTCGTCAGTCAGGCGGCCTCTCCGCTACCGTTTCCACTACAAGATACCAGCGCAAAGCTCGACACACGTCTCAATCACCGCGTCATCGATCTCCGCACTGACGAGATGGTCGCGACATCGCGTCTCGTGTCAGCGCTCGGGCAGACCTTTCGAGGTGAGCTGTTTGCGCGCGACTTCATCGAGGTCCACACCCCAAAGCTTCTGGGGGCCACGTCGGAGGGCGGCAGCGACGTGTTCCCCGTGGACTATTTCGCCCGCAGAGCATACCTGGCTCAGTCGCCTCAGCTGCATAAGCAGATGTTGTTGATGGGCGATGCGATGCGGGTGTTTGAGGTTGGGCCAGTCTTCCGTGCCGAGAACAGTTTGACTCACCGACACCTAACAGAGTTCGTTGGCCTCGATGGTGAGATGGTTATTAAGGAGAGCCACATGGAGGTCCTCGACGTGCTGGAGCCGGTCATGTGCGCTGTTCTTGCACAGCTCACAGGGACGCACGGTAAACTTGTGGATACGCTCCGGAGGCGGCGGCAGCATCCGGGGGCGGGAATGAAAATCTCCAACAGTAGCGGGGGTGGTGGTGGTGGTGGTGGTGGTTTGCCACCTGCCGACGCTGCTGCGAGGACATCTCATAGTAGAGTTCCGGGCCACATACCGGGTGACGTGTGCTGCGAGCTATCCCTGGCGCGGATGGAGTCCTTGGGAGTCGTCACCGATGCCTTTCAAACGACGCGCGATTCTTTCAGTTTTGCCGATCGAGTTGACCCCTATCACGCGCGCGTGGGAGGAGGCGGCAGTGGGTGCCGTGTGCTGCGCATGACTTTCGGAAACGCGGCGCGATTGCTGGTGGATTGCGCAGCAGGGTCAGATGCCATGATCGGCTGCACGCTGCCCCTTGAGGATTTTACACTTCCGCAGGAGCGCCTCCTTGGGCGGCTCATAAAGGAGCGGTACGGGGTCGACCTCTATGTGATCGACAGCTTCCCCTCATCCGCCAGGCCCTTCTACACGATGCCAGTCAATTCATCTGACCTAGACGGGCCGACGCGGAGCTTCGACTTGTACTTATATGGGGAGGAGATATGCAGTGGTGCGCAGCGTATACATGAGGTGGAGTTGCTGGAGCAGCGGCTGTCCGCCAAGAACGTGGACCAGGCAAGTCTGAAGGATTACGTTGATTCCTTTCGCTACGGTGCGTGGCCACATGGCGGCTTTGGCCTTGGGCTCGAACGCATCGCTCTTTTCTTCCTTGGGCTTGACGACATCCGACAGGTGTCGCTGTTCCCGCGAGACCCAAAGCGGCTGAGCCCATGAACACGCCCTTACCCTTGGTGTGTATGTGTGTGTGTCTGGGGGGGGGGAGAAAGGCTGCAGAAAGTCAGCTCAGAAAATATTTTTTTATGGGTAATGGCCAGGAGATGAGAACGGAGATGTAGGGGGTCGGGCGCGTGTGTGTGTGTGTGTGTGTGTTCTACGGGCTATGTGATCATCATCTCCCTCCCTTACTAGAGCGACTTCACCGTCAAGAGCAATGAGAAGCGCCACACAGTGAAAAAAAAAAGTATAGACATATGCACCTTGTTTGTGTGTGAAGGGTGATGTAGGGAGCAGCGGGCAGAAAGAGAGCTGAGGGTAGAGGAGACTTGCCCCTCTCTCCCTCCCTTCTTCCACACACACACATATACACATACACGTACATATGTGCGTCCCCGATTAATTTCTTCCCGTCGGTGAGTTGCCGCTCGTATTTTTCTTTCATTCTGGTTTTCTGCACACGCGTCTCATTGGTTTACTGAAGCGGGTCGCTCTCCTCCTCTGCATATACGCAACTTCCACAGCTACGGTGCAGCACCGAGTCTTTATCCGTCCACAACGGACACATCTTGTTGACACACACACACACACGCACACACACACACACACACACACACACACCAATGCATGAACTTTTGAGGAAGAGTGTTTTCTCTCTGAGACGATGTTGCACTTCAAATATCCATCGACTGTGTCGCACATCAGCTGCGTGTTGTCATCACCGATTGCGCTGCACTACAGCGGTCTACAACCCTGTCCGGACCGTTACATCGCCAGCAGTGCCTTGCGCAGCTTCCGGTCCAGAGATCTCTTCTTCAGCTTCCGTGCTTTCCTCCGACAACTGCCCCACGGCGGCTGTTCTCGTTGACACTAGCGGCAGTGCACTCATCACGCTACCCTACTGCCTCGTGGATGTGCAAGAGAGGGTACGTGCGTCTCTACGCCAGTTGCTTGTGGAGCGTCTCGTTGCACCTCTCATCACCGTGCCATTGGTAAAGTTTTGCAGAGAGGGGAGCGGCGATGTCAGCCGTCTTGCCAATACAAACCAATACGGCACCACTGCGTTCTTGACATCTACAGTTGTTCACCGAGTCACCCAATCACCAAGCACTTTGCGTTACCTCGCCTTTTCGCACCAAAACCCGCGTCTCCGGCATTCGAGCTGGACCCCGTTGTGGTCGGCTCGACTCGCAACGAGTACGCTCTCGACGGTGCCATGCACCCCACATGGAGAGCCATCTGTAGAGATGGATGCGACCTCGACTAGTCTTAATGAGTCCGCCTCCAGCGGATTTGGCGTTGACGTCGAGCTTGTAAATCAATGTGCGTTGGAGGAACTGGTGCAACCTTGTCTGGGAGAGGTGACCCCTCTACTGGGCTGCGACGCGTGTGGGTCTTTCCTCGCCGTCACTCCCAACGCATGTACGACGACGCCTGCGACACACCAATCAATCACCACAGCGCCGGGTTCTTCTGCAACATGTAGAGGCCTTTCACCACCGCTGAAGTCGTCCTCACTCGCCGTCACCTTCTGGGAATGCTGCCGCGTTGACCCCTATATTCCTTCCTATGTGCAAGTGCAGGCTGCCGTGCGGCATCTGCTCCGCCGACGCCGACCTACTGTCTGCTTCACGGCCAATGCCCTGACCGCGAGGCCTGCGTCACGCATGTTTGCCACTCGGTTCCCTCCTGCGCGACCTGTGGCTGTTATCGCAGTGGTTGCACCGGACCACCTGACGGCAGTTTATTTGGAGTTCATCGACATCCTTGCGCAGGAGTGGAGGCAGCATCAACGGCAACGGCACAAGAATGAGGAACACAGTGTGGAGGGTCCCGCTGTGTGTGACAGTCCCGTTTGTGTTCTCCTCTTTAACAGCAAAGGATTGGTGGGAGAGTGTGCCGCAGCATAGAGCCCTTGATTTCATCGGCAGATCCACAGAGGCAGCCCTCCCCTCCTTCCTGGCTGACCGCTGCATCTCACCCCATTGGCCGCTCGCTTCGCCTCCCTTCCTTCCCTCCTCCCCCCTCTTGTGTGTTCATTCATCACACGCTGCTCGCCTCCGCACAGGCGTTGAGAGCTCTCCCGCTATACATATATACACCCACACATATATATATGTATAATTTGTTTCTTCCCCCCTTCTGCCGAGACGACTCTTCGCTGCAAAGTACGATGAACGGGGATGAGGGGAAGGGGACTGTGCTCGGATGGTCCCCCCCCCCCTCCCTGTGCGAACCGATACTCCACCTGAATGTCGACTTGGTGCATTCTGGATCACACGTGTAGGTGTCATCCATGGATGCAGTCATTGCATCACTTGCACCATCGTCACTACAGACTTTCCACTTCACTTTTTTCCCCTTCCCTCATATTCCCTCCTTTTTCTGTATATAAATTTGTGTATATGCGTATATTGTATTTCCGAATATTTTTTTCTCTGCTTGCCTACATTCATGTGAACCCAGGGTGCGTCTTGTCCACATTATCCACCTTTACAGGAGGAGGAGGAGGAGGGCTCGCTATCAAGGATGACAGCGCTACCGGTGTATGAGTTACACATCGCCATAGACGCGGATTTATCCCTGAGCTTTGATGACTTCTTATGCACACCGCAAGCCAAACATAGCTGTGCTGGGGCACCGGCTGTGAGGCCGTCGGCTACGCATCCGTCGGTGTTTCAGAGCCTTCCATCTGGCACCCCTGTGCGATGCACGCGCCAAGTGAACGCTGTCTCGCAGACAGTGGTGCTGCGACTTCAAACCGACGCGGTGCACGCCGACCCCGGTGGTGCAATCGCACCTGCCGCAACTTCTTCCGTGTCAACAACGAACACGTACGCAGTTGTGGTGCTTGATGCACAGCAGGTGCCACAGATGCTGTCTGCCGCAACGGCGCGCCGGTGTCCTCCGCATCTGAGTGGTGGAGGACCACTTGCTTGGTACCTCGACGCTGTTGTTGATGGCTTGCAGCAAGCGAAAGAGGAGGTGACGTGTGGCGTGTCAGGCAGTGGAGCCTTATTCTCTCCCTCGACTACAGAGGACGTGAATGACACTCGCACCGACGGGGACTCCTCCTTGTCTGCGCTCCCAGCGCCGCGATACCGCGCTAACGGTGGAGTTGTGCATTTGTCACTGATTGTTGTGCCGAGTGCCACAGCGGCGTTGGGCTGGCGCAACATCACGAACGGAAGCATAACCGGCGCCGAGGCTGCCTCCCTCTTCAGCGCTGCCACTGCCTGGTGCGCTGCACGGCAATCGATGTTGGAGGTAGACGATGTGGGGAAGGCGCATCATGAAGGCAGCACCAACCGTATCGGAGAACGTACGGGACTGTGCGTGGTGCCTGTCGAGTTAGATCTGTGCGCCACCGCTGCTGATGTGCAGCAAGCATCGCAGATGATCGCTGCACTTGGCGGTAGGTTGCTCAAGGCGCGGCCGATTCCGATGGGGACCGTAGGCGCTACGTCTCTGTCTGACGGCCATGCAGCCCATACGGGCCCACCTGACGTTGTGGACGTGCGCCCAGACACACAGCGGAAGGTCAACCCAAGCGATTTTCACGCTTTATACACTAGTATGCTGACTGAAATATCCTCTTTCTCGGAGCGCAAGACGATGGCTGCCGTCGCCGCTTTTCCTACGATGTGCCACCTATTAGAGTATGTCGACGGTGCCATGGCGTCGGCGCCTGGTACTCGAGACGGCAACGGCAGCCTGAGAACGGTCCGTGCACAGATGCCGGGTGTGGTTTACAGCACCAATTACGGTGAACATCGCTCATGGAACGTTCTTAATGATGCCATTCTCGAGGCCTTGATGACGGAGTATGAACGCTAGTGTCGAGCTGAAGTGGTTGGGGGCAGGCATTTTTTTTTTTTTTGATGTGTGTGTTTGTGTGTGTCTGATAGAGGGCTGTTCATATGCCCACAGCTGACACTTTTTTTTTTTTCTTCTGCGAGCTGGAACACCGCTACAAGGGATATCATACAACGAAGAGAAGATCGGGAAGGGGAAGTCGGGCTGCACTTCTCGCTCACATTGGCAAGCGCGTGCGCGCGTGCACTCTCTCTCACACACACACACATATATATATATATATATATATATCTACCATCTTTGTATGGTCTGTGAGGAGGACAGGGGCCCTTACGGTTGAGGCTAGAGCTGCAGCTCCTCCATCCTGGAGCGGGCTTATGACTGATGTGATGAGCACCTAATAAATCAGAAGATTCATAACACGGTATAATAGGCGTGATCGTTCTCGTCTGTTCCCCCCTGCTCTTTCTGAATCATCTTCTTCCCCTACACGCACACATCCTTGTGTGTGATCTATGTATCTATGTATCTATGTATATATATGTATCTATATCTATATATATATGTATATATGTGTGTGTATATAAAATATATTTACCCCTTCCCCCCCCTTACCCCTACATACACACACACACACACACACACACACACACACACACACACACAGACACTTTGATGTGTTTTTGTTTGATATCCTCAGCCTTACCAGCATTACCCAGCTCCTTTTTTTCTTCTGTTGTACATGTCATCAGTGTCTGCGGTGGTGGCATTGCCACTGGAGCAGCGCCTCGCTATTTGCGCGAAGCGCTTTGATGCGATTGAGCTTGGCCTGAGCGCCGTGCGGCAGCAGCTGCTTCGGGGTGCTGTCGCTACTCGTACTTTTTGTGGCACGCTTCCCGAAGGCCAGGCGGCCGGGACTCATATATCAGCGTTGCAGCCCGATCCAAAAGATCCTCCAGAGGTGGCGAAGCTGCGTCAGCATTGTCTTGACAGCGGGCTGAACTCGGCCGAGTTTATCTGGGTGTCGCCGAACTACTACCAGGAGAATCTGCAGTGGCGGCGTGACGCCCTGAGCGCACCGAGTATTCGTCATTTGTGCAAGACAATTTTGATGGAGAACACCCACTGCACAAACAAGGACTGTGCCGACCGCAACAACTCCCGCTACTACCTCGTCGTGTACCAATATGTCGATCGCTTCAATTCTGATATGGTCGGTCGCGTTATGCAAGGGTTCAACCCCGGCCTGGGTAAGAAAAAGTTTAACTTCCGGCTTGCAGACCCGGCGGAGGCGGAGCGACTGACAGGCGTGCGCAGCGGTGCCGTCGCACCGTTCGGCACCTCTATCCCCATTCCAGTCATCCTCAGCACTGGTGTCACGGAGCTAGTACCACCGACTTTTTATGTCGGCGGTGGTCACCTGAACTGCAAGGTTCGGCTGAACACAGAAGAATTTATTAGTGTGACCAACGCCATCGTCGCTCCCATCACTGTACCTCTAACGAAGGATGAGCTCGATCAGATTGTAGACTAATACGCGGTCTGGAAGACACCTTCACAGAGGCAGTGAGGAAAGGTCGGTACGGCGAAAGACTATCGGCCCGGACTTGTATTGATAAGCGATGTTGGTGTTGCGCTTGCTTCACTGCGCCACGGAGAGCAGCTTGGCGCAGTCGGCACTATATATTTAGGACCTCTTTCCCGAGAGTGCCCACCAAGGGGGAAAGTCCCAATTCTCTCGCCGCTGCAGTCAATCTCCACGATGCAAAGAAAGGGAGGGGAGGGGAGGGGAGGGGTGGAGGGGGTCCAGTGCTTGCCGCACGTCTCAAAAAAAAAGACATGTATTGTTCCTCCTTTCTCCTCCTTACCTCTCCTGTCGGCTTCCTAACCTCTTTCTCCTCTTCATCTTTATTATTATATATATATATATATATATATATATATATATATTGCGTGCGCTTCATCGTTTTCACTCAAGCTGTGTCCTTGACTTGGGTAACGGACGTCACGCAAAAAAAAAAAAGGGTCATCGATTGCGGTTGAGGACGGGGTTTCCCAACCCCCTCTTCTTATCGACAACGCACAGCGGAATGCGCCATACATCAACACCGGAAAACATCCAAAAAATATGTTGCACGAGGGAGTGGGGAAGAGGTCGCATTCCCCACCGCGTAGGATACCCACAGCGACCAACGTCTCCCCCTTCTTCCCTACAAGTGAAGCGACCATCGCAGTAGGACGTGGGGCGGTGGTTGCTTGGCCCGCTTTGCATTACTTCGCACCATCTCTGAACTGCCTTTCTCTCTTTTAAACACTTGAGATTTTTGGCACCCATTTCCCTTATACCTCCACTTCTGCCTCCTTTCTTTTCTTTGTGCCATGTCGACCTCCGCGTCTGTGCTCGGCAACACTTTCTTCTATCGCTCTACATCCGCTCGCATACACACACACACACACACACACACACACACATACACACACACACACATACACACGTAATTCGCTCCTTCTCATCTTTTTATCTGCACTCAGTGTAACCGCTCCTCTCCACCTCATCCACACACACAAACTCCCGAACTCGTCCATCCTTCTCTGTTTGCAGTCATGGCCACTCCTCGCAGCGCCAAGAAGGCCTCCCGCAAGAGCGGCACCAAGTCCAAGAAGGCCGGTCTGGTCTTCCCAGTCGGCCGCGTTGGCTCGATCATGCGCCGCGGCCAGTACGCTCGCCGTATCGGTGCCGCTGGTGCTGTGTACATGACTGCTGTGCTGGAGTACCTGACGGCGGAGCTGCTGGAGCTTTCTGTGAAGTTCGCTGCGCAGACGGGGAAGAAGCCGCGCCGCCTGAACCCGCGCACCGTGATGATGGCCGTGCGCCACGACGACGACATCGGCTCGCTGTTGAAGAACGTGACGGTGTCGCGCGGCGGCGTTGTGCCGAGCTTCAACAAGGCGCTTGGGGCGAAGAAGAGCGGCAAGAAGAGCAAGGCCACGCCAAGGGCGTAACCGTCACATCTGATAGTGGGTGCGCGCCGCCACACGTTAGCTTCTGCTTTGCAGGGTAGTGGCGGCCCGTGTTCCCCACTGAGGTAGATGATGCGGCCGTATTTTGCTTCCATAGATACATTCCATTTTTTCCCCTTCTCTCTCTTTTTTTTCTCTCTTTTTTCTCCCTTCCCTTTCTCCCTGTGAGAGAGTTCGGTGAGGGAGGAGGGGGTACGGGTCAGGGTAGGCTCGAACTAGAAGTTGCTTCACTACGTTAAACTGCCGCGTCTCTCGGCACACCAGGGGGCGTGTCGTCCCCACCAGGCGGTCCCAGCTGCATTTCCGCCCGTTCTCGCACGTAGTGGTGCATTTAGCGAATGGATCGTGATGCTCACAACAGGCGCCAGGTTGCAGCCTTGTTGTCTTCCAGCTGCCAAGTACTGTTTGCCGCCAGTGATGAGTTGTTACAGATATATATATATATATATATATATATATTCGTGCTGCTTTCCCTGCCCAATTTTTCCTTTCCCTCGCTTTGCACTCCTTTTTCTCTTTGAGCATGTATTGGCACATCTCGTGCTGCGGCTCCGCAGATCACCACCACCACCACCACCTGCACTTCACCATACAGTCATACAACACTTCCCTCCCCTCCCTCCCTCCCTCCCCCCACTACACTCACACACACACACACACAAACTCCCGAACTCGTCCATCCTTCTCTGTTTGCAGTCATGGCCACTCCTCGCAGCGCCAAGAAGGCCTCCCGCAAGAGCGGCACCAAGTCCAAGAAGGCCGGTCTGGTCTTCCCAGTCGGCCGCGTTGGCTCGATCATGCGCCGCGGCCAGTACGCTCGCCGTATCGGTGCCGCTGGTGCTGTGTACATGACTGCTGTGCTGGAGTACCTGACGGCGGAGCTGCTGGAGCTTTCTGTGAAGTTCGCTGCGCAGACGGGGAAGAAGCCGCGCCGCCTGAACCCGCGCACCGTGATGATGGCCGTGCGCCACGACGACGACATCGGCTCGCTGTTGAAGAACGTGACGGTGTCGCGCGGCGGCGTTGTGCCAAGCTTCAACAAGGCGCTTGGGGCGAAGAAGAGCGGCAAGAAGAGCAAGGCCACGCCAAGGGCGTAGGGGATGAATCTCTCCGCAGGGGAGCTTCACTGCCTCCGACGAGAGCGAAATTAGATGTCGGATCGCGCCAGTGTGAGTGCGCGTGTGTGTGTGTGTGTGTGTGTGTGTGTGTGTGTGTGTGTGTGTGTGTGTGTGTGTGTGTGTGCGGATGTGTGTGAATCGAGGAGCAGTCTCCGGAGTGAGTGAGGGCGCTGGCGCAGGGGTACACGAATTTTATTTATAGCCCCAATTTGCTTCTTTTTTTTCCTCCGTTCTGGACTCGATGTTCGTAGATCCCACTCCCTCACTCTCCCCTTCTCTCCCGCAGCACTTGTTTTACATAGATACATTTGTTCTGCATTCTTACCTCTTCTCATATACATATCTGTGTGTGTGTGTGTGTGTGTGTGTGTGTGTCTGTATGTGCTTGACATCCCTGGATGAGCCCCACCCGTCGAGGATGCGCACATTCCTGTGCATGTGTCCTCCCATCCCCCCATCCCTCCCTCCGTCTTGGTATTTCACGCAGTACTGTCGTGGGGGAGGGGGGGAGAGGGGTAGTGACAACACGCGTGTCTGTCCTGTGAACCAAAGCAGGCAATGAGGATGCATTGAATCCTTCTATTCCCTTCGCTCCCCACTCTCCTTTCCGTATGTTTCTTGCCCACCACCAGAAACGGGTTTGATGCTGCACTAAAATTGTGTTCGCTACGTCGCCCTTTTGAAGCACATTATCTACCCCCTTCCCCCCCCCTACACCACACCACACCACACCACACCATTGTTTTCTCTTTTCCCTTCCTCCCCAGACGCGCACACAGATAAACGGAGTCGGTCATTATATAGCTGAAGCATTCCTCCCCCTCTGCCTACTTTTTTCCCGAGAGCCGCTTTCACTACTGCTACCTGACGTTCACGCATTGGGCGTGTTGGTGAATAGGAGTGTTCCACAACATTGACTACGGCAGGCGTCATTTCCTTTTTTTTCCTTTTTTTTTGAGAAAAAGATCATACATCTTTGTGAAGTCGCCGGTTTTGTTCTTTGCTTCTTCCTCTGGTGTATTCAGGACTTATATATTTTGCTCTCCACGTTTCTCCATTGCCGTGCCCCGCCTCTTCTTCCCTGGCATCACTGCCATCCATTTCTTTTTTTTATTTATTTTCATACTTTATTCTTTGTCGTCGCTCTCCTTCAACCATGCCGTACTCTGTAGAGTCGCCGCTGAGGACGCTTTTCAGCGTGCTGGAAACGAAGTTTCCGCGATACCGTCAACATCTTGTGCAGGCGGAGGAGATGACGGGTGAGCTTTCCCTAGCTCTGGATAAGGCGACGCCATACCTGGCCAAGGTGGGCCTCTACAGCTCCCTTGCGAAGGAGCACGCTATCAGGTTCAAGCTCGACGAGTTCGTCCCAATGCTGCTCGGACTTGCTCTTTGCTTCTTCGGCGGTGCCTACACGATGCTGATTGCTGTGG
The DNA here is from genome assembly GCA_000333855.2 of Endotrypanum monterogeii. NCBI lineage: Eukaryota > Euglenozoa > Kinetoplastea > Trypanosomatida > Trypanosomatidae > Endotrypanum > Endotrypanum monterogeii. The sequence continues at coordinate 369,234 of CM007341.1, forward strand.
TGGAGACGGTGCGTCTGCTCTGCTGGGAAGACCTCAAGCACGCCTTTCAGGTTCTCTTCCACAACTATAAAATCGCAGTAGAGCAGAGTCGCAAGGACAATGCCGCCCCTTCAGGTGTAGAAGGTGTGTCGGGGAGAGGCGAAGCCGAGCTGCTCTCGCATAAGATTGCACTGTTTATGAAGTCAATGGATATCGAGGCAGTTCAGGCGGCCAGCCACACTCTTATCGCAGCATCCATGTCAGTGATTGCTGCGCTGCGTGTTAAATTCGCTCGTTCCTTTGCTCTGGGCGGGTCGCTCGCGAGTATGGCGAGAGAGTACATCCCTCTGGAGTCAACGTTGAAGGAGATTCTGCCAGCGGAGCACAAGAGATTGGCTGGCATAATCGCGAGCTTGGTTACAAGCACCATCACTCTGATGTTTGCAACGATTCTTTGCAGTGCTATCGGTACGGTGCACTGCTGCATCCGTGGTGCGCACATGTTTGTTCAGCATGCCGTGTGCTTTGCGAAGGACCACGGGCTGATCGAGGATGACATCGCCTTGAACAACTTCAAGTCAAAGGTGCTCGTTGCTGTGGTTGCGTTGATGGGGCTTCTCTGGCAGGTGACGCACACAAAGTCGAACCCCTTTCCCATTAACCTCCTCCTCCTTCCATTTACAGTGGTCGAGTATGTGCTTTATGTTGTGGTGAATGGTTTTCTTTTCGCTACTCCGTAGTTGATCGAAGGGCGGGTGTGGATGCGCGAGGGCCGCGGTGAGCAGCGACTTATTTCACACTCTGGCACACACACACACACACACACACACACAAGGGGGCCTCTTTTCTGGTCTCGGTGGGAGGGGTGGTGGAGGGTAGTGTGTTGACAATGTACAAGAACGGTGCGATTAATCGATATTGTACGAAGCAGTTACGACCAACAGGGGACATTGTGAGTGTGTGAGCCTGATGGTGATGGAGGGACGCAGCTCATGTGGACCACCGCCGCTGCCGTCGTCGTTTCCACGTCACATTTCCATTCTTTTGCCAGCGCGCGCGAAGATGTACACTTAAGCACATATATGAACATATTGATATACATGTGTGTTTAGAGTATTACTCATCCTTTTCTGGATGGGTAGCAGCGAGAGCTAGTCCTCTTCCCTCCCTCGCTCCTTTCTCTCTTGTCCTCTTCCCGTGCGTCCTCTCGATGACTGGTGTTGGTGTTGTGTGCACCACTGGCATCGCTGTTTTCAACGATTGGAGATACTTCATCATCATTGATGTTTTGCTTTTAATTTTCTCTCCTCACTCTTTGCCTCACGATACATCATCATTTCCTTCGCCTGCCCCTCCACCACTACTACCTGCACCGGTGCTGCATCTAACACTCACGCGGCTCCCTCTTACGATTTCTCATATCCCTTGGGAGAAAATTCGATGCTTTTGTTGCCACTGAGCACTCGGTCAACACACACACACACACACACACACGCACACACACCACCTCTCTCACACCCATTGGTCATATCGGCGAGGTCTCCTTCGATTTGGAAAGCAAGGATATAAAACGATTAATATCAATAAAGCACAACAGAGAACGATAAAAAAAAAAAAATAATCCCGGGAAGAGAACATCCCGATTAACGGGGGTGTGACTGTGGATTCCCATTCCTGTGGCTCACTTTTTTTTCAATACCCCCACCCCCCTCTTTTTCTTCCGTCTTGATCTCTAGCTAGAGCCTGCGGCCTCGACAAGAGTTAACCTAATCCCCCTTTAAAAAAAAAAATATATATTCTGGGCAGCTGTCGGTGAGGTGCACCCCTTTCCAGTGCGACCTCCTCTCTTCAAAATGACCACCACTCCATCAAGTGTACTGCTGGGACTGTTCGATGGGTACATGTCACACCGTCGTGATGCGTTGACATCCGAGACGAAAATCGGCGGCACGCCGACCTATTTCCCCACTCTCACTGATGCAGACAAGCTACAGATTCACCGTTGGACGACCTGCGGTGTCTGTGGTCGTTTTATGAGCTTACTCACCCAAGCGTACAGTCCGCTTCCCACGGCGCCGGCAACCCATTCACACCACCGCATGGTGTACATCTTTGCGTGTAACTCGAGCTACTGCTCTCGGCAGCCGTCGAGCAGCATGGTCGCCTTCAGTCTGCAGGTGGATCAGGAGGACGAACAGGCGGTTGCTGAGAACTCATGTGATGATGACGACGACGTAATCGAGACTGGTCCGCTGCTGCCCTCAGAGCTGCCCGAGGCTGTGCTGCCGCCCTGCTACGTCTGTATCGACGCAGAACCATCGAGGGAAATCGTGGTGCCCACCGATATTGAGCGCGAACTTATTAAGATGGCCGAGGAGAACGCGGGTAGCGCCTTTGCCGATGAGGATCTGCAACATCTGGAGAGGACAGTAGACTTGAGGGACAAGAGCACAGACCACTACTACGACAAGTTTCGCTCACGAATCGCTCGAGCACCGAATCAGGTGTTGCGCTACTACGTGCGCACCGTGGCGGACGCATCAGCGTCGTCGGCGCCACTACGTGCGAAGGTCGCCAAACCGATTTTTATGAATCCGGGGAAGGTGAAAGCTATGGTCACCATTCCTGCATGCGCCTGCTGCGGTGCTGCAAAGACAGCGGAGCTACAGGTGATGCCGACTTGCTTGTACTACCTCCAAGTGAGTCAGTACACCGTACCCGCGCGAGCGAACACCGTTTTTAAAGAGGCAACCACTTCACGTATCAACGCATCAGCGCCAGTGAACTCGACAAGGGACGCATCGGAGTCTGCTGCTGTCACCACTAGCTCGGAAAAGGTGACGTCGTCGTCTCACTCAGATGACGGCTGCGACTTCGGGACTATAACGGTATACGTGTGCTCGAAGGACTGCGCAGCTCAGCAGAGCGGTGTGGTATTGCGCCTCGAGACACTGTGCGTCGAGGAGGCCCCTACTGTGCAGGACGAGGAGCGGGCAAGTAGGGAGGACACCGCTACGGCAGGCGTCGACGGTTCTGCGCCAAAGATGACGCTGCGGGAGCTCCTGCACGGCCACGAGGATGAGGATAAGGAAGAGGAGGCGGTGTAGAGTACGTTGTGCACAATAAAGTGGAGGCTCTAGAGAATACTTTGTGTGTTCTCCCCCACTCCCCCATACACGCTGACTTGAGTTTTTTTTTTTTCCGCCGTACACGAAACCTGGTACCACATCCACGCATGCCTGCTTGATTGTGTGCTCCCTTCTTGCCTTGTACATCCCTCCACCCCTGTCCACCCTCAATCCCCCCCCCTTCATTTGTGGGCAAACACTTCAGCGCTATATCTTTGCATCACAGCGGGGGAGGGAGGGGAGGGGGGCATGGTCAGCGTAAAAGTCCTCTACACTGCCGCTGCGACTTGAAGTGCATAGCCACATATCGCTGTTATTCTGGGGGCATGAACAAACGAAATGTTTCATGGTCCTTTTTGATTATTTAACCCCCCCCTGAGAGCACAAAGGATGGGGTGCACACCTACTCCTGTGTGCGAAGGAACTTATCAGTTTCTACGAGTGTGGCTCTTACCCCCCCCCCCCTCCCTCCTCCTCCTCCCAGATGCGACTGCCTATGTCCACCTCCCCTCTTCCTCGCATCATTGCACGAGCGTGTTGTGGGAAAGGCGTGCAGACAAGTTTGGGGGTTATCACTCATCTTTGCCCTTTTATTTTCTCGATTCTTTCGCTTCTTTATTTCCTCGCATCTTCTTTTATCTCGCTCCCCTCCACACACACACACACGCACACGCACACACACACACATGCATACACAACGAGAATATCTTTCACCCACTTTGTACGGGGAAAGCAAGAGTGCGTGCGCGCGTGAATTATGCAGTCCTCTTTACCATCGACACTGAGTTCGGAGGGCGTCCTCAACTCGCTGTGCTTCTCGGGTTCGCGCTCCTCTCTTGTGGCGTCCTCGCGTGGTCGCCGCCTCGACAACCAATCGCGGCGTTCCCCCCACATGAGCAGAGTCCATTCACCACAATCGGTTGACCTCACGGATGTGCCGAAGCCGGAGTTGAGGGACAACGACATACACAACAGCACTTCTTCCAGCTCCAGCAGTAACCGCTGCGAATGCGTCGTACGCGACATCATCCACGGCGGTCGCCCTGATCACGATTGCGATAGTGAGAGTCATGGTGGGCATAGCCACGCAGTGCCAGAGTCGGCCACGCGTAGCGGTTGCTCCAAAACTGGCGAGCGCACGTCAGTGGATAATGGCTATGGGAGGGTGGAATTAAAGAACGCAACCGACAATGAAAGGCGTGACATACCGCGCGCCGTGCCTTCACAGCCGGGCTCGCGAGTGGGCAAGGCAGGGGTCTCCGTCGGTTGCTCCACGAGCCCAAGTCGTCTTCCCGACAGTTCAGTCGTTGGTAGAGACAAAAGCAGCTTTTCTACTGACTCACCTAAGGATTGTTTATCGACTTCAAATTCGCTGCCGGCGCCTGTCGACTCCGTTAGCAGCCGTCGTTCTGAGGGGCAGACCTCGCCGTCGGCTACGCTTCTCCCAGAAAATGTCTTTTGCACGCTGTCCCCATCGCAGGTAGAATCTGCTCTTCAACTGTATGTGGAGAGAGGTGGAATTCGATCGAATGAGGTGCCTGCGATGCTTCAGGAGTTGCCCTGGTGTGCGAAGCGTACGGCGCCCGCTTCGTTGGCGTCGGGTATTGTCGATCGTCCCACCGAAGGCGCTCATAAGGAGCGCACGCGCAGGCTATTGGATCCGGAGGTGTGGCTCGGCGCTGTGGCCGCAGCTACCACTTCTGCCCTCGCGACAGCTTACAACAGCACACAAGCAACGGCGGCGAAGCAGTTCGCTGTCACCGCAACCATATCTGAAAGAACCGGATGTGAGGAAGAGGGCCAGCGCAAAACATCGAGAAGGGCGTCGATAGTACCACCGCATCATTTTTCTCTTCATCAGTCTACCCCCCTCCCGTGTGAGCGGACGGCTGAGAAGCGGTACAACTTCGCTGACCTTCCTAACGAGGTTTTCGCAATTGCTAGTTCTGCTGCATCAGCTGGAGACCCCCTCGTATCTCTTGGAGCAGCGTTCGGCCGAGGAGGAAGTTCATCTGATGCATCGAGGATGAGCAGTCGTCGTTTTCCTGGACACAACGGGGATATGGACAACGGGACGCCCAATGCGAGCTATGCGGACTGTCATCATGTGTTCGCATCTCACGAATTAACACAAGGGAGTGCCATCAGCAACTGCGCATCGAGTCTCTCCCCGCCGGCGCACAGCTCTTCTTCACATCTCGGGATGTTCAATCAAGCCGCTACAGTTCAGCATCATCACGGGCAGCCATCGCTCTCATCTAGTCAGGGTGATAGCACGCGACCACCACAAAACTCGACTGCTCATGGCACCCCATCGCCGGTACAGCGCTCTGCAGAGAGTCAACGCATGTTTCGTGAATCCTCCGCAGCGTTCTTGCGGTCCCCCTCACCGGTGCCCTCTGAGGGAGGGGTAGGAAATGCTTCTGCTTCTCGGGCTGCGCCGATGCTCGTGGAGGCGCCTACGGGGACGTCAGGCATTCGTATCATTTTTCAGCAGTGTCTTTTGGGAGTCCGGAAAATGGCCTCGCCGACGTTGACGGTCCGTGACTGGGAGGCCCTTGTCGAGCAGCTGCGACACGACGGGCACCACAAGCTGCCACCTCAGCCCATCCTTGACGATGTCGCCTGCACGATCGAGCGCGCTATCCAGTGCGAAGGACACCCGTATGGGCTAACGCTGAGCGCTTTTATCCGTGTCATACAGACTCAATTGTATGAGGTGCAGGTTGTCATGGCATCGGCGCCATTTCTTCATTCCACTGCGGGTGACAGGCTGTCTGCACGTCAGGCCGATGCTCCAGGTTTTCCATCACACCTGAATTATGTGTCCGGTTTGAAGAATTCTGCAACAGCAGCTGTGCAGCAGCTCTCATTGCCCTCGAGTCGTAATAGCCAACGCAGTTCCGAGGCAAAGCAGTCATCGGTATCTATCAGCAGTCCGTGGCGCGTATTGCCGACGTGGTGCGTTGCGCTCGCTGGTCTTTTTCCGCGAGAGATGTCGGCAGTGTGTTCTTTGCCGATGGTTTTTTATCTGCGTAGCGTCGGGCTTATTCAGTCGGTGCTGGAGGCAGTCGCCCAGCGCCTGCAGCTCGAGCTGGATTCCCTGCCTGAGGGTGTGACAGGCGTGGGAAGCGCAGCCGACAGAGGGACACAGCACCTTACCCAGAGCGCAGCTGCAAGAGGCTCGCCTCCGTCCCCATCTGCTGAAAGATCTAGGGGGTGCGGATCCATGAGCACATCCCTTGCCATGAGTGGTGTTGCTGCCGGCGTTCATTTTCCCAGCTCTATACCCATTTCTGAAGGCGGTGATGACATCCGTGGCTGCAGAGGCGGGGCGTGGAAAGAGCAACCTCTTTGGGGCCCTGCGTCGGCACCCAACTGCTACAGGAACACGAGGCACCCCACAAGTGCCACGGCGAGGAGCGTGTCGGTACCACCCGGCAACGGGGGAGGCGACGGTGCGCTGGTTGTCGCCTCTGATTCGCTGGTGACCACCAGCGGGGCGACTCAGCCGAACATTGATGCCGCCCTCTCCCTCACTAGAAATACCGCGGAGCCGCACTATCTCCTCCAGCGTCCCTTCGATGAGATCAGCGCCTCCGTTGTCGCGCGAGCAAAGGCGCGCCGCCTCATGGACACGCTCCGGCGCCACACTATCCCCATTAACCGCTACGAGTGCTTCGCGCGTGTGGAGCAGGCGGATGAGAAAAGTCCGAGCACGTTGTGCTTTATATCAGAGCAAGAGCTGGCGGCGACTCTCTGCTACGACGATGGCAATGCCATGGATGATGACTCAGATGCGATGTCTGAGATGGTGGCCACCCTCACATATGACCCGGCAGCTGAGGCAGTGATGAGCTTGGGCAACTCAGCGGTGAGGGGTGACTGTGATGTGGCAGACGCTGATGTGGATCTTGACCAAGTCTGCACGTCTTCGCGTCCTCCAATTATACCGCGTGTGCGTGCCTTCGATGTCCTGCCGACTGTCATTATGAGCGCCAAACGTGTCGCAAGACGTGCGGGCAGGCAAGTCTCCTCCAACGGATCCACCGTTTCTTCAGCTGCAAGGCAGGGATCCAGTAGCACCGCGAATCCATCAACACCGGTGCCTTGCATGTTCCGCATGAGTGGTGTATTCTCCACGGTACTGCCTCGCAAACAGGAAAAGGCGATGGTGAGTCGCCTCAGTAAGCCCATGTACGACCTTGCTGCAATGAGCTCACGTTGGTTTTCTGCAGGGAACACCCACACACGCTCCAACGCGGTGGGCTCCACCACCACCACCACCACCGCCGCGACCACCACTGCAAACAAGGGCATCTCCACACCCGAATCTGTGCCCCTCGACTCCAGGCAAAGTAGAAATGGTGCGAATAGGTCCGCAGCATCACAGTCCTCGCCTGCGCCGCTGTTTAAGGGCTATCGCCCGCCTGGACTGTATTCAATGCATCGGTATTCGTCTAGCGGCACGGTCTCACGCAGTGGTTCGGCTGTGCGGTCGCTGGGCAGCTCTCATCTGTCACGCAGTCGCCCCTGCTCAACATACAAGGATGATTGTTGCGCTTCTTCATGCGCCGGTAATGGTCACCGGCCGTCATCGTCAGCGCCGCCGCTGTCGCCCGGCACAGGCTGCTTTAATGTTTCTACACTACACGCGGCAGATGGTCGAGCCCGTTGTTTCCCCTTCGAGGTCCCTTCCGTGCTGGCGGCAGCACCACTGTCGGCGGCGGCGGCGGCCGCCGCTGCAGTGCAGGTGATCGACAGCGGTGCTCCGTCTACATTGACGCGGAGTGCAAGAGCGACGACGGCGCAGCTGGTCCCGCGCCAGCCGGCAGGTCACCGTGCCTCGAAGCGTCGTGCCTCGAGGCACAGTTCTGCCGCGCCGCCTCGTACGGAGATGACGAGGACGTTGACATTAGATGGGCGAGTTGGGAGCTGTGCAAGCTCTGTTTCTGCCAAACAGACGCCGTGCGATTCGCGCCTTAGAAAGTCAAACCTTGATTCAAAGGGCGCTGATCAGCGTTATGCAGAATCAGTTCTGTATCCGCGTGAGATCGACAGACGTAGCGGTCCAACAGCTGTCGGTGCCGCAGCTGGAGCACGTTCTTCTGGTCTCCATACCCCTCACAAGGATTCCTCTGTTTCCCTTTACGAAAGGCGTCTTATGCACCAACTTCAACTCGCCTACGCACAGGCGCACCCCCATGATAACGAGAGCCATGCCAAGGACTAGGATGGCATACATGTGTGGCGCCATGCGAGGGAACGCCCCCGGGACACGGAGGAGCGAGTGGAGATATAGGCGCACTCATGGGCACGAGCAGAGGCATCTGACGGCGGGGACTCCTTTCCCTCACCACTACCACCACCTCGGTGGTGGGGAGAGATCGAGAGAGGAGTTGCGCGAAAGGTGTTATGAGGAGGGGAAGGTGCAAGAACAAAAAGAAAACCGCGACGATGCGCAGGCGTTTCTACCCTTCGTCTCCACACACTGCATTCTGCAAAGAAAAAAAATGAATCGCTTCTTTCCTCTTTGAAGACAAGGGAAGGGGGGAATGATGTGTGCGTGTTTGGGGGGGGGAGGGGGGAGGTGTAACCGTAAAGAGGAGGGAGGGCGTGTGAGTGCCCTCTTCTTTCCTTGCAAGCGCGTCCAACTGTCTCCTCTTTTTACTTTCTTTTCTCCTGCTTTCTTGTCCGCGTGCGCGCGCGCGTGTGTGTGCTCATCTGCTCATACTCGTGAGATGCGTGCGTTCGTGTATGCTGTTTGTCGTTTTATCACAGGGCGTGCTTTAATCTTTTATCACTTCGTTTCCTCCGATTCCTTTCATCTCTGGATGAGTGGATCGGGCACATCTTGCACTGGAGGAGGGTAGTGTGGGGAGAAATCGCAGCCCTCCCCTCCCTCCCCCCGACTTTGTTACTTTCCCTAGATGCCCTCTCCCCCTCCCCCGACTTTGTTACTTTGTCTAGATGCCCTCCCCCTCCTCCCCCTGCTCTACTGTTAATGTCTTATCACATACGGAGATGACGGGGTCTAGCGCTGGCGATGTAGAGATGCGCGAGTGTGGCATCGCCGCGCATATCGACTTCGACGCGCTGGATCGTGTTATGCCACAGTGACCAGCGGCAGGGTAGGCGCGTGGGTACTCTTCCAGAAGAAGGAGAATTCAGCAGACAAAAAAAAACGAGGAAGTTAGTTTGGCTCAAACGTTCACCTCCCCATCCGCCCCCCTGGCCCTCACTGCTCCGTGATGAGAAGGCGTGCGATTGCCCTCAACGCGCAGGCTGAACCTGCTGTGGGCAGCTGGAAAAAAAAAGAAAAAAAAAGTATACCATTGCGCAATCCACAACAATAGCAAACCCTACACACGCGTCGATCTTGGGAAGAAACACTAATTTCACGGGATTGGCCCTCGCACAGACTACACATGTCTTCCGCAATTCTCACTCACTCTTCCGGCTTGTATGAGTGTCTGCAGAGGTGTCCCCCTTGACCATTGCTGTGATGTGGTCTTCTCCCTCCCTCCTCCTCCTCCCATTTCCTTTCTGCAACCCTGGCATCGACGCTTTTTTTCTCCGAGATCTCTCTCTCTCTCTCTCTCTGATAATGTGTATGTGAACGTCATGCGATTTGTTTATCAGGCTCTTATTGTAGCTGCCTTGTATGCCGCATACACAGTGCTGCGGCGCTCACCACCCGATCTTCACTGGCTCCATCCTTCTCTAGTCGCGCACGTTACGGTGATGGACCTCTCTGCGGTCGTTCACATGTTTCTCCATTCACTTTCCCTTTCTTCATCTCCTTTCTTTTTGTGTGTAGACGGCCCCCTTCGTTCACGCACCGCCTAATATATATATATATATATATAATTCTTTATACATTTTATAAGTTTTGTGAATGCGTTTGTTGCCCTTATGCACAGAGCCCAGACTGCACCAGCCGCCGTACATTTCATGTTATTTTCCCCTCTCCGGTTCCCTATGCCTCCATGTGTTTCCCTAGCACCTGCATGGCTGATGCGGGGGTCTCGTGGAAGTCGTGGTGACTTGCGTCGTCGACGTGTCGCACTCCCACTACTGTGCGAGGCAAACGCAGACGTGCAGAGGCGTGCCTTGGTCGTCTGCCACGTGCAGCTTGCGCGCGCATCGCCGGTGTCGTCGTCGTCGTCGACATCACTACCACCGTTCTCCTCATTGTCCTCGGGGATGATGCAGGCGAGGGATGTCGTGACGCGCCTCGGTCCCAGCGAGCGCCTTCCAGGCCTGCGTGGCGTGTTTCTCACAAAGGCTGTAAAGAAATTTCATCCCATCGAGGTGTTGCCCAACGCTGCCCTGGCCGCTGCGGTCCCGATGTATGCTGCTGCACACGACAGCCCCGCAGGGCAACCGGGCGCACCCCTCGGTGTCACGCCGGGGGGTGTCACACAGGCCCCACCGTTGGTGCTGAACTTGGCTTTTGCCCCTCGGCACTACATCTCGCTGCGCCGCTTTCTGGCTCTCAGGCACATGTACAGCACGTCTTCGTACCTCCACGTCTCGACGGAGAAGGGCTGGTACTTGGTTGCACCCAGTACCGCTGCGCCTCTGTGCGCGGATGTCGTGGGCCTGCAGGCGTGGTGCTGTCGTCATCATCACCGGTATCTCTCCCCTCAAGCTAATGTTGCTAAGCAGGGGACGCCGCCGTCTGCGCTATCGTTGCAAGCGGCTCACCTAAGTCGGGATACGGCAATCTACAAGATGGAGGCTGCGCTGAGCAGCGGCGGGGAGCTCGGCGAAGAGCAGCTGGAGAGCTTGGCAGCGCAGGAGAGAGCGTCCGCTGAAGAGAAACCTTTGCGGGGTCACAACCGAGACGATGACGACGACGGCGACGACGACATCGGCCCTGCTGCTCATGAGGCGCATCACCCACTCAGTCAGTTGGCCGTGCCGCCCTCGAGAGACAACCTCGGAAGATTTTCTGCTGGCGTGCCAGCACTCGCTTCTGAACTGGCGGCGCCGCAGCTGAAGACGTCACCTCCCCTCATCACCGAAGCACACCTCTTTGAGATTAACGATGGCGTAGCGTGGCCACTGCCGCCTTCTGAGGATCTGGCCAACCATGAGTACTGGAAAGGCCACCGCCACCGCATGATGCTCTATGAGAGTGCCGGTGACACCGACGCGCCTGAGCAACGGGAGGCGCTCTTGACAGCTCTCCGCGCAGATCCAGAGGTCGTGCGGCGACTCTCGTCTGAGCAGGAGTTGCACGCCGCTGCTGAAGCGCTTTTCCAGGCGTTGAAACAGAAGGCGAACGTCACACTGCACGTGGACGCCGAGACGGGCCTTCTCACTCTCGTTCCCCTGCGAGACCTTGAGGCCGGTGAAGAGCTCCTGCTGCACTACGGCCGTGAGTGGTGGACAGGGCGGCTGCTGTTTTCGCTGCTCTTGGCCGTGCCAGACCCCAACATACCGCAGATTCGGTGGATTGAGCAGCTGTTCCATCACACGGTCGATAAAAACGAGGTTTTCCCGCTGCTCATTACGGCCCATCAGCAGCGGAAGCGACCTCGGCGAGGCGGTGTAGGGCGTAAGGGAGCTCGCCGCGGCGCCAGGAATGAGCCTGGCGACGGCAAGCAGCAGCGGGCATTGTGTGCGGTGTCTGCGCCACCTGCATGTGGCATTGGGTGCACACGTTCTCCTGTCGCCATTGCGGCCGAGAAGCCTGTTCCTCGGCGAAAGCTGGGTCGTCTGGTACTCTACAACACCGTCACGCGCAAGCGGGCAACCGACGCCGCTGTGCTCGCCTTCGCAGTTCGTCGGAGCTGTACTGATCCAGATTTTTTTGATCGTCTCGTAATCGGTAATACGGCCCGCGGTATCGCACCGGTATTTTGCCTCTCCGAACCAGACAAAGAAATACCCATGGGCGTACTACGACGCGTACTGCTGGCTTCTCTCCTTGGGATGAGAGAGAGCCCACAGGGTGAAGTCGCACACGATATCAAGCCAGAGGCTTCTATGACAGGTATTCCCATCACTGAAACCCTTACTGCTGTCCCGGCGAAAGACGTCTCGTCGCACATGAACGCTGGCGCCGCCAGCGTCAGCGATGACGCAGACGACATTGTTTTTAGCGTGTAGTACAAGCGGGATGCATGTATATATATATATATATATATATATATATATATATGTGTGTGTGTGTGTGTTGTGGAGAGGGGCAGATGTAGGAGAGTTGTGTTAAAGTGATGTCCACGTATGTGCTGTGGTGCGCTCCCTGGCCCTGTACACCTGGGTCGCTCATTTGTAGTTGCTCACACCACCTCACCTTCAGGATGCTTCTCCTTCATGAAGTAACTGTCACTTGCACCACAGTTGACTATGGTAGGGGCCTGCACCTGCGTACACAAGTGCATGAATGCGCGCATAGGTGACCGCCCCCCCCCAAAAAAAAAAAAAATAAATAAATCAAAACGTGACGGAAAAGGTGGGTTTGCTTATCGTTTCGGGTCTCTCTCCACGCCCCGTGCCTTCCCTACCCTCTCAAGCCACCTCTGCTAGTGCCCTATTGCAGGTTTTTTTTTCCGCTCCGTAAACATCTCTGTGTGGTTTTATTTCTTTTCCTCACCACCAAGAGGAGTCCTCACATTTGTATGTACTTGTGTAGCTATGTGTTGTTGACGAGGTACGCTTCGATGCGAACGTCTAGCCGCTCTAGCTCTTGATACACCCAATCCGTGCCCCCCCCCTTTCTTTCCTCTACCTCATCTTTTTTACCCATCACCAATCAAACTACAAAAAAAATAATTTTTGTATTCCAGCGCGACATTGAACAATAATTTTGGCCCCCTTCCCTCGTTTTTCTTCCCCGCATCGTACACACAGGGCCCCGGCCTCCCCCTTAGGCATCGACTTCCCAGTCTTCACAGACACACACACACACACACACACACACACACACATCCTAGAGCGGGATCTCACAGAGCGTTTGGACGTCCTTGAAGCAAGGCGGGCACATATTCTGTAATATATATATATTGCTAGTAGACGTCAGACTCACTATCGTTGAGGAACACACCTGTACGCTCCTGTCTCGCGTGTTTAGAGGGGTGCCTGTGTGCCTTTCCCCTTGCTTTCCTCTCCACACACACACACACACACACACACACATATATATATACAGACTGTACAGCTGGAGCGAAAAAAAAAAAGTAATCGCCAAGGTATTTCTTCTGAAGAGGCACCTTTCGGATTCACAATAGGTACCGGGGGCACTCATCCATTTTCTCTTCCCTCCCTTCCTGATCCGTTTTGTTTCCACTTCCACTCCCCCAGAGGCACTTACGCGATGCAGGTCCAGTTTTACCAGAACCTCATCAAGGGACAGCAGGGTACAGCCCGCACGCAGTCCATTTGCTTCTCTGCCAATAACAAGCGCCTCGCTGTCGCCGATGCCACACGACACATCCAGCTCTTCGACGAGCAGGGCGATCGGCGCGACAAGTTTGCGACTAAGGCGGCATCGGAGAAAGGCGGGCGAGGGTACGTGGTGACCGGCATGGCGTTTTCGCCGGATAGCTCGCTGCTGGCGGTTGCGCAGTCAGACAGCATCGTGTTCGTCTATCGACTCGGCCTGGAGTGGGGGGAAAAGAAAGCAATCCGCAACAAGTTGTCGCAGGTGTCGCCGGTAACCTGTGTGGCGTGGCCCAACACGTCCTCTCAAGGCGTCGAGCTCATCACATTCGCTACCTTAGATGGCAATGTAAAGGTGGGTATGCTCAAAGCGAATAAATCACATGTCCTCTACTCACATGACCACCCAGCCGTTTCCATGTGTACTAGCCGTGACAACACAAAGATTCTCACTGGTCACCTCGACGGTGCTGTGTATCAGTATATCTTCGAGGCCACAGAGGACGGTGCTGAGGTGGCGGGGGCGAAGCGGCTTTTTGTCCACAGCTGTGCACCGTACATGCTGGCGTGGGGCGAGAGCATCTGTGCTGCCGGCAGCGACTGCCAAGTCGCTTTTTATACCCCGAAGAGTGGTCAGAAGCCACAGGTGATTTCATTCGACTCGAAGGATGTCGGTAGCTTCACTGGTGGTGTCTGCAACCCGAGCGGGCATGCTGTCGCCGTCGCTGGACATGAGCAGATACGCATCTTCGACCTCAACATTCGCTCACGCAAGTGGGAGGAAGGCGTCGTTGTGTATCTGCCACACAGTGAGGGCTTCAGTGCCATGCAGTGGAAGCGCGATGGAAGCCGGATCGTTGCTGGGTCTGTTACCGGCTCAGTGGATTTGTTCGATTGTTGTCTTCGCCGCTACCGTATGCGTGGTGCGTACGAGTTCACATACGTGAGTCACAGTCAGGTGATTGTGAAGCGCCTGGCGAGTGGGACACGACTGGTGTTGCAGTCCTACATGGGCTTCGAGATTCAGAAGGTGAACGTCTACCAGGATCGCTACCTTGTTGCCCACACCTCGGCAACCCTCCTCATTGGCGACTTGGTGTCGCACAAGCTCAGCGAGGTGCCGTGGCAGTTGACCGGGCGGGAGAGGTTCGCGTTCGATAATGAGCAGATCTGCATGGTCTTCAATGTTGGTGAGTTGTGCCTGATTGAGTACGGCAAGAACATGATCCTCGGAACGTGCCGCACTGAGGAGCACAACGCGCATCGCATCAGTGTGCGCGTCTTCAACCCTATTGCAGGCGACACATTTCCAGATGTATCGGACGGCCAAGGCGTCCGCGGGCAGCGCCGCGAAGTGAACACGACCACTGGATCCCTGGTGGCTTCCACTGCTGTCTCCGGTAGCACCGGCGCAGTGGATGTAGATAACGCGCGTTGCTTCATTGCGTACCTCATCGATCGGCAAACAGTCCAGATAGATGACCTCAAGAGCGGCGTTTCTATCGCCCGTGTAGCGCACGAGTTGAAGATCGACTGGCTGGAGCTTGACTTCCGTGCGTCGCGACTGCTTTTTCGCGATAAGCAGCACCAGCTGTTTCTTTACAACATTGCCACACAGCAGCGCACCACTCTCCTGCGATACTGCACCTACGTGCAGTGGGTGCCGCGCAGCGACGTAGCTGTGGCGCAGAGCCGCCTAGAACTCTGCGTGTGGTACAACATTGAGTCTCCAGATCGTGTCACCATCGTGCCGATCCGTGGAGAGGTGGAGGGTATGGAGCGAGGGAGCGGCAAGACAGAGGTTATTGTAGACGAAGGCGTAAGCACCGTTGCCTACGCACTAGACGAGGCGCTCATTGAGTTTCGCGCTGCCATGGAGGAGCGCCAGCTGACTCGCGCCTGCGACTTGCTAGAGAGTACGGCGCTGACAACTGGCACTGAGGCCATGTGGAGCACGCTCGCCGAGGTCTCGTTGCAGGAGATGAAGCTGTTCATAGCGGAGCGTTGCTATGCCGCCCTCGGAGATGTCGCGAAGGTCAATGCACTGCAAGGCATTCATAGACTTGCGGCTAAGGCAAAGGCGGACAGCGCCGGGGCCACCACAGGCTACGAGCACTACACGGTGCTTGCGGAGCTGTATATGCTGAATGGAGACTTCAAACGAGCCGAGCAACTCTACCTCGAGAACGGCCGCGTGGAGGATGCGATGCGGATGTGGGAGGAGATGAATCGATTCGATGAGAGCCTCGCCATCGCCGAGTCGCGCTGCCTCGACGATATCGCCAACCGTCGCGCTCGCTACTTCGCCTGGCTGATGGAGACTCGCCAGTACGAGAAGGCAGGCGAAATGCGCGAGAAGGACGGCAAGTTCATTGACGCCATCAATCTGTACCTCCGCGGTGGTACACCGGCTCGTGCAGCGCAGGTGGTCTCAGTGAACAACCTGAAGCCCGAGCAGCAGCTGCTGGAGGCAATCGCGGCAGCGCTCTTCAAAGCTCAAGTCTTCGAGGCTGCTGGCGACTTCTTTGACAAGCTCCACATGACAGACCGCGCCATTGACGCCTACAAGCGTGGTCACGCCTTCAGCCGCGCTGTTGAGTACGCCAAAACAGCTGCGCCACAGCAGGTGGTCAAGTTAGAGGAGGCGTGGGGCGACTACCTTGTCTCACAGAAGCATGTGGATCAGGCCATTAATCACTACAATGAAGCGGGCAAGTATGGCAAGGCCGTGAGGGCCGCCCTAGATTCGCGACAGTGGGCCAAGGCCGCATCCATCCTTGACGCGCAGAGCGGGGGTGGTGTGGGGGGGTCCGAGGCCGTGGCGGCCGCGCCGGTCGACGAAACCACAAAGAGCGCGTATCAGAGGATTGCACATCACTACGAAGAGGTGCGCCAGTACGCTGAGGCGGAAAAGTTTTACATCAAATCGGGGGCTGTCAGCGACGCCGTTGACATGTATTCCCGGGCTGGCATGACGGACCACATGTACCGCGTTGCTCAGCGTCACCTCGATCAGGACAAACTCGTCAGCCTATTTGTGAGCCAGGCAAAGCAGCTCGAGACGAAAGGCGACTACGCCGCCGCCGAGCGCATCTACCTGAAGGTGAACGACGCCGATAGCGCCATCATGATGTATCGAAAGAATCGTGATTACACAAATATGATGCGGCTCGTCCAGGCGTACCGCTCCGGCTACGTCTTGCAGACACACCTGGCTCTGGCAACTCAGTTCCAGAAAGAGGGCAACCTCAAGGCTGCCGAGACGCACTTCATCGCAGGCAAGGACTGGAGCCGTGCTGTTTCCATGTACCGTGATCGCGACCTCTGGGATGACGCGGTGCGCGTAGCAAAGGTGCACGGCGGCGCGAATGCGGCCAAGCAAGTGGTTGTGTCGCGCGCGACATCGATGGAGGGCGAGGAGGGTGTACGACTGCTCAATAAGTTCAACCTTGTCGAGGCCGGCATCGACGCAGCGTTAGAGAGTCACAAGTTTGACCTGGCACTGCAGTGGGCGCAGTTGGCGCAGCCGGCGAAGGTGCCCTATGTGTACCTCAAGTACGCGATTCACTACGAGGACCGAGGCGACTTTCGCATGGCTGAGGATGCCTTCATCAAGTCGGGCAAGCCACGCGAGGCCATCGACATGTACGTTCATCAACATGACTTCACCAGTGCAATGCACGTTGCCGAGAACCATGATCCGTCGGCGGTGCCGGGCATCTGCGCCGCGAATGGGCGCATGTGCTTCCAGCAGGGCAACTACAAGGAGGCTGAGGAGCTGTTCCTGCGTGCCGACGCACCAGAGACGTTGCTCAGGATGTACCTGGAGGCGAAGATGTTCCGCGAGGCACAGCAGGTAGCGAGGGAATACTGTCCAGAAATGCAGGGCGATGTGGCAAAGCGCATGGCGCTTGAGTCGAACGACCCGCAGAAGGCTGGTGCCGTCTTGGAGGAGAGCAACGAGTACCAGCTGGCCATAGACACTTACCTGGCGGCGACTCCGGATGTGGTGCCAGACCCCGCAGTACTCGCCAATCTGTGGGTGCGCGCGGTGAAGGTGGCACAAAAGCACGCGCGGAACCTGTTAAAGGATGTTCTGCGGAGCGCCACAGATAAGCTCAAGGCCGCCCAACGCTACGTCGAGGCTGGAAAGTGCCTCGAGGACTGCGAGGACTACAAGGCCGCCATCAACATGTACGTGCAGGCGCGCAAGTTCGACATGGCGGAGACGCTGGCGAAGCGTGTAAGCCCCGAGCTGGAGAATTTTGTGAAGCGTGCCATTGTCCAAGACAGCATTTCTGGTGGGTCTATTAAGGATGCAAAGGTAGTGGAGGAGATGGATCCTGAGGCCGCCATGAAGGCCTACATCAACAAGGCAGATTTTACGAATGCACTACGCATGGCGGCGCAGAAGTCGCAAGAGGAGCTGCTATATGTTTCTGGCCTGCAAGTGCAGCATCTCCTTCGCCAGGGTGACCCAGTGCAGTGTCTCGAGGCGCTTGGCAAACATACCATGGACGTGGACGACTTCCGTTTCTACGAAACATGGATGTCGCTGGCGCAGAAGGTGATTCCGCTGTTGCCAGATGCGGAGGCGGTGATGTCACTGCTGCAGCCGCTACACGACGGTCTCGTGAAGGTTCTGGACAGCATGTCTCGCTGTGGCCAGAAGGCTGAGGACATTGCCAAGGCGACTGCACTCACGGCGGTAGTGCATATCTATTATATGTCCCATAAGATGGGGACGGAGCTGAACATGCCAGAGTTTTCGGTGCAACTCATGCTCGGGCTGCCGCGATGGATCCCACACGTGGCGCCCGACAAGGCTTTCTATGACGCTGGCATGGCCGCGAAGCGCTCGGGGCTTGATGGGATGCAGGATGTTGCCTTTATATACCTCAACCGTGCACTTGACATCACCGAGCGCATTGAAGACGGCGATAACGACAGCAGTGGGATTGACAACTCGGACTTTGCTGCAGCGGACTTCCCAAGGGTGTATCGCCTGCCGAAGGAGCCTGCTGTACCAGCGCAAGCGATAGAGGAAGTGAACAACTGGGTGCTGACAGTCTCCATAGACAACACATCCGCCTCAGAGGATCGTACACTGCCGATGGTGAATGACCCCGAGAGCGGAAATCCGATGTTTGCCGGTTCTGTGAAGTCCCCACACTCCGGCAAAACGTTCCCCACATGCGCGGTGACCGGCTACCCGATCATTGGGGGTGGCTTGACCAAGTGTTCACACTGCCAACGCCCAGCAAACCAGGCCGACTGGAACAGGTTTGTGCTCTTGGCGAAGCGCTGCCCATGGTGTGGTGCAGCGGCGAGCCCTAACTTCAAGTTATAGGCTTGTATCACTAGCACCACCACCAGGACCGACAAGGAGAGGAGGGGAGAGGGTGGCGGTCATGTAGTGTATACAGTGCTGTGATCTGCATTGTGAGAAGGTGAAGTATGTGTAACATGCATATTTTCACCTTTCCTGCGCTTGTCCTGGTTTGTTTTTCCAGCGAACTACACAAGGCTGTCAAATGACTGTGTACGGTGAGGTGTTGCTCTCTCTTTTATGTTTATCCATACATTTACTTCTACATATGTACTTCTATTTCCACCCCAAGGGGTTCTCTGTCTGCGGTTGTGCCGGCGAGGCGTGTTGTATCGGTTACGTTTTTTTTTTTTCCAGACAAACCCCTATTAAGCATTCTTTTTTTTCTCTTGTAGTGTTGTTTAGGGTTTCCCTGGAATCTACCCTTTTATGTGATTGTGCGCGCCACGCTTTGTTGCTGTCGTTGTTTCCTTTTTTTTTGTTTACAGGTCTCGTATCTCTTTTTTCTTCCCCCGCCCATGCCTCTTGCCTCCTATTTTTTTTTTTTTGGGGGGGGCCTACATACATGTATATGTATATATATGTATGTGTGTACCGTCTTTGTGACTAACAAATTTCCTCTTTTCCTTCAGGCCCCCTCGATCGGCGGCGGGGGAGGTCAACTACAGCGACGGTGTTAGGTGACATCAATACGAGCAGCAAAAAAAACAACCCCACGAGTTTATCGGGCCACCGGTTGTGTGTCTGCATTTCTGTCTGTGAAGAGGAGGAGGAGGGCGACATCCGCGGCGTTGATTGCTTCCGCAGATGTTAGTTCTCTTCCACGTGGGGAGAATGCCGTACTATAATGATGCATGCGGTTGTGTGCGAATGCGAAGGCGGACGGAAGCGAGCTTCTGCCTACCTCGTGGATGCCCGGTGTAGTGGGCCCGATTGGGATCGGGCTGCGTGGGTCGGACTCCCCCCCCTCTAGATGCCTCCCTGGGTCAATCTATATTCCTTCCTCCCACCTCGTTTTCGCAACCACACTACGTCCGCGGTGCATTGGTTGCCACGTACACACACACACACACACATATATATATAGAGGCTGAGGTCCCTTGGCTCCGTCGTTGTGGTGCCTACGGCAGATACCCACCCTTCATCAACGCCCCTCCTCCCCCGGGCATTTTTACAAATCATAGTGAGGACGCATCCGTGTGCGCCTCCATTTAGCTAGACATAACTATCGTTAGCTGTAGTAATATCTGTCCGTGGGCTTGTGTGTGGGTGAACTCTATCCGCCCCCTTCCCTGAATATACATCCCACCACCGTCATCACCAAGGCTATCTATAAACCTTGATTTGCTTAGGGATTAGCTAGTTGATATATATACTGTAGCGCAGTAGATACTTTCCTTCCCCCTCCCCCCGGTAAACAAGACGACGGAGACGATGGTCCGCTATGTACAGCGTCCGTGGTACTCGCCACTGGGGTTCATGGCGTCGAGCCCGACTTCGTACGCACCGATGCTGGTTTGTATTGCTCTCACCGCTATATTTCCGCTTCGCTATCACATCTCCGAATATTTTGAGCGCCAGCGCGATGGTCCACACATAGAGTTGCGCCACAAGGCCGTCAAGTACTACTCTGAGATGGAACGGATGCACCGCCGGCAGGCGTTAGTGAACCTGGAAAGCATTCAAGATGACAACGCTCCGCACCGCCTCAGCGGTGTGTTATCGGTGGAGTCGATTCAGGCTGGCAGCCTAGACCAGGAATACAACTACTGGTACGCACACGAGCGTGACGCAATACGGGCGGAGAAGCTTATGATGGAGATACGCGAGTTGAAGGCGAAGATGGCCGCAGGCGGCGCACAATAGACCAGAATCCCGACGTAATGGGGGTCTAGGGAAGAAACCTGCTGTGATGCTGCCTTATTGATCTTCCTGCTTCACGAGGGTCATCTGGGACGTGCCCGCATGAAGAGGATTGCGTCGTCCCCGGTGCGTGTGTTGTATTCCAGCGCTACGTTGTGCTGGGATTGCGCAGTTGCAATTCATATCGAGCCCCTCCATACACACACACATACACACCCAGACCCACATACGTTTAGGCACTCCCCCAATTCGCTCTTCTATCCCCCTTGATTTTGTTCGCCTTTGTCTCGCGTGCTCTGTCATGCATCCCGGTGTTCATTGGTTCTCCTCTTCCCCTGTTATTATTTCTGCTGTTGTTGCCCACACAACGTTGTCATGGCTAGCTACTACTTCCTCCCTGTCTGTCTGCGTATGTGTCTTCCTCTATGTGTGCTTGGTACGTTTTTTTTTTCTCTGTTGCCGAGGACGGTGTCAATGTATTTCTTTCCTCCCTTTTCGCGTTATGGGCACGCACAAGCGTACACACACACACACACACACACACACACACACATTCATACACAGATACGCATGCGTATGATACATGCAACACCATTACACGTCCTTACTCCAGTAGGAACAGCAAAAAAGAAAACAAAATACACCGGATGCAAACGAATTTATGCATGTAGTGTTGCAGACTCTTCAGTGACTAGCTGTCCTCTTTCTCCCTCTACACTTTGTGATGTTTTTCCCCTCCTTTTTTTTTTTTACTGAGGTGATGGCGGAAGGAAAGGGGGGGGAGCTTCAGCCATGTTGAAGATACAGAGCAATGCGGACAGTGGCGAGGAGCCGCTGGGTACGGACAGCTCACTTGTCCTTCTCCATCTCTTCCACACCCCTTTCGCCACTGATATGTTTTTTCTCTTCCTCATCTTGAATGGTATCGTCTCTCTTCCATCGTCTGTTTGTTTCCTCACGTGTTTATATATATATATATATATATATATATATGTGTGTGTGTGTCATGCGGTGATTTGCCGTCCTCTATTGCTACGCTCTGCACACGTGTTCGGTATATACGAACATACTTTTTAAAAAATTTGGTCCAAGGCAGTACGCAGCACAGCACCGCCCTGAGGAGGAGGAGAAGGGGTACAACATCTCAAACATTTCATCCTTCAAAAAAAAAAAAGGAAGGGAGGTCACACGAGGCTCCGGTAGAAGTTCAGTCCCCTCCCCTCTCCTCCCCACTCCCCACTCCCGCCGAGATAGAAAATGAAAAGGTTATCAAGGCCTTCATTCCAGCGACACGCATCCCTCTCACTCACACATAATAGAACATATTCACCGGGCTCTGTAGCACGCTAGTAGCGTGTAGACAACCTGCGTTTATTCCCTCCCTCCTCCTCCCATTAGAGACTAGAGCACATATCGCTTTCCCTTTGAACACTTGGGTCAGCGCACACCGCACACTGGGTTGCTCTGTTGCAACCGCTGTGTGCATACACACACACACATATATATATATATATATATCTATATATATATATCATATAGTATACATATTTACGAATACACACATAGATTCCCTTCCCCCCTTCATGAGTGTGCACACATCTACCAATGTGGACTTGATGCCCGTGTCTCACGTCAACCCCGCATTGCGGCGCACGTTGAGGGATGCAGGGTTGCTTACCACTGCAGCGGCGTCGACCTCTGCCGTACCCGTAGACGCGTTTCTCGCCGCTGGGCCTTTCTCGCACAGCCTCGTGCCCATGCAGTGCAGATCAAACCGTGGCTACGATCCTTATCGAGCTTGTAGGGTTTACATGGATCGGTTGCTAGAGCTGCAAAGTCAGCAAATGGATCTTGTTGAGTCTCTGAGGGCTGCGTTTTTCGGTCCGTCCATGCATACGAGGTTGGTCTCCACTGTGCGTGACCCGCCCGGTGCTCCTCAGCAGAGAGGTGTTGTCAAGGTAGCTATAAATAAAATGGGAAGCGCCCTCTCGAGCGTTGGTGGTAGTGATAGCACAAGTGCACATGAAGAAAGACCGTTGGGCACTGATGATGAAGTGACCTTCCAACCGCCGTCGGCATCGTTCTCTTCTCTCGTGTCTCTCGTTGATCGCTTACGTGTTCTCCAGCACGAGTCGACCGAGTTTGCTTTCATTCGATGCTTGCCCTCACTCACCGAGCTTTTCGGCAACTTCGAGGCGTACTGGGCGTGGAAGCGTGCTCAGGCAGACGATAGTGGCGTGCAGCAGATGGATGGGGAAAAGAAAGCCCACACCAATCTTTTCCCTGCGAACATAGACCCCGCTCAGAGTCCCATAGATGGTGCAACGACGGCGGGTGGAGCGTCCCCGCACCAATGCGGTTACCATCAGCGCCCATCGACACTGCGCCAGCGTTACGACGAGGCCTTGCACGCCCGTGAAGGTTTTTTCGATTCCCTCCAGCAATACATTGATACTGTGCGCGGTTTGGATGCCCAGCTGGGGCAGTGGTGTCGGAGTCGAGACTCTGACTCTGCGACGCCATCTGCCGGGGGATGGCATATAGCGAGTGCTACGGAGGCAGATCACACACCCGTCGCCGCACCACATGATGTCGGTACTAATGCACGAAATCAGTCCTCTGGGCTCGAGGCATACATCTCTCATCTCGTCGAGGTAACAAAAACGACGTTCCACATGGCGCAAGTGCTACAAGCAGCGCTCAGGGCCCTCTGCTGTCCTTCTTCCAGCAGTGGTGTGTTCGCACTCAAACTCCGCGCGACGTCGTTGGTGAAAGACCAGGGCCTTCCCAGAGGCTCGCCGGCACTACGGAAAGGAGAGGGGAATACGGACCCTGACTCGCGTGGGGTTGACCCGGGCCGACGCCCTCTTCTGCAAGTTCGATCTTCTGTGAACAGCAGTGAAGATATGAGGAGCGTTATCACGCACGCGAAACACGACGGGTTGCATTTCTCGAACAAGTTCGACGGCGCATCACCTAAGTGCTCACGGGAGCCTCGCCCGAGTGTCTTTAGTGTCCAGGCAGACTGCCGCTCTCCAAGTCCTCATAACCCCCGCAATGAGGCGTCAAGTGATCCTCTCAGTACTGCTCAGCCGAGTGGCACCGGAATGGTGAGGGCGACCACGGAGGATGTGCAGGGCTCCTGGATGGATGTCCTCTCCCCGCTTACCCCTGCTCCGGCGTCTGCCGTGAGTCCAGCGAGCCCCTCGCTTTCCGTGCCAGGGTGTGTGGAGGAGTGTGGGTCACAGCAACAGTTGCGAAGACAGCGACACCGTAGGGGAAGCAGGTCACTCTCCTCACCACCGACATCAGATGGAGCGATCTATGCGAGGGATCATGCCTCCCTGATTTCTTCTTCGAAGTCACCCCAGCTTCGCGCTTCGCCGCACGCTGCCAGTGTAGCTCCACTGTCACCGTTGTCTGGTCACCGCGGCGCCTCCACACCTGTCGCTATTTTCGTCCCTCCGCAGTCAAGCGAGAAGCGTGCTATCAAGGAGCGTCATCTTTCGTTTGGAACACCGCCCCTAACGTCCGGGGAGGAGAGACTTGACGAGGCTGAGGACTACAGAGACGTCCAAGCTGCTGTGACGCCCAGCGGTACATTTTGCCCAACAACAAACAAGTCCGTGACGCGCGACCATGACGCCGGCGTATCGAGTCACCTGGCCACCGACGCCGACTCTTCACAAGCGTCAATGAAACAACTTCCTGGCCAAGATGGGGTTCGGTCGCTTCTACCTGAGTTAGCCCTAGCCTCAAGGTCAGAGGATTTTGTGTCTGGTGGGTGCGCTGCGTTGCACCAAGGCTGCCCAGCAGCCGTTAGTCGTCGATCTGTCACTCGTGAACGGAGCACCTCCGCTGGCAGTCACCACGACATGATTGAACAGAGGAAGGGCGATACGCAATGCTCAACAGTGGTGGATATTGTACCTCCGTCCAGGCTCTTGTCGCAGCATCTAGGTGATGGTCGATCCGTGTCTATCTTGCCACTATCTGATGGTGTGCGGAAGTCCGGAAGGGTCTGCGGGACATCACCGCCCTCGCCCTCGCCGTCCCCTCCCCCGCAGCGCGTATTGGCGACGTACACGGCATCTGCCTCGACAGTTAGAGGCGCATCTCTTTCTCTCCGTCAGGGTACATCTCCCTACTCTCTCTCTCCGCGATCGTTCTCCATGCATAGCGATGCGTGTCATACCTCTATTTGTAGTACAGATGGCGACCCGATCGGGTACGGGTTCTCCAATGCGGGACGCGCTGCGACGGTCCCGACATCCCTGTGGCCGCAACTGTACCACAGGGCAGCATCAAGCTCGTCGCTGATTGCTACACCAGTGCTCAACGTCAACGAGGTTTCCGAAAGTGCCAAGCTCGCAGATCCCACCACGGCTGAGATGCCAACTTCAGACCGTGCTCCATCGAACGCACCAGAGGGCGGTGTCGTCACAACGGTGATCCAGGCCGCCCCGTGCACGGTAGATCCGGGTTTCTACACAGCGCATGGCAGCGGCCCCGGCTTCTCGTCGCCACCATCCCTTGCTTCCACGCTTCATGCTTCTGCGAGTTCTGTACCGCTGGAGCAGTCGTTGCGGTCACCGCATCAGACGCAGGACCACAGCCAACAGTTGGCTGATCTGCAGTCCAATGTACGAGAGTGGAACTGCACCTTCAGTCCCGTTCCGTTGACTCTGGACAGCGTTGAGAAGGAGCTGGGTGAGGTGGAGCATCGCCTGCAAGTCCCGGCACCAACACACCACAACTCATCGACGGCATCCGAGATGAGCTTGGCGGCTGGGACCCGCACCGCTCTTGATACAATGTGCCATTCGGTGGAGGAACGCGTGAGAGTGACTCTCCAAAAGGAGCTCAAGGCTCTACGTGCAGAGCAGCGCCACAGTCTTCACAAGATGCGCAAGTATATTAGGCACACATTCGAGGAGGTTTCTGAATCGCTTTCTGCAGTAGGCAGCTGCAAACACAGCAGCAGAGGCAGCAGCTCTGCAAGTAGCAGGGGTCAGCGCTATGACACTGCACAGAGGACCAACAACGACAATGCGACCGATGACATGGCGAGGAGCCGGAAGGCTTTGGTGGAAACAGAAGAGAGACGAGGCGCCGAGTGCGCCTCAAAAGACACCCAATCCCCAATCCCCAAAAGGGCCGTTGGGGCTTCAAATGTAATTCCTGACACTCCCACCAGTAACATAACCGCTCCTTCTCACGCACCCTCGACTAACATGCGACAGTCACCGCAGGGGACCTCCGTCGCCCGGGTATCTCCGAGGGTACAGGTGCTTCAGCGCTCCTTGGCACTCTCTGAAGCCAAGACAGCAAGATTGGAGCAACTTACGGTGCAGCTAAAGAAGCGGTTGTGGATGGCGGAGTTGTCACGGCTGTCACCAACATCCGCCATGACGGGGCCCGATGCAAAAACAGCGGCAATGAGAGGGGGTCGCATCAGATTGCGCGATGCGTTTATATACGCTCCCTCGAGCGACACCGGTGCTGCCAAGGCGGGTAGTGAGTTAGGCAGGCCTAACGCCAGTCAGGAAACTAGGCACGAGGCTCATTCCGAAAGTGATGCTGTTGCTGCTGCGACTGACAGTAGCGTAACGGCCGAGGAGAGAGCCATGCTGTACTTGGTAGATCGCGAATTGGGTTGCCGCGCTGCATCGGGGACACACTCTCCGGCTCAGCATTGCCCTAGTCCACTTCTGAAGGAGTGGCTCTCATCTTACGACTCCCCAAACGATGGGCATGCTATATGGCACCTCTCCTCCTCCTCGGCGAGGCAGGAGTGCTCATCCGACATGCAGTGCTTCGAGGACGATAGGACTGCCCGCGTTTGCCCAGCGGACTCCTCAGCGGCACCTCCAGCCCCTGTGAAGGAGCTTGGGGCTCGCGAAATGTACTTGAGCGCTGCGCCACGTGTAGGCGCGACCAGCACCACAACTGCAACGGGGTCACTTCATATCCGTCAGCAGCGAGCGTCGATTTTTGATTTGTTGCGTCGGGAGCAAAGCCTGTGGAGCGAGCAGCCTTGTGCGCAAAGATGGCGACCGCGGCTGCGGATGCAGAGGGAGGGCTTCTCGCGCCTCCCACTGCCATCTCTGCTAGATCCTGCTCAAGACACCGCCACCACACTGCCGGAGGACCCCACGTCATCGGTGCCGTCGGCATTGCGAGGGACTCGGAGAAGTGAGCACCACCCCTACAACGCAGGCGCATCGTCTAGTGAGGCTGGTGGGGAGAGGGATGCCGAGGCAGCAGCTGGTCATCCTAGGCAGGCAGTGGTCTCCGACTGTGGGGCAGCGATACTCAACGACGGAAATTTTTCTGCGATTGGGGGACTTCGATCACCTGCTTCAGTTTCCACGCTTCGCGTCGACAATGTCTTACAGAATGCTAAACGCCTCCTTCAGCGCCGAAGGGAATGTCTTGGTTCAGGGCATCATGCCATCCATGACGGGTGGCACCGTTCTCCGTTACTGATGAGCGGATCGCAATCGCTCTTCACTGCTGTATCCTCACCCCAGACTCTGCCCGAAACTAAATGGGACTCTGCAGAGATGAGTCATCGTCTCCACGAAGATGGAGCAAGAGTTGCGCCAGCTGCCTTGCCTGGCTGTCCCCATCAACGAGGTCCGTGGGGCAATTACATACAGCACCACGGTGGTGCCTCGCCTGTGTCACAAACTTGTGCAGCTGTTGCTCCTGATCCTGGCGTGAGGGGTACTGATGTTGCGTTGAAGCGTAACGATCAATCCGTGCACCGCGGCGCAGTCGGCTTGAGGACCGGGGACAGTGCACGTCTTCTTCACCCGTACGTACAATCGCCGGAGAGCACCTCCCGCTGTTTCGATTCTTTTCCCTGTTCTGCAATGGTGCAGCCAGACGGCAAGGTGCCACACGTGTCACTGCCGGGCAACGTATCCCATGATTCGCAGCGCGAGGCGTCAGCAAGATCCGTGCGTTACCGCGTTGATAGCGCGGCATTGCCACTTCAGCCAGAGGATCCGGAGATGAGGGTGGCGACAAGTTCGCGGGAGCGCTCTGTTGGCAGTAACAACGATCTTGTCGTCGATCACCACGAACGCAGTCGACCGCGCTCCGCTTCTTCGGCAGATGGCGACTACAGTCGATCGTCGTCCCGCAGCATGGGTACAGGCAGCACGCGCAGTTTTCCGGGCTCTGCGATTCCGCATCCTGCAGCAGCGTTACAAGTGCAGGAGGAGAGAGAGGCAGTCTCGGTGTCTCGGACATCTAGATTGAGCCCTAGGCTGAGTCACCCGACTACCAGCTCGACTTCGTCTACAGCGTCTTGCAATTCTGCGCAGCAGCAGTTTATGATGACGCTACAGGAGCAGGAGTCCACCTTGACATCGGCTCTTAACCAGCTGCGGGAGCAGCAGAGGCGACTAGAAGAGAAGCGCAGGCAGTTGTCGCAGCTGGCGAGAAAAAAGCCAGCGGGCGCTTCGCAAGGAGCACCCCAAACGCGTCGTTGCAGTGGCCCACGCCTCACCGGCACCGCCAAAGGAGGCCCTCGTCGCCGTAACGATGCAGCCAAGACAGTAGGAGAGACGTCTCATACCCCAGCAGACCTCGACCGCCTTCTGAAGCGATTCGCAACGGCAGCGGCGTCCCTGGAGGAGCGCGAGCAGCGAATGCTGCAGGCATTGCGGGTGGTGCAGCGGCAGCGGAGCGCCTTGTCACGTGATGACCTGCTCTAGCTGTGGCGGTGAGGCGGGAAATATTCTTCGGGTGCGGGAAAGCTTTCCCTCGACATTATATGGAAAACTAAGACACACACATATATATATATATATATATATGTGTGTGTGTGTGTGTGTGTGTGTATTGTTTTTTTTATTAGTATACTACG